>WFMF01000184.1:330958-341101 GCA_011033025.1 Beroe forskalii | reverse complement strand
ACTTTTTTTTTTTCTGGAAGGTTTTCCCCCGGTGACATTTTTTGAGTAAAAAACATTTGCTGAAAAAATGTAATTTTGGGGGCCCCCTTCTTAAGGGGAATGGGAAACAGCAAAGGGGGAAAAGTTTTTTAGGGTTTTTGGGGGGATTTTTTTAACCCTTTTTTTTCGCCTAAATGTTTTACCGTTAAGAAAATTTAAAAAAAAACCCCCGGTGTAATTAAGTAAAGTCATTAAAAAATTTCCCCCAAACAATTTGCAGATCCTATCGTTTGCCCGGTCAAAATTCTTTTCTTTTTTTTAAAAAAATCACCAATAAGAAAAACCAAAACCATTTACTTAAAAATAAATATTTTTTTAAAAAAAAAAAAAAGGCCGGGAAAATTTTTTTTTGATTATCATCAGGGCGTAAATGGTAAAAATAAAAGGGGAGGTTAATAATGATAGTCATTTAGAAAATATTGTCGGAAAAAAAAAAAGGGAAAAGAAATTGTATCATTAGAAAACCCTCCCACTTTTTTCCCGGTGGGAATTTGCTTAGAATAAAAGGCGGGGAAATGACGTCACTTTTTAAAAAAAATACTGGGAAATAGGTATTTGCCGATAAAGCTGATTTTATTTAAATTTTCAGGGTGTGAAATTGTATTTGGGGGTTTGTGTTTGGTTTTTGGGGGTTGTTGGTTTGTGTTTTGGGGGTTTTTTTTTGTTTTTTGGGGGTTTTTCTTTTTTTTTGCTGAGGTTTTTTGGTTTTATAGGGCTTTTTGTTTTTTTGTTTTAAAAGTGTTATGTAGGGTTTTGTTTTAAACATGAGTTGGTAAGACTATTGTACTATTTTTTGTTATAGGGGCCCCGTTTTTTGGGAAATTTTTTTTTAAAAGAATTGTAAATAGCAAAAATTGCACAAAATTTATAAAATGATGTTTTAAAAATTAGGGGACCCTCCTCCCTCTCCATTGCTGAAATAGCTGCCGTTACCTCGCGGAAAGATAGGTTTGGGGGTCTCCACTTCTTCAATCCCGTGCCTGTTATGAAGCTGCTTGAGGTAAGTGTTCTGAAGTGGACTCTGAAAAAATGAGCAGTTCTGACTTCCTTCGCCAAACAAGACAAAAGTTCGAACGACAGATTATATCCTAAAAATGCAGTGGAAACGTCATTACGCCCTAGTACAAACTTCCTCGTATCATTAAGCGTTAAAAAATGCTCCACAATGTGGAAAACATTCAGTTCTGAGGTTGTTTCAGGGGCTTGAAATACTCTACTTGTTTCCTTCGTGGGGTGGTTGGTTTTGGAGATAAACCTATACCCTTTACCCTGGAGCGCCCTTCCTAGCCGCTCTTACCACGAATCGTATTTTTCTCCAAAAGTTTTCTATAAGTTTCCCATATCCCAACTTTTTCCCCATATGTTGAAACCTACCTGTTATTGTGCAATAAAAACTCATGTGATCATTAAAGCTTAAAAACATATTTTTACTGCTTAATTATTCAGGTGATAAAAACTGAAAAACTTTTTCCAATGTTCAGGTGATTAAAACAGAAGACACATCCCCAGAAACCATGGCAACCCTAATGTCATTTGGAAAGGACATGGGTAAAGTCGCTATCCAGTGCTCCGATACTCCAGGTAGTCACGGGTAACGGGTTTTCTCAAAATTATTCTTTGATTTCGAAGGGTTCAGATTTCAATAGATAAAATGGTTTGTCTAAACAGAAGTGTTAGAGCTTCTTTGGACTATTTTCGTTTAATTCCGTTTAATTCCGTTTAATTCCGATACTCCAGGATTCGTTGTTAACCGACTACTGGTGCCTAACTTGGCTGAGGCCATCAGGATGCTAGAAAGAGGTAATTTATTCGAGGGTCATTGGAATTTTTCCTGACTCCAAGGAATGATTTAACGTTATTGAAATTAAACTGTAATTTCAGTCCAAAAAGATGTTTGGACGTATATAAGTGTATATTATTATTTACCTTTTTATTATCTATCTATTGTTCAGCTATTATTTACCTAACAAAGCACACAGGAAAATAATCTGTCGATATTGAAAGTGAAATTGAAATTGAAATTTGAAATATTAAAATTTAAATTGAAAGTTTATGATTAATTTAAGTTGACAATATCACATTCGAACAGGAGTTGCAACTGCCAAGGATATTGACACAGCAATGAAATTAGGGGCAGGTCACCCTATGGGCCCTCTACAACTAGCTGACTACGTTGGTTTGGATACCGCTCTATTCATCTTACAAGGGTTCGTAGAAATAACTTTCAAATTCATGCGATTTTGAAGCATAATCATGATTTTTTCAAGTTTACCTGAATTCAGAAAAACATGCAAAAATCAAGGATTTTGCCAACTTTGATTCATTTTGTTTGATTTTACTGATGAATTCTTTCGAATATTTCTTGTTTTCAAATCATTTACTCGTTTTTAAATCTTTTACATTCGCAGATGGCACGAAAAGTATCCAGATGTCGAACTATTCAAACCCCCTGAAACTCTACAGAGATTGGTTTCCGAAGGAAAACTGGGAAACAAGAGTGGCGAAGGGTTCTACAAGTATTGATGTCCTTGATTTTAGTCTAGATTTATCCCATATTTGTCTCTGATTTTAATGAGTAGGATTATAGGCCGTTTCACGAATCAACCCAATTCTCGGATCTTGAGAATTCGAATATTTGAGTTAAGTTTTCATTGAAATTGTCAGATAAATTTGTGAGATCTATTTTTGTTCAATGTGAATAACTTATTATTTACCTGATAATTTACGGTTTCCCTTTTGCCCAGACCCCAGATACCAATTCTATGATGTTGATATGTTTTGTAAATTTATTGTATGTATTCTGAGTAACATATAATTTATTTCGTGTTTGTCTTATTAATATCAACTTAATTAATGTCAATTACAGATAACAAATAGCTATCAAAATAGTTATCACTATGATCAAAATATTCCTTTGAATTTGAGAAAAGTTTCAGGCCCCAAGAACCAAAATCATGAAAATGAAAAATCCCTTCTCATCCCATCCGGAATGAGATTGAATGAGATATCGGAAATGGGAATTTCACGCTTGAGAGGAGATTTGCCTCGAGATCCTCTCACTGACACAAGCACGCTTTTAAGTAGTGCAAAAGACAGTTTTGTTCGCATCATACTGATCACATCCCTGTATTCCTCGTTAGTCTTCTCTGCAATGAGTTCTGCAAGCCGTTTATGGAATACATGTGCCTGGGGAGCTATCCCTCCTGACGTACTGTAAACCAGAGGTACAAAGCTACACTTCTCAACCTGGATGACTCGTTGCTCATATTCCTTCTTCTTGATGTTTTCATGTTGAGTGTAGACTGACTTGATGTCACGGTCCTTGTAGGAGTCAGCATTAGGGTGGAATATTCTGACATCGAACATCGTCTTCTGGAAAGGTCCCCAAAGCCCTCGAGCCGAAATGTCGAGACGGGCCCTTTCTTCCGTATTCCCTGGAATCGCCTGACAGGAATCGATTGGAATGAGCTCTGGCTCAGTCTTGACGTCATGACAAACTTCCCTCAGAAATGCAGCATTTGTATCACGCACTTTGTTGTGTCGGAAGATTAAGTAGCCACCATTTTTACAAATTAAGGTGTGGTCTACCGAATTCTTCTTACCACAGACACAGAATGCCGGAATGTTGGGAATCTGCCAACCGTACCTGAGCCTAAGAGCATCCCGAAACTCTTCCTTGTTCAGAACCCATCCAAAAGAACCAATAGGGAGAACTGTGAGCCAAGACCCAGCACCCTTTTCTTGGGCTAAGGAAATGGACCTTTTCAACCTTTCATCTGAAGACTCAGAAACAATGCCAGAAATCTTCCTGAGCAACCTGACCTCCTTGTCCTTCATGCAGTCACTAGTCATCTCAGCCACACACTCCGTCTGATATCCCTCTAAGGTTGGCTGCTGGTCGATGATTAACTTCCTCAAATTGCCTGTGATTTTCTCAGAGGCCCGGAATTCGAATTCTGACCCTTCAACTGGATTCGAAATTCCAAGCCCCCCTAGTCTCACAGGCAATGTGAACAAGTTCCTCTCAAAATCTGAAATGTTTCTCCCGATGATTGCTGGCAGGAAGTGCTGTCGTAGTGCATTTTCCAGTGGAGCAAAGAGGTCTGAAATACCTGGTATTGTCCTCTGAACAAAAGTCCACCTGTGACAAAGTGCCTTGGTAAATGCTGCGTAGGCTGCTTGTGGGTCATCTTTGCCGATCTCTGACAACAGCTCTACATCTTTCACCCACTTTGCCACCTTGTCCATCACAAACTCTTTCCTAAACTGGTCTGTTCCCAACACTGCGCCAAGATGACGTTCCCCCTTACATGTGACCTGAATGCCACTACCCTTGAACAGCTGTTTAGCAAACTGAAGACATTCTTCCTTAACAATCAAAACAGTCTTTGAGGGCTTCGGGTGATATCCATACTCAGGCCCCCTGGCACACAGGAAATCCCACCACTTCTTGATCTCACTCAGCCTCCCTGCAGCAGTCGAGTCATCTGCATACCAAGTCTGCTTGCAAGCAGAGGGATCAACCGCTGATGAAAGCTCGCTGATCAGTGGCCTGACTCCCAGTGCGTAGAAGGCCATAGCAGCAACATCCCCCTGAGTACAACCTTCCTCTGACCCCATGTACTCAGTCTGCTGTCCATCACTTACAACAAGCATAGCGGGAGAACGATAGGTGTTAGCAATATACTGATGGAAGGGCGGGCATAGCTCTCTGATATTGTGCACTGCTAGCTTTCTGTTGATGGTGTTGAACGCATTATCTGCGTCCACCAACAGTACACCCTGAGTGTCTGGTAGCTCCCATTGCTCCCGAGTGGCATGGATTGACGCCTCGATGCCAGCTTTCAGACCAGCACATGTCTGCAACGGGCCTGCAGCATTCTGAATGTCTGATCTCAGAACATTCATGACCAGTTTGCCCACAATTCGCCTGAGCACCTCACCAACACCCACTGGTCTCACTCCAATTCTTCCCTGCTTATCATATCCTTTGTCAAGGGGGACAAGCCGACAAGCCAGGAGTTCCTCCAACGCGGTTGGGCTGGCAGGTTTGGTACTGAGGTACTTTGCTAGCTCTGCAATGGCTTCGCACAGCTGTTCGGATGCTTTCCCATAGGACTTACAACACAAAATGTGCTTCCATCCATCAGCATCGATAAGTGTGGGTCCACCAGAGCCATGCAAAGTTTTAGCGACTTTGTGGACCATCTGGGCATCGATTTGTTCAAAGATTACTGGCTGTGGTTCTGGGGCAATGATTTCCATCTTCAGCTGTGGGGGCGCTGGTTTTCCATCAGGATGCTTGCAAGCAAGAACTCTCTTCACATGCCGAGTGAGCTTATGGACACCTGTCACATCGCTGTTACTGTCTATGAGCCTTATAGCTTTTCCCACTTGCCCCAACAACATCAATCTCGTGAAGGCAACATGGCAACTGGTCTCCTTTCTCTTTGTCGTCTGACGCAAACGTAGCTGGATCTCCCTAGCTTCATCCATGAGACTCTGCAGATCCCCCTCATTCCACAGAGACAGTCTTCTGGACAAAAAACTAGCATTGTTCTTTGCCTTTGAGTTCACTGAAGGCTTCTGTAGCATCAGGGGAATGAATACATGAATCATAGATAATGCCAGTTCGCCCCATGAGGTCTGATCAGTAAACAAGTACATTAGTCGAGCTACCTCATTGATGAAATGCACACCAGCCTTCCCCCGTGGTAATGTGAACAAGTTTTTCCTCCACTTAGTGATCTCCATGTATGTGGCCTTAATGACCTGTTGAATCGCTTTCTCGCCCTTCAGCTTCCCCCACTTCAACTGATTACTGTTCTCTGCATGACACCCCATACAACACCAAGAGTTCTCTGAGCTGCTGAGATCATCATACTCCTTGTCTGATATCAGCAGACAAGAGCAATGAAACCAAGTCTGACAAGTATCACACATCAGTCCTTTCACTTCATCTGACACATCACACTTGCAAACTGGGCAGTTAACATCCTCAGTAACAAAGTTTGTTATAGGCGTACTGGTAACTACCTTGACTTTCTTGGGCCTTCCTGGACTCTTACGTGAACGCGGTGGAGTTGGCGAGTGGAAGGACGTTCTGACTGGGTTGCGTGTAAAGGACACTTCGTGATCTGTGTCTTCAGCAGTGCCCCCGGGACTCTCCATTCTCATAGTACCCGGCGTCACACTGCCAGTCTTTTCTTTGTGGGAGGAGGAGCCCTCGTCCCTGCCATTTGCCATGTCATCCTGTAATGGATCTGAGGACTCCTCCCCCTCCTCTTCAAACTTTTCTCTCCGTGGCATTGCACTCTTGGTATTTCACAAGAAAACGCAGCAATGCCACAGTGAGTCTGGTCTAAAGGATTGAGCTCGGGGTCCTCAAATTTGATTGTAATAAGTAGTGTTGTTAAGTTTAAATTTCGTGTTTGTCACATTTCTGTGTACAATATTCATCTCTGTTCTATTTTTACAGGACGATATGTGATACATTTATACATTTTAATTCGCTTTAATAAATTCGTGGGCCTGTCACAAAAGAAAACTTTTGTTTACGTACGCCGTGGAAACTTTTCTGTAATCCCTCAGCTTCAGATTCACGCGCGGTTGACGCGCGTTTTTTGACAATTTTCTTCATGAATGTTGAACGAACGGACATCGAAAATAGTGGCGATTTTATGCCAGGAAATTTTGACAAGTGTACAACAACTTAGCACAATTGGCCGATTTGCCTGTCAGAAAATAGGCAAATCACTGAATTTTGGACTGAACTTTGCTGAAATCAGGATTAGATTTTACCGCAATAATGGACTTTCGATAAAAATTCAAAACCTTCAGGAAATAGGAAAATCATATATCCTATTCTATATATCCCTTATCTCTAAATTCAGCCACTAATGCCTTTCCCTCTCACAGCATGGCTGCATCAAGGTCCAAACGATCCAACGCGGGGTGTCGTATGAAAGAGGTGATGGAGAAGGCTGATGCGGATCCCTTCTATGACAACTTGTACGGTGGTTTCTACGATGAGGAAAACGATGCAGTGAGTTTAATTCCTGTGATTTCTCCTTTCTTCCCCTCACATCATTTATTTCTCGCGAGTTTTTTCTCCCATCCATAACGAGTAATTTAGCACACAACTGTCACCAATGCAATTATTGGCGGTTGTTATAATAAAGTAATAACAACCAATTGACCCATTATTTACTTAGCTAATGCTTTATCACTCTTTTACCTCCCATCAGTAAAGTGCACAAAACGATATTGTTATTTCAGGACTTCAAGTGTAAAGCTAAAGTTGATGGACCTATCAATGCGGATGATGGTGAGTTTATTTTATTTCATCCTCATGAAAGCAGATGGAAAGATGATTACATATGGCTTTGGTATATTTTTTGTTCTTTTTACCTCTCATTTCGACCTGATGCTTTCGATCTATGAAAACACATACGCGTTATATCGTTCCATCAGGGTTGTCTAGCGATGGGAGCAGTAGCGAAGAAGAAGATGAAGAATCAGCTAGCGAGAGTGAGGGTGAGAATGAAGCTGGTTCATCATCCCAGGCGACTGGTGAAGATCATGTCGCTAAAGATCATGTTACTGATTCTAAAGACGATATCACAATTCATAAAGACGGTGTCACAAGTTCTAATGCGTTATCAGATATTGCGGAGGAAGGTTCACTCCCTAAAGCGGAGACATCGATAGCAAACGATCATGAATCTAAGGACTCGGTCAGTTGTCACATTTCCCCTAAGACAGTCGACTGTAAAATTTCAGAAAATAACCCCCAAAATCCAGAATCAGAATCAAAAAATGCCGACAATAATGAACTAAAGAACTCTTCAAGTTCAGTTGATCGAAAGCGTAGTAATGATCACAGCTTAGACCAAGATTCAGAAAACAGTCGATCCCCTAAAAAAGTCAGGACAGAATCGTAGACAAGGGCAGACAATTCATATCATATTATTGCCCTCCCATATTCAACAATTATTCAGTAATGCAGCTATTTACATATTTGCCGAATTGACGCACTACGTTTTCTGACAGTCTGACCACAAGATTTTGATATGTTTATTATAATTGTATGCCTCGCCCCTTAGCTGTTACATAGTTTGCCAGCACATTGGCTGTGTTATTACGAAAAGCGAACAAGATTTATTCGTCAGTTCAATCTTAATTAAAATTCGATTGTCATATAAGTTTTTACGATGAATATTGAATTTCTTTAAGGCACAACAAATGTATAATGATAAGGTATTGACGTTTTAATCGCTGATAAAGTTACTAAATGTTTCATAGCGTTTGATTTAGGGGCCATCCATAAAGGACGTCCGCAATGAGGGGGGAGGGGGGAGTCTGGCCAATGCGGACGTTTGCGGACGTAGGGGGAGGGGGGTGCTTGGCCAAATGCGGACGTCCGCAATTCATGGAAATTTTGGTCGATTTTACGGCTATTTCTCTTGAAAATCATGAAATTTCGGGGCCAAAAATGATGACCCAAAAGATTTTGAAGAAAAATGCGGACGTCCGGGGGGAGGGAGGGGTTTCCGGATTGCGGACGTTTGCGGACAAGGGGGAGGGAGGGGTCTGAAATGGCCGAAATTTTGCGGACGTCCTTTATGGATGGCCCCTTAAGTACTTAAGTATACCCTTTAACTTGGTGTCTAACTTAAAAAAGTGCAATACTAATTAAGTCCATTAACTGCTATAAATTTAAATTAGATAATATACCTCAACACTTTTAACAGGACAGGTAGTTGGACAAGTGTTTGTGGAAACATTCAAATACCACTTTGCTGGTGGAATCGATAATGATCGTTAAATAAGAATAAGATTAAAATGAGAATTTAGTTAATTGATTAGCTTCGCTCAATCTAATTATGTTTCAAATAATAATAATTTACTGAGCCTTTATCAACATGATGTTTCTAAAATCTGCTGCATTTAAAGTATTGAAATGATATAAAATTCAACAAATTCAATGTATTTTAACCAAATATATCCCTATTTCATTGCATATCTTTGTTTTATTTTCATGCGTCTCTTATAATTTGAATAATGATGTTGAAATTTCAAAATTAACTGGTCATTCCATATCAATTTCAATTGCTAATGCTATGTAAATTCTAATTTAATTTAATGGATTAATGAATGAAACTGAAGCAAAGTTTGTTACAGTTACACACCCATAATATGTGTGCACATGCATCGATCGATGAAGGGATAGATAAAAACGCACATTTAACAGTGTACACAATATTTACTTTTCAAAGAATAACTGTCGAAAGTACAGTATTTCATCACGTTTTTATCGATCCATGTGCACACGTATGGGACACACCCACTTTTAATTCATCCCCCAGGTATTATCAAGTCTCTGACGATGCTGACTCCCTTAAATCATTAAAAACTATCGTGATGAATCAGATGTTGGAGCCTTCTTCTTCACTACACAGTTTGATAGGCTGGTCGTCAGTGTACTTTCTGTAGGTGTACTTTACTCCGTCCGATTCTTCTTTATACAGCACGTGTTTCTGTAAATAAACAATTACAGTAATTCGTGGTGAATATATTTAGAATTGAAGTTTTAGATTCATAGTTCAAATTAATTTTGGGAATCTTCTCAATTTTAGAATAAAACTCACATGCATCAGCATGCATGTATAACTGTAACCATACCAAAACTTGGGATTGAAATAGAGACTTGCATAACTTATAACTTCATGGTTTTCTTACCTCAGGATCGTCCATGTCTCCTGTGTAGAAGTAACCTTTCAGAAACGCGTCAAAAGAACCGTTAACTTTCACAGATTTCCTTCCAGCTGAAGAAGAAATTGTTAAAGAAAGAAAAAAACAAACGTTTAACTCTCCATTTTCAGAATCAGAGCTATGTGAGCAGGTCGCTCGAAAAGGGATGTTCTAGACCCTTTTAGTTTTAGACTTTTCCAAGCGATCTGTACACATATGCGTTATATCACACATTCACCCACTCAGCTTCCCACCAAGACTAAACCTGAGTGAAAGTCCTACCAACTCCCATCGCCAACTCTGAGACCGATAAGGGTGACCCCCTAACGATAATACCACCCCTCCTGAAAT
>WFMF01000184.1:278729-330858 GCA_011033025.1 Beroe forskalii | reverse complement strand
AAGCAGGTAATGAAGCAGGTAGTGACAGAAACATGTAATGAAGCAGTGACAGAAGCAGGTAATGAAGCAGTGACAGAAGCAGGTAATGAAGCAGTGACAGAAGATGAGACAGTTAGCAGTGAAGTAAGCAGTGAAGATGAAAATGAAAAAGAAAGCGGTGGCTTTGAATATGCGGACAGTTCTATAGAGGCATCACATGCAGAGGGGTGCATTGAAACGATTGATGCCGTTTTCAACAACCCACAAGAAAGGATCGCATACATAATAACAGGTATTTGAATTTCAATCAGAAATTATCAAAAAAAAATTTCCTAAATTTATTATCTATACAGATATAAATCATATCTGCAAGAAAATTAATGTTTAAATTTGTCAGCTCAATCAAAATTTTTGCGATATGTTCCATAAAATTTCCAACTCGAGTTGATTTTACGTAAGATATTTATTTTTATATCGCAACAATGCTGACTGAATTCGAAACTTTCGTTGATCTCAGGCGATGTTTATGTGAAAATCGAACCTGACGCCAGCAACGCTCCCACCATCTCCCCTGGCTTCCCAAAGCTAGTTTCCACCATCTGGCGAGGTCTTCCCACTCCTGTAGACGCTGCTTTCACTGACTACCTGCGGGGCAAGACCTATTTCTTTGTGAAGTCCAGGACAAGGTTGGTTAATACGTAGTTCTTTTCAAATATAAGGATTTCAAATCTGTCAAAAGGTTGCCATACGATTGTGGGTTTTAAATTTAAATCATGGGTTTAAGAGCCTATAATTCATATCCAGGGGACTGGCCAGACATCTTGCAGATATTCATGAAGTTTGAACTTTCTACTGCACAGGACGGAAAGAAGGCTTGTTTTCACCTGGAGTTGGGAGGAGGGGAGGATGGAAAAGTTGAGGGGGAGGTGTTGGAGAGTCAGAGTTCAGAGGGTTGCCGGATAAGGATATCAAAGGGAATGGCAAGGTCAGTACGGTACTACTGTAGTGCTATCGAAATATAAACTACGTAAAAGTTAAGGTTATAACTTATGCTGGACTTTCAGGACCTTTCGCATTAAATTTAATCCAAATGGAGCACTAACAATCAAGCTAACTACAAGTACAAAGTCATAACATTCCACAACATTGTACTGATAATGATACTCGACCCCCCCCTTCAGTTACCGGGAGTACGTTGTCTTCGTCTTCGACGATGAGTTCTACTTGTGGACTCAGGAGGACGGAGTGATTTCGGAGCCTCATTCCTGGCCGTACAAAGGTAGGAGTTTCAGGGGTGGAGCCCCATTCCTGGCCGTACAAAGGTATAAGACTTTCTGGTGTTGGGTAAGGTGTACGAAGGTAGGACTATTGCGTTCACTTTCAGATGGTAGGACTCTGAATTTCAGGAGGGGTGGTATTATCGTTAGGGGGTCACCCTTATCGGTCTCAGAGTTGGCGATGGGAGTTGGTAGGACTTTTACTCAGGTTTGGTCTTGGTGGGAAGCTGAATGGGTGAATGTGGTGATTATGATATGACGCATGTGTGCAGATCGCTCGAAAAGGCCAAAAAGGGGTCTAGAACATCCCTTTTTGAGTGATCGGCACACATATCCCTGAAAATGAAGAGTTAAACTTTAGTTATACTTATTCTCGTTTAACTATTTCTTTTTCAGCTGGAAGGAAATCTGTGAAAGTTAAGGGTGCTTTTGACGCGTTTTTGAAAGGTTACTTCTACACAGGAGACATGGACGATCCTGAGGTGAAAAAAAAGTTTTAAGTTATGCAAATCTCTATTTCAATCACAAGTTTTGGTACGATTACACTAACACTAATTACGTACATGTATGTACGTGATTTTTATTTTATAATTTAGTTTTTATTTCACAATTGAGATTCCCATAATATAATTTGAACTATAAATCTAAAACTTGATTAGTTGATTCGAGTCTAATATTCACCACGAATTACTGTAATTGTTTATTTACAGAAACACGTACTGTATAAAGAAGAATCAGAGGGAGTAAAGTACACCTACAGAAAGTACACTGATGATCAGCCTATCAAACTGTGTAGTGAAGAAGAAGAAGGGTCATGAAAAGGGTCGGCTCCAACGTTAATCAGGATATAAGTTAAAACTTCGTCAACTGAATAAAGAAACTCGGTGATGATTGATACCTGTGGGGATATGAAAAAGTGGGTGTGTAAAAAAGAAGACTTTATTTTCAGTAACGTTATAATTCATTAATAGGATGAATTGGAATTAAATTAGAATTTACATAGTATCCGAAATTTAAATGGAATGTTCAGTTAACTTTGAAATTTCAACTTCATTATTCAACAAGTTCAAATTATAAGAGACGCATGAAAATGAAACAAAGATATGCAATGAATAGGGATATATTTGGTTAAAATACATTGAATTTGTTGAATTTCATATCATTTCAATACTTTAAATGCAGCAGATTTTAGAAACATCATATTTTAATAAAGGAGCAGTAAATTATTATTATTTGAAACATAATTAGAGTTTCATTTAGCGAAAGCTAATAAATTAACTTAATTTCAATTTAGGTACTAAAATTCTCATTTTAATCTTATTTAACCATCGTTATTTAAGTGGTATTTCAATGTTTCAACAAACATTAATGGTTTAATGGCAAGTTTATCATAAAAACTTTATCGAACTTGTAACTTCACGAGGTTCAACACGAGTGGTTAAGATTGAACGGACGAATAAATCTTGTCCGTTTTTCGTAACACATCCAATGTATTGACTAGTAACTACGAAACAGCTTGCCAGACGTTGCCTGGTCCTTAATTGATTTAAAATATAGGTCAGACGTCTTGCAAAAAACAGCTTGGGGCGGGCACACAACAATATAATAAACATGCTATAATAATCACATATCAAAATCCAGTGGTCAGACTGTCAGAAAACGTAGTGCGTCAATTCGTCTAACATATAAATAGCTGCATTACTGAATAATTGTTATGAATATGGGAGGGCAATAATATATTAATTGTCTGCCCTTGTCTACGATTCTGTCCTGACTTTTTTAGGGGATCGACTGTTTTCTAATTCTTGGTCTAAGCTGTGATCAGTACTACGCTTTCGATCAACTGAACTTGGTTCGTTATTGTCTGCACTATTTGATACTGATTCTGGATTTTGGGGGTTATTGTCTGAAGTTTTACAGTCGACTGTCTGAGGGGAAATATGGCACTTGGTCGAGTCCTTAGCTTCATGATCGTTTGCTATTGATGTCTCCCGCTTTGGGAGTGAACCTTCCTCCGCAATATCTGATAACGCATTAGAACTTGTGACACCGTCTTTAGAACTTGTGACATCATCTTTAGAATCAGTAACACGTTTTTTAGTGACATGATCATCACCAGTGACCTGGGACGAACCAGCTTCATTTTCACCCTCACTCTCGCTAGCTGATTCTTCATCTTCTTCTTCGCTACTGCTCCCATCGCTAGACAACCCTGATGGAACGAAATAACGCGTATGTGTTTTCATAGATCGAAAGCATCAGGTCGAAATGAGAGAGGTAAAAAGAACAAAAATATACCAAAAGCCATATGTAATCATCTTTCCATCTGCTTTCATGAGGATGAAATAAAATAAACTCACCGTCATCAGCGTTAGCAGGTCCATCTACTTTGGCTTTACACTTGAAGTCCTGAAATAACAATATCGTTTTGTGCACTTTACTGATGGGAGGTAAAAGAGTGATAAAGATTTAGCTAAATAAATAATGGGTCAATTGGTTGTTATTACTTTATTATAACAACTGCCAATAATTGCATTGGTGACAGTTGTGTGCTAAATTACTCGTTATGGATGGGAGAAAAAACTCGCGAGAAATAAATGATGTGAGGGGAAGAAAGGAGAAATAAGAGTAGTTATTGGTCGGCTGATATCATCGAGTGGCGAAGCCACGAGATGATATCAGCCGACCAATAACGCTCTTATTTTCCAACACGCAACAACTCTTAACCAATAGCAGTTCATTCATGTGCCCACATGGTACTGTCCTGTGATTGTACGTAATAATTTCGTGACCTTTTCGCGGTACATCTATTGGTGGTGAGCTAGATCACGTGATACGCATCATCATCGCACGTGACACACCGTAATAGATACGGTGAGATACCCTGAGATATCTTACGGCTGGAGGAGCAGCTGCAATACGCAACAGACATGCCTCACAGAACTATATCGAAGGAAGTAGAATCATCTTTAATTTGAACTTTGTTGTAGTGCTGTTGTCTATTATCTATAACAGGTTACCTCAGTACTTATAACTTATCAATGAAATTTTGGAAATGCGTTTTTGGAAATTCTGTTCATTAAAAACTCCTACTAATTAGTTATTAGTGCACAGGTCGCACGAATTAAGTGACGCACTTATTTGCATAGTTGTTACACAATACTATACGCACGTAACGAATTTTTAAACGGTGGCGAATGTAACGAATTTTTCAAAGCCCAGGGATAATTATAATTTTTCGTGAGATTATTATGTCTCAAAATCAGGAAAAATTTTCGAAAGCGTGAATTCTGTTGTGATTTCATAAAACATTTCGATTTTCCTTAATTTGAAATATGAAATAAGTGCCGAATTTCGTCTAAATTTTTGACAAATGTAACAACTACCTATGCCTATTTAACCAAGCAAGGTAACTGACTACTCGGGTTATCTCTCGCATAAATTCAGCTTAGAAAGTAAAAATTACGTCAGATTTCTTGTTTCGAATAGCGAATTGATCACGTTAAATCGCCTATTTTCCGTGCAAGACCTACATAGTTGCATACCGCACGCTTCTCCCTTCGGACTGCTGCACCTCTTTTGGCATTGTTCAGCCGTGAGCAGTGAGATATCGATTCACCGAAAAGTTATTTAACGGCTTGCTATCCGATACAAGTTCTGGTGCTTGCTTCACAAGCACGGTGCTCAGCAGGATATCCTGTGACTGGTTGAGAGGGCATCACGTGCGCTAGTCACGTGGTTATTCGGCTCGGGCACGCTCAAGCCACGAGTGCAGGGGCAGGGGTAGTTGGAAAATAACAGGAATTAAACTCACCGCATCGTTTTCCTCATCGTAGAAACCACCGTACAAGTTATCATAGAAGGGATCCGCATCAGCCTTCTCCATTACTTCTTTCATACGACACCCTGCGTTGGATCGTTTGGACCTTGATGCAGCCATGCTGTGAGAGGGAAAGGCATAAGTGGCTGAATTTAAAGATAAGGGTTGTATAGGATTATGATTTTCCTATTTCCTGAAGGTTTTGAATTTTTATCGAAAGTCCATTATTGCGGTAAAATCTAATCCTGATTTCAGCAAAGTTCAGTCCAAAATTCAGTGATTTGCCTGTTTTCTGACAGGCAAATCGGCCAATTGTGCTTAGTTGTTGTACACTTGTAAGTTGTCAAAATTTCCGGGCATAAAATCGCCAATCAATCAAATTTTCGATGTCCGTTTGTTCATCATTCATGAAGAAAATTGTCAAAAAACGCGCGTCAAGCGCGCGTGAATCTGAAGCTGAGGAATTACAGAAAAGTTTCCACGGCGTACGTAAACAAAAGTTTTCTTTTGTGACAGGCCCACGAATTTATTAAAGCGAATTAAAATGTATAAATGTATCACATATCGTCCTGTAAAAATAGAAAAGAGATGAATATTGTACACAGAAATGTGACAAACACGAAATAAATTATATGTTACTCAGAATACATACAATAAATTTACAAAACATATCAACATCATAGAATAGGTATCTGGGGTCTGGGCAAAACGTAAATTATCAGGTAATAATAAGTTATTCACATTGAACGAAAACAGATCTCACAAATTTATCTGACAATTTCAATGAAAACTTTACGCAAATATTCGAATTCTCAAGATCCGAGAATTGGGTTGATTCGTGAAACGGCCTATAATCCTACTCATTAAAATCAGTGACAAATATGGGATAAATCTAGACTAAAATTAAGGATATCAATACTTGTAGAACCCTTCACCACTCTTGTTTCCCAGTTTTCCTTCGGAAACCAATCTTTGTAGGGTTTCAGGGGGCTTGAATAGTTCGACATCTGGATACTTTTCGTGCCATCTGCGAATTAAAACGATTATTAAAACGAGAAATTTAATCAAGCTTTAGAAACGAGAAATTTGAAAGTATTCATCAATTAAGTTAAACAAAATTAATCAAATTGGCATAATCCTTCATATTTCCAGGTTCATCTGAACTTAGATGAGCTTGAAAAAATCAAGGATTATGCTTCAAAATCGCGCGAATTTGATAGTAATTTCTACGAACCCTTGTAAGATGAAAAGAGCAGTGTCTAAACCAACATAGTCAGCTAGTTGTAGAGGGCCCATAGGGTGTCCTGCCCCTAATTTCATTGCTGTGTCAATATCCTGGGCAGTTGCAACTCCTGTCGGGATGAAAATTTTAAAAACTTTACAACAATACTTCATACAATCAAACTTGAGACCAAGCGTGTAGAATTGTATTGTTGAAAAGGGGATTCCATGCAAAATTCCAAATATCCTCGTAAACATTACCTCTTTCTAGCATCCTGATTGCTTCGGCCAAGTTAGGCACCAGTAGTCGATTAACCACAAATCCTGGGGTATCGGAATTAAACGGAATTAATTGAAGACAGTCTAAAGAAGCTCTAACACTTCTGTTGGGACAAACCATTTTATCTATTGAAATCTGAACCCTTCGAAATCATAGAATAATTTTAAGAAAACCCGTTACCCGTGACTACCTGGTGTATCGGAGCACTGGATAGCGACTTTACCCATGTCCTTCCCGAATGACATGAGAGTAGCCATGGTTTCAGGGGATGTTTCTTCCGTTTTAATCACCTGAACATTGGAAAAAGTTTTTCAGTTTTAATCACCTGAACATTGGAAAAAGTTTTTCAGTTTTTATCACCTGAATAATTAAGCAGTTAAATATAGTTTTTAAGCTTTAATGATCACATGAGTTTTTATTGCAACTGGCAGTTATTCATAACAGGAGTTTTTATTGCACAATAACAGGTAGGTTTCAACATATGGGGGAAAAGTTGGGTATGGGAAACTTATAGAAAACTTTATATCTCCAAAACCAACCACCCCACGACGAAAACAAGTAGAGTATTTCAAGCCCCTGAAACAACCTCAGAACTGAATGGTTTCCACAGTTTTATGGAGCAAGTTTAAAACGCTTAATGATACGAGGAAGTTTGACTTTGTACTCGAGGGTGTAATGAGTAATGACGTTTCCACTGTATTTTTAGGATAATCTGTCGTTCGAACTTTGGTCTTGTTTGGCGACGGAAGTCAGAACTGCTCATTTTTTCAGAGTCCACTTCAGAACACTTACCTCTAGCAGCTTCATAACAGGCACGGGATTGAAGAAGTGGAGACCCCCGAATCTATCTTTCCGCGAGGTTACGGCAGCTATTTCAGCAATGGAAAGGGAGGAGGTGTTACTCGTGAATATCACGTTCTGAAATCACAGAGGAATTAGAAGAATTACATTAGAGGAATTTTCAGGGAATTTTTATTGTTTTTTGGTAAATTCTGATTTTCCTCTAAAATGCAATTTGAAGTACAATGAGAAGTAAACAGAGTGATTAAAAGAGGTGAATACATGTATCAAGTTGTGTGAGAAATCTTCGGTTAGATTTCATGTGTTCATGAATTGATGAATCATTCGAAATTATCAAATTAATCAACTGAAATGATGTGAATTGATAAGCGCATTTAATATTGACGCCATCAAATTTGCGATTTCAACTGCTTATACACAATAAATACATTATCTGGTTGACAATATATCATGAATTAAGCGTACTTCATAAGTTCTCATACATCCATCACATTATGTAATGTAGCTGTGTGATGTCACACACGTAGTTATTTTAAAACATTATATATCAAATACTTGTGTAATGTGTTATGTTACACACTGTACAGTGTACAAACACTGTAACACACAGACACCTTTCCACACACAGACAGATGACAGACAACTATACACACAAACACAGTACATGGATGCAGTGCTTCGACTAACTCATGTCTGTACAAACATACACAAAAACACATACATACACACGGTACTTACAAACATAAAAACACAAAGACACCTATACACACAAACAAACACACAGACATACAAACAAACACACAAACAACTGTACATACAAACACACAGACGTACACAAACACACAGTCACCTATACAAACAAACACGCAACCAAACATACCAACACACGCCACTAGATACAAATTGTCATCATGCTCTCTGATAAGAGTTACATAAATAGCAGCTCATTCACGACAAAATAGGCGGTTACTTTCAGCATTATCTGGCAGCTCGCACAATGTTTGTGACGTCATATTGTGACCGCCTATTTATATTCTGAGCGAATATTATACGCCACGCGCGAGAAATAGGCGGGTAGGGTGACGTCATTATCATAGCATGATGTAGCAAGTTGATGACAATGGACTGCCTATTTATATTCTGAGCGAATATCAGTGCTACCCCTGATGATGCTACCTACGGTTATATAGACCTCTAGCCGTCATTAACTCACCATTCTACGCCCTGATGATGACATCATAACACAATGTATCCTTTCTGTAACAAATACAATTTATGTTTGTATGTCTGTATGTATGTAGGTACACACAGTGTACACACGTGCGTAACTTTATGGTTTCTCTCTTACTCCTAGCGTGCATGTAAATATATAAATGTAGTACAGATCCTAATTATTTGACCGGGTTAATAATCAGTATATTTGGATCTGACAAGCTTTGATTTAGATGAAATATCATGTTAACTAGGCTTTAGGTGGAATTAGGCTACACGAGTAATTTTGGCTTTGCAAGCATTCCTTGTAAAACCAATGTAAAACACTTTTAGAAAGGCCAGTAAAAAGAGCTTAAAGTGGTCAGAACTCTCAAGACCGATTACCCGGATATGGATTCTTCTTCCTCAGACTGTTTCCCATTCCATCTTGTGTCGTTGGGACGCCATTACATCCATCGTGACTATTTTTTACAGTCAAAGTGTGCTGTACAATACAAAGCATGTCATCATCTTCACGATCAGGAAATAACCACATCAGTTCCGTGAATAGATTAGCATGCAAGTCACACTAACACACAGGTATAAAGTCTGTGATTTCCCGCAAGAGAAATAGTTATAGGCTATGACGTCATTATCATAGCTTAATGAAGGAAGTTTATAACGTTGATAGCCGCCTATTTTTTACGCGCGGGGTTTACACAGATGTAAAGGAGACTGTTTCCGGAGTTAAAATAGTCTTTCAAGTTTCAAACCTGCCAGAAGCCCCCGGTTGCATTTTATGTACTCATGTAGATTACCAATGAAAGTTTGTGTAAGTTGTAACTATTAACTTATTAAAAACAACTGCTTTCACTTCCCAAGTTCCACGCACGAATGTGGTATATATATGAGTGACGTCATTATCAGGGCTTACGTATTGACGACATCACTACACCTATACCTGACGAGCTGAGCAGAATTATGAGCAGTTGATGGCAGTTAAAGCTGTGGGTATTATCATAGTTTAGAATGGTGTGTTAATGACATCACCTATCTGAGGAGGAGCAGCATAACAGGCAGATGACGTCATTATCAGACATTACAATGGAGCGTTGATTACATCACTCACCCTATACCTGAGCAGCATTACAGGCAGTTGAAGGCAGTTTTTAAAACTGAGAGTATGACGTCATTATCATAGTTTAGAATGGAGCGTTGATGACATCACCAACCTGAGGAGCAGCCGCGTCCAGTTCCTTGAAGAGAGCGTGTTTCACTGCCATGTTCTCAACGATTGCTTCTATTACTAAGTCAGTGCCCTCAACGACTGGACCTGTAAAAATCATTAAAATCACAGAATTCCATAAAAACTACAGAAAAGATATGTCTTTAGGAGCAATAGTACTACTCTTTTTCCAGGGGAAATTAAAAAGTAAAAACTATTGGTCAAACTCCAGAGAGTTGCTTCTATTAGTCAGTTGAAGCTGGCAGCAGGTGGCATGAACTGACGTGGTGTACCTAATTTAACATAGAATAACCATCATCGTTTCATGATACCACTGATATCAACCTATCAAATGTAATATAACAGAGAGGTGAATTCTATTTTTAGAAACTTACGTAGAATTTCAAATTTGATGATGATCCGGTAAAAATTCAAGGATTCTTTATACCATGAGCAGTCATTAAAAACATCATATCGAAAGGGCCATAAGAGCAGTTTTTGCAGAAGAATGTTCACTGACATTGACCAATCAGCGCGCGACCTGACGGTCAGATCCCGCTCTGATTGGACATTGCCAATCAGACAGCAGCGCACTGATTGGTCGATGTCCCTCTTCTACTTACACCTGATTGGTCGATATTTCTCTTCTACTTACACCTGATTGGTCGATGTCTCTCTTCTACTTACACCTGATTGATCGATGTCTCTCTACTTCTTACACCTGATTGGTCAATGTCTGTCTTCTACTTACACCTGATTGGTCGATGTCTCTCTTATACTTACACCTGATTGGTCTATGTCTGTCTTCTACTTACACCTGACTGGTCGATGTCTCTCTTTTACTTACACCTGATTGGTCGATGTCTCTCTTCTACTTACACCTGATTGGTCGATGTCTCTCTACTTCTTACACCTGATTGGTTGTTACCTGCGGATGTGGCTGTGCTGATTGCCCCCATAGTGCTCTCAATGAAGCACCTGATTGGTCAATGTCTGTCTTCTACTTACACCTGATTGGTCAATGTCTCTCTTCTACTTACACCTGATTGGTCGATGTCTGTCTTCTACTTACACTGATTGGTCAATGTCTGTCTTCTACTAACACCTGATTGGTCAATTTCTGTCTTCTACTTACACCTGATTGGTCGATGTCTCTCTTCTACTTACACCTGATTGGTCAATGTCTCTCTACTACTTACACCTGATTGGTCGATGTCTCTCTTCTACTTACACCTGATTGGTCGATGTCTCTCTTCTACTTACACCTGATTGGTTGTTACCTGCGGATGTGGCTGTGCTGATAGCCCCCATAGTGCTCTCCATGAACCCCTTCGCCCCCTCAGCGTCCTCCCCAAACCTCTTCTTAGCCACTCGCTGCAGAGACTTGCTGATACGCTGCGTTGATTGGTCCAGGATGTTCTGGTCCAGGTCCACGAGGGTAACCTTTGTGACCAGTCTGGGCTGCTACCTGTGAGGAAATTACGCTGAGCGGACAAAAGCATCTACATGTATGTCAGTATGTGTTAATGTGTTAGGATTAGGTTCGGGGTAATGGTTAGAGTTGAGGTTAGGGTTATGGTTGGGGCCATGGTTACTGTTAGAGTTTGTGTTAGGGTTAGAGTTTTTAGGGGGGGGGGGGCTTTTGTCCGGAGGGGGGCTTCTGTCACGAAATCAATATTACTAGTAAGAGAGATGTATTCAAAGGGTGGGGTTATAGGCTGAATTTACGCTTAATCCTTCACTTGAGATACTGAATGAGCGGAACAATTCTGACATGAAAATTATTCCTTGTTTTTCACCTGCTCTACAATTCTCCTCTGCTAACTTTCTAAACTCGGTGGCGTATCAAAATATTTGCTTACCCACGAAAACCCAAAATCATCATGACATATATTGACCAATCAGCTCGCGAGTTTACGGTCAACTCGCACGATGATTGGTCAATGTGAAGTATATAACTGACCTGCGTTATCCCGGATCCCATGAGTCCGCCCCCAATCACAGTCACATGACTAATAGCACGTGCACAGGACGTCACTGCGGCAGCTACATTCCGACAAGCTAACATCCTATACGAGATATTTCATTGTTATTGAGGTATCTCAGTACACTTGAGAACTGCGACACTTTTAATTGGTGCAATTTTTATAAGTAGTATTTAGATAAACTGGCATTGATTAAGTATACGCTGATTTAAATTTTGTTCTCACTTCTCATAATCAAAAACTCGCACTATGTGCTCAAATATTTAAGTGCGCACCAATTACGTGATTCAGTTCTTTAGGTATTTATTATCAACCATGGACAAACTAGGCACCAGCCGCTGATATATCAAAGTATTTATGTAACTTTCAAAATATTTTCATGCTCGAGCTAGCATGTTATAATTCTCGTTAATCTTCACTCAACTTTGCCTTGAAAAGGGGGGTCACTAAACCAATCAGCGTTCTCCATTCTGATCTCGTGACATATTTCAGCCAATCACGAAGCAGCTGTTATATCAATTACCACCAATGTTGACAGGGTGCACATTATAATCGGTTAATTAGAGCTTTAATTAGAGGTGAGTAATAGAGGTGAGTAATAGTTCTTTTGTTGTGCTGTGGGAACTTGAAAACTGTCCATTATTATTTCCCTCTTCACACTGAATTATGCAGATTTTGTCTAATATGGAAGTCAAAGTTACATGATTTTGTTCAGAACAGCTATTTTATGAAACTATGGAATTAAACTTACACAACAGACCATAATCACCAAATATGCGTTGAGAGTTGAGTGAAGATAACTAGAACTATAACCTGCTTGATAGTATTTTGATGATACTGAGAGGCTTCAAGTGCGAATAGGTGCTTAGAAATAACCCAGAAACAACTTCGACAATACACGGCAAGATAAACACGCAACATGAATAAATATTTTTGATGCAATAGCATTAAATTAAACTTAATCATAATTAAATCTGGAAAATTCCGATTTTTTAATCGACAAATCATTTATAATAAGAAAACATCAATAATTTAAAAATAACCGTTGTAAAACACCAAATTAACTGATAAGATCAACACTGCAAAATGGCAACAATACCCAAACACAAAAAACAAAATATTTATTTCTTTCTTGACTGTCACGTTGATATGAGAACTATGAAGTAACTTTCATGACTAGGTTATCGCGATTAAAGCCCTTAAAAGAGCACACGTTGCCCCCACGAGTTTCAAACGATTGATCCCAAAAGGTTAACATAGGCATATTTACCCCCATGCAACACAGGTATTTATTTAATCCCGATATAAATTGAAATCAGTAAACTTGCATCTGATTTGTTAATTTTTAGAGGATTCCAAACCAGGTTTATAGTTGATTAGTTTCTGACTTTTACCCGGGAAATTGTCTGAACTCTGAAAATCAATCATCTGCAAACACAACTCTGAACTGCTGGGTGATTTCATAAATCGTCCCTTGAAACAGCATAATATATTGGAGATTTAAACAAGGGATTCTGGTAATTGGATTTACCTTAATAGTACTAAAATAATATCCACCTTAACCCCCAAGCAGGCTGTGTACTGTACTGCACCACCAGCTTATCATTAGTCCCGAAACAGTCGAACAAGTTGCCGACATGTTGGTCAGGGGGTGGAGCAAAGTGCTGTGCGATGTAGAGGATAACTTGGTCTGAAGCAGCCAGACTTAGCTTGGATTTGATCCAGTTGGACATCCACTTTACTGTCTTGTTTCGGTCAACCTGGGTAGAGGGTCATTAAAATTTTTTATACCTTTATAGCAGAATTCTATTGGTTATTGAAGCTTCCTTTTTAATATGAATTCTATTGAAGAATGGAATGGGTAACAGTATATATAAACAGAGTTCATTTTGAAGTTTGGGTTTGAGGGTTAGTCATTTAAAGCTTCAAATCTAGATACGGTTCTAATTTTTGTGCGATTGACTGTTTAATGTTTATATATTCAGTGTTATACTGTTCAGTGTGATAACATTACGAAATGATGATGGCTACAACAATTAGTGTTCAATTGATAGAGCACTATCTCACAAAATAGTAAGTTGATGACGTCATCATCTTAACAAAATATAGTAAGTTGATGACGTCATTATTACAGCACAAGATAGTAAGTTTATGACGTCACACAACATAATATATCTCCTATGGAGTCACTAGTGCGTATACTTCCGTCTATAAATAGCGATGATAAAGGATGACTGTGAACTGTGATCGCAGCTGTGACTCAGTGAGTTGCCTTCTGCAATTATCATGCGTGGAAAATCAAGTACAATCATAATAATATTGTACAAATTTTGAGAATGTTTACAGAATATAGGCTTTGCAGGCATCCGCGGATGACCTTTAAAATCATGTGCATTAATTTATCATTAATGATGCCCAAAAAATCGTTCTATAATGATGCGTGGAAAATCAAGCACAATCATAAGTAAAATATCCTAGAATTTTATTTACTAACCACAGTGCAGAAGTGGTCCACTCCGACCAATCTTTTCTGTTTTGTTAGTACCAGTAAGAATTTTTTTAATGATGTACAAAAAATCATAAACCAAAGATCTGTCTATAGTGTCTACTGTGAACATTCAAAAAATTGATTTGAGTATATAATCTAGGATTTACAGTGTGCAGTGTACATACTGTACAGTGTACAATGCCAAATGTTGAACATATACCGACAGTACAGATCTATCATAATTTTATCACAAACTCACCACTTTACCCTATGGTAATGACGTCATTTTTCTGCCAATGAATCTTGCACGAGAAAAGTTTGCGGCAGGAAGCCAATAAAAATAGAATATGTATTATTTGGAGGGAAAAGTGCAGAATATAGTAAATCATTAATGTGTACATGAGTCCGCGCGCGCAGAAAAATAGGCGGTCAAATATCTTCTGCCCATGGAGAATAAGGTGGTAAAGATGTCATCATTATGAAAGCGTTATGAGTGAGTTTATAACGTCATTATCATAGCGAAAATAGTGAGTGGATGACGTTGATAACCGCCGAATTTCTGTAGGGTGTAGTTTTGGCATGACAGGAGTGGTACTTCACTATGTCATCAAGTATATAAATATATAGTACACAGGGCAAAGTACATCTTAACGCTTTATGTAGCCCGTACATTATGAACTTACTGAAATGTACTGTTAAAGCGTAAAGTACAATGTCAAAAAGCCTCTATGGCCTATTAATAGTGTACAGATTCCGTCGCAGAAAGGGTGAATTGATGACGTCTCTATACGTAATATGAAAGTACTCACATTGTAGCGTTGTCTCTGTAGAATGGGAGCATTCCCCACGTTCCTTAGCACTATCGATATCTTCTCCTGGGCTCCCTTCTTCTCCTCCGTTTTCGAGGGGACATTTTGTGAGGGTTAGGCAGGTTTGCAACCGATTTTACATCGGCGATAATCCGAGAAAATATAAGTATTAATCGGCTTTATATCAGTGATAATAAAATAGATATCTTCTCCTGGGCTCCCTTCTTCTCCTCCTGATTAATAAAGTCCGCGTATTTGAATGAACTAAATCAATGTAGTGAACGTCTACTATACATTGAGATATCTAGCAGGGCCCGTGGCCTCCGGCCACCGTTCACCAATTTTTCGCTTCAGCAATTCGTACAGTACAATGTAGTACTGTAGTTCTTGTCAGTGATGAGGTCATATTTTAATCGGGTGTGCCTACTCCTCTAGTGATGACTATATAGTACCTATATACCTGGTGGTGTCAAACGTCACTGGTACTTTCGTATGAGCATTCCGATCATCGCTATGCTTGATTGGGTACTGAGTGGTGTCAGAGAGGTCTGTGGCTATATATAAGGAAGACCGGACAGACAGATATATATTTATTTATTTATTTATTTATACTAGCAGAACCCATGGCCTCCGGCCATCTTTCACAATTTTTTCGCTTCAGCAATTCGTACAGTATAATGCAGTACTGTAGTTCTTATCAGTGATGAGGTCATATTTCAATCGAGTGTGCCCACTCCTCTAAGTGATGTCTATATACCTGGTGGTGTCAAACGTCACTGGAACATTCCGATCATCGGTATGCTTGATTGGGTACTGAGTGGTGTCAAAGAGGTCTGTGGCTATATATAAGGAAGACCGGACAGACAGATATACATTTATTTATTTATTTATTTATTTATATATGAGGAAGAATTATAAGTAGTAAGATATGAGGAAGAATAATAAGTAGTAAGATAGACGTCTACTATACTTCGCGAAGTTCGCGTGTTTGGAATTGTCTTCTGAACAATAATTTTGATCTTTCAATAAGATTTGATCTCGATCTCGGATTCTACTTAAACTCGCGTATCTACAGGGTGTTTCATATTAAGTGTGACTATTTTGAAACTGTACTGAAATTCAATGAAAGACTTGGCACCGATTCTCAGTCTTCTTGTTATGCCAATATGATTGGAATTTATGCCCAAAAAGTCTTTAATTGAATTTTCAGTACAGTTTCAAAATAGTCACACTTAATATGAAACACCCTGTACACCTCCGTTTTTGAAGATTTACTGTCGGCTGTTGAGGGGGTGTTAGAGCCACTGGCTGGAGTTTGTAGGGTATTCTCGCTTGACATACCCCTACCTCAAAGGGTGAAGAATTAGTTGGAGTTTGTAGGGTATTATACGCTTAGAGCATGGCTGGGAATGCGCTAATAGAAATTATTGCACGAGGCGTAGCCGAGTGCAATAATTTGTATTGTCGCACGAGGAGCAGGCCGAGTGCGACAATACCAAATTATTGCACGAGGCGAAGCCGAGTGCAATAATTTTATTAGCGTCATGACCATTTGCCATGCTCTTAGCGTATTAGCCAATGTGAGGAGTGCAATATTACTTATTATTGCACGCCCACAAGTACCCTCAAAATTGGCTAATCTCGCTTGACATACCCCTACCTAACAGGGTGAAGAATTAGCTGGAGTTTGTAGGGTATTCTCGCCTGACATACCCCTACCTAACAGGGTGAAGAATTAGTTGGAGTTTGTAGGGTATTCTCGCTTGACATACCCCTACCTAACAGGGTGAAGAACTAGCTGGAGTTTGTAGGGTATTCTCGCTTGACATACCCCTACCTAACAGGGTGAAGAATTAGCTGGAGTTTGTAGGGTATTCTCGCTTGACATACCCCTACCTAACAGGGTGAAGAATTAGATAGGGTTTGTAGGGTGTTCTCGCTTGACATACCCCTACCTAACAGGGTGAAGAATTAGATAGGGTTTGTAGGGTATTCTCGCTTGACATACCCCTACCTAACAGGGTGAAGAATTAGCTGGAGTTTGTAGGGTATTCTCGCTTGACATACCCCTACCTAACAGGGTGAAGAATTAGTTGGAGTTTGTAGGGTATTCTCGCTTGACATACCCCTACCTAACAGGGTGAAGAATTAGATAGGGTTTGTAGGGTGTTCTCGCTTGACATACCTAACAGGGTGAAGAATTAGATAGGGTTTGTAGGGTGTTCTCGCTTGACATACCCCTACCTAACAGGGTGAAGAATTAGATAGGAGATAGGGTTTGTAGGGTATTCTCGCTTGAAATACCCCTACCTAACAGGGTGAAGAATTAGCTGGAGTTTGTAGGGTATTCTCGCTTGACATACCCCTACCTAACAGGGTGAAGAATTAGATAGGGTTTGTAGGGTGTTCTCGCTTGACATACCCCTACCTAACAGGGTGAAGAATTAGATAGGGTTTGTAGGGTATTCTCGCTTGACATACCCCTACCTAACAGGGTGAAGAATTAGATAGGGTTTGTAGGGTATTCTCGCTTGACATACCCCTACCTAACAGGGTGAAGAATTAGATAGGGTTTGTAGGGTATTCTCGCTTGACATACCCCTACCTAACAGGGTGAAGAATTAGCTGAGTTTGTAGGGTATTCTCGCTTGACATACCCCTACCTAACAGGGTGAAGAAGAATTAGGGTTTGTAGGGTATTCTCGCTTGACATACCCCTACCTAACAGGGTGAAGAATTAGCTGGAGTTTGTAGGGTATTCTCGCTTGACATACCCCTACCTAACAGGGTGAAGAATTAGCTGGAGTTTGTAGGGTATTCTCGCTTGACATACCCCTACCTAACAGGGTGAAGAATTAGATAGGGTTTGTAGGGTGTTCTCGCTTGACATACCCCTACCTAACAGGGTGAAGAATTAGATAGGGTTTGTAGGGTATTCTCGCTTGACATACCCCTACCTAACAGGGTGAAGAATTAGATAGGGTTTGTAGGGTATTCTCGCTTGACATACCCCTACTGTACCTAACAGGGTGAAGAATTAGACTAGGTTTGTAGGGTGTTCTCGCTTGACATACCCCTACCTAACAGGGTGGAGAATTAGAATATTTAGGGTAGGACTTTAATTGACGCATTTGAATAGTGCCGGTTTGGTCACGTAACCCAAAACTTTGAACTGACCTAGGGCAGTAACTGAAACACCCATTGACTTGAAACCCTCAGTATTCTTAGCCGTATTACATTAAAAATCAGACTAATTAGGGTAACTAAGTAGGTACTAACTTACTTCAAAAGAATAGGGGTGTTTGATTAGGGTTCATAGGCTTTATGCAGCATAAAAAGAGTAGTGACACCTACACTACTATACTACTTGACAGTAAAAAATGGTTGAGTTCATGGTAAGTTTTGTAAATAGATCAGTGAAAAGCTAAAATCAAGTGAAAATCAAATAATCACAAATTTTCCAGATTATAAAATCTATTCAACACTTAAATCTATCTAACATTTAATCTCATTGGACTATGAAAAAACATTTTTTCCTTTTTGGGGAAAAACAACATTATTACTGCAGCTGCCGAGTGAAAGAAAATAGATCAATCACTCTTCTTAATCATAACATACTACATAAAGAGTTAAATCGTTTTTAGGAACTATGATAGTTCCTTACATCGTAGTACACAACAAGCCTGGCTAGGGGTGTATCACACCTCCAGCCATCCCACTCTACACAACCACTCTTAGGGTTGTACTCTGGTCTACCTCTCCAAGTCATACAGAAGTTATACCATCTACCACTCCCAAACCTCTCCTCAATAACAAGGTGCATGTTAGCACTGCTGATAACATCCCTGTGACAGTGCAAGTCAGCAGGGTAGTCCTTATCATCCACTGATAACTCAATGTTAAACTTACCAGTTTCCTCACGTAACACTGGAGTTACTTTCAGGATAAACCCACATTCTGAGTTTGGTATTGTCGTGTCACCTGGTACACTCACAGTCGAATCAGGTTCGGGAGCCACCATAGCCACATCATGAAATAAGTTTGGTATTGTCGTGTCACCTGATACACTCACAGTCGAATCAAGGTCAGGACAATGGTTTCTCTTCGCAGCCCTTTTTCTTTTCCTTGTCCTGTGATTCTCCCTCAAGAAGAAAAAGCAGCGGAAAGGAAACAACTCAGCCATCTTTTGACTCCTGCGTTTCTTGTCGCCAGCCAAATGAAGACTTCCCTGTTCAGAGATAGGGCGAGGGAGCTTGCCTTCATTGGGACTCTGGAACTCCGCTGCCGTGTTGCCATATAACATGAATTCAAAGCGACTTCTGGGGAACTTAGACATGCTCTATTCTGGAGAAAATTATGTTATTAAATAACAAATAATGGTAAAAAGAAACAAAAATGAAGGGTAATCTATGTTATGAAAAGCAGAAAATTTAAACTCTCGCAAAAATTTAGATCAAGTATAGTCGGTTTTATTAGGCTCATCATGATGAACTTTTTCTACAAAATTCAATGAAATTTAACATTCAAAATTGAACATTCGAGTATTCAAGTTCTGGAAACAACAAATAAACAAATATGGTAAAAACGCGTAAACTAAAGTTACGAACATGGCAAACTGAACTGTTAAATATGGACGATGGTATCCCCAATCCGAACAAAATAATTTCAAACCTAGAAACTAAAACAATCCTATTATTTGAATTTTGCCCTTAACTCGCGCTCTGATTGGTCAATGTCATGACGATTTCGGGCTCCTACGATAATGTGCCCTTCCTCAATAAGCGGTCCTATTCATACTCTTGTCTCTAGACCGGTAGTTCTGACGGACAGGCGTATTGCTCCCCCCCCCCCCATAAGCATCTACATGTACATCAGTTTGTGTTAGAGTTAGGTCTAGGGTTCGCATGATCAGAATTCAGTGTTACGGTTTTAGGAAACGTTAATCCTGGGGGGGGGGGGGCTTGTGTCAGGGGATCTTAGTAAGCCGTCCTATTCATACTCTTGTCTCTAGACCGGTAGTTCTGACGGACAGGCGTATTACTGCGTACTCTCTGTAGGACCCGGTAATCTCTGAACGCCATCCAGTGGTGGAAGTCCATTCTGTCACACGGCAACCTGCCAAGGACCGCAGGTTACCCATAACCCTATAATGTGTGAGCACATGGATTGATCGCAATTTCGGAAAGAAGCGTAAAATTACTGCAATTTTGAGGGAAATTGTATGAAAATTTAAAGGCACGCACTGTGAAATTGGCGTCTTTAATCTTTTTCAATCCCTTCATCGATCGATAATTATCCCACTCGGCTAATTCCTCGATTTGTAATATCTTACCACTTGCGGGGGGAGATCATCTGCCCGGTCACATGACGAGACATCACGTGATACGGACTACTGTTGTTAGAGTTGCCATGGTAACTGGGAGAAGGGATGAAGTGGAAGAGGGGACGGAGGGATTCCGCGTGCACGGAGTGAACGATCACTTCGATCAGCTGACTGAAACGGAGCTAGAATGACCCATTTGAGTTCGTGTAATTGAATCGATAAAAAAGCGTGAAAATACTGCACTTTCGAAGAAAATCTACATGAAAAGATGAAATGTAAATTGTGCACGCTGCAAAATGTGTGCCTTTATCGAATATCGATCCCTTCATCGATCGATGCACGTGCAGAATACTAAAATTATTCTTTTTTTATGAAAACCTGAGTCCAGTTCGCATCTGATTCAAGTGACCCGTCACACTGACAACAGTCTCGTTCTCGGATATCCAATCCTCGACTCGGATCCAAACTGAACTCATCTGCTCGATATCCTGGATAACTCGCTTACCTTTCCTCCACCGGAACAACTCAGCAAGGAATTTGATACCATAATAACATTTTGATCAAAGGTGACGAGCTTGTACTCTTGTACTCTTGTAGAAATGTCAAATACGATGATGGAAATCAAAATAAAAGGTGTAGGGTAATGTTATGGCATGCAATGTGACGAAGCAACTGGCACAATATATCCAAAAATGAGCGAAGTGTTTCAGTCTTGGCAATGAGAAAAAATCATGGGGAATTTCAATCAAATCAACTGCTAATTTTCCCATATTCCCTCAAATTTCATCTCAATTCAGGCATTCTGCTCTTACCTCAGGAATAATCCGACTGTCAACCACCAGTAACATAGTTTCGTCTCTGGCTGAAGCGTCCGGTTGACAGAACTGAACACGACTGCAATGTTGGCGGAGGTCTTCTGTGATAGAGTACAGAATTTCCAGGACCTGCCGTAGGAAATGACCGGTTAACCTATCCGAGACCAAAATACTGGTTAACTGGGCATTTTAGCGGAAACTGAACCGGAAACTAAACCGGAAACTGAACCGGAAACTAAACCGAAAACTAAACCGGAAAATAAACCGGAAACTAAACCGGAAACTAAACCGAACATTTTGATTCCGAATATTTTTATTCCGCATATTTTTATTCCGCATATTTTTATTCCGAATATTTTTATTCCGAATACTTTGATTCTGGTTGATTAACAAATTCTTTACCGAAAAACCGGTTAAACGGCACTTTTTGTCTAACCGTAACCGGATTTGTTGAGAATCTATGGTACAAACATAAAGTTTCTCATAATACTGAGTGGAAAATCATCAAATCCTCCAGGGAAATTAATCAAGTCACCTCTTTGGGGTAACCCTTGGTGTAAATCTGACATTCGTCGTACTCAGGGAACTTCGTTCTGGTGATCCTTATCCGTAACCTGGAATAAATCGAGTTTTAAAGCTGAGATGCCTTCAGAAAGTGTCCTGTCTGCTGAAGATTTATTGGAAAATTCCCATGTCTGCTTTACCGTAAACAAATTTTCGGGGCAAAAACTGTATGTTTATTTGGGGACCATGGAATCATACTCTACTAGAATGTTCATTTGGAATGTCCATTTCTCCAGGAATCGTACCCGTTTTTCTCGTAGTGGTCCCTGCCTCTCTTGAACATGACGTTCTGGACCTGATCCGTCACCAGGACCTTCAGAGCTACCTTGTAGTTTATATCTTGGGGTATTTTATTATCATCTTATTATAAATTTCAAACAATGCACGAGCGGAGCGAGTGAATTATTTCACCTCATAAAATGCCGAACGAACGTAGCGAGTGATTCTTTCAGATTTGATCAGCCCAAGTAGATGTGATTTCAACCAACTAATGTAATAATCAATTCACCGGCAAACATCTCCAAGTTAGAACCGTTCCCGGACTCTTCTGATTTGTTGTTCGTCTGATTTTCAGTCCTGTTGCCGTTTTCTGTCCTGCTGTTTTCTGCCGTGCTGTTTTCTGTCTTGTTGCTGTTTCCTGTCCCATTGTTTGTTGTCTCTTTTAACTTGTTTGTTGAACCACTGCTATCTGCTGCACAGTGCCGGGCCGTGTCAGTGTCAGACGAGGTGTTTTCTCCGGTGGGGCTTGAAGAGGGGATACCGGCTGAACCAGGGGCCTGAGGACCAAGAGATTGATGACTGGCATAGTAACCCCTATGGCCTATGTGTGCACATGAATCGATCGATAAAAACGCCTAAAATACTGTAAGAGAACTTCAATGAAAAATAAACTGCTTGTACTACAAGGTGCGGTTCTTACTCTGAGTCAATCCTTCAATGCATCGTTGCATATTCATATCGGTTACCGCTGCCTTTACACTACTGTCATTATTGACAGCTTTAGCTTACTGAATACTGGCACCCCTGCCCCCAAATACGAATAAATTCTAACTTTGCCCAATACCTGAACCGGGGAAGTCTGAACCGGGGAAGACTGCTGCCCTCCTCTTTCATCCTCTTCTTCCTTCTTCTGCCGAATTAGCTCCAACCTCTGGCCTAAGGTAAGTACCCTGCCCCGACTATCGTATTTAGGGATGGTGGTGTGTGAGTATGGCTTAATGACTGCCGGTGCAGAGAAGTGTGGCGTGGGATTAGGGGTGGGAGTCGAGTTTTGGGTGGGATTTTGGGTGGGGTTTTGAGTGGGGCTTTGAGTGGCTGTTGTTAAAGATGGTGTTGATGTGGATATCATATATTTTGTCTTTGTGAAAGTTCAGCCACTTGAGAATAGGTCGAAGAACTCCGTCTTACTGGCGGGGTTCGGTGTTGTTGGGGCGAAATATCAAAAGTTCTCGAATCTTCCATTATTTCCGAAAAGCTAAAGTTGGTCAGCTGAGACAAGTACTGATCGTCACGTGACTGGGCATCGCTGTCACGTGACTGACGATTAGCACGTGACGTAACATCGTGGCTTCCATGACAACGAGGATCTTGCAAGGAAAGGTAGGGATTATTTTCCCTTGGTATTTCAGGAGGAGCTACACTTTGAAAACAGTCTTCTGGCGGGTCTTCTAATTCGTCCTTTATTTCGATAACTTCGACTGGTTCTTCCTTTATCCTTATCATAGACCTTCTCAGCAGGATTGAAGCTGTCAGAAAATTCACTTAATTCCATAGATATATGCATAATTAATGTACATTAAACTCGGCGTAATAAGTTTTGGCCGGTTATGTCATGTGATCAATTTTTATAGAAATACGCAGAATTTCAATAGGAATTCCCAACTAGCCACCAGTCCCACAATCGAACAGTGAATTTAGCTCAATTTGATGTAGTCAATAAGACACTTCATTTTACATTATAGTGGAAATTTCATATCGTAATAATCGAGATATATTTACACGCGATTTTAAAATGCGGCAATAAACTTCAAAAATAACAGAAATATTCCAAATAATTCATTATATACGCAGGCTTGAAGTTGTACACATTTTTTTACAAATTCTCAGACTACATTGATAGTGTGACGATAATTGAGGAAATCATATCGCTTGTGATCATTTAAGTGACAATTTGCTTGTGAATGAGTGGAGAACTTTGACATTTGAGCCGGCAACAGGCAACTTAAACAAGGCAACATATCAACACTCAATAAGTATTCGATTGAGATCAAAATACCAACCGTATTCATGAATTTATGTTTTCAACATCCTGTCGTAAGATAACTAAGCATAATTAAAACGAAACAAACTTCGTTCATATCTTCATTCATATTTTCCACTTTTCTTAAGTTTTTATACGACGATTTATAATTAATGTATAAAAGTGGTATAAATATATCGCTTGTTTAATCCTAAATGGATTGCTGAATTATTGAAAATAATTTGTGGTTGATTGATTGTTATGAAAATGAAGATTGAAATCGCATTCCCAAGTTCAAACGATCAAGAATTTGACATCTTAGAGCTCAATTTCAAGAGTAACATGACTTCTTATTCTCACCAAAACCTGAGCCCAATTAATCATCGGTTAATAACATCATATTTCCATTGATCAGTTCGCCATTAAAATTACAATAACTTTAATTAAACTATTAAACAAAAAAGAAGATTCGATAAACTTTTTATCAAAATTAATCATAAACCATTTTTTTCTTCCTTGGCAAAATCATAAGTTTTCGTGTTAAAAAGAAACCTCAGGTTAATTATAAGGAAATTTTATATTTAAAATTGAATATAATCATTTTTTGGTGTTTTCATAAGTTCATAATATTGAATTTAATAAGATTCAAATTTCATTTTTTAACAATAATCTGGGGATCACTGCTCAAGCGTCAATATTCTGACAATTTCAGGATCTTACGGGTCGGCTTATACATTACCGATATGTATGTTGTTCAAACAAGAAACAGATAGAAAATGATCTATATTATTAAATCAACCAAGAAATATTTATGATAATTATGATGTTTTTCAAATTTTCTACTTGATATAAACTAGCAAAAATTACCCAATACATCATAAAAAACCGCACTGCGCGCTCACAAGATATGAAATAACGATTTATTCTCTTGTACCAGATGTATATTAAACCCCGCGCAGGAGAAATAGGCGGTTTTGATGACGTCATTATCAAAGCATGATGTAGTGAGTTGATGACGTTGAATAGCCTATTTCTCGCGCGCGGCGTATAAACGCATACATAATAGGTGCACACAGATCGATTGAATAAGGGGCTTGATAATGGGACACTTTCTTTCGATAGAATTTCTGTTAAAGATTTACAGTGTATTTGGCGTCTTTATCGATCCCAATTCAATCGATCCATGTATTACTAATATCCATGTATTACATATTATGCATATTTATGCGTTATTTCAGAAATATAATTATACAACATGAAGGTTACACAGCTTGTGACGTGCTTAAAACCTCCTTTAAGAGTAAGAGCAAAATATAAAGAAAATATGAGTTAAATAAGTTCGTAGATCATCTAGGGGTTTCGCAGTAGCACGTTATGATAGCAATAAACCCAACCACAATTTTTCAGGAATAAGTTGTGAAATATTGGGAAGGTGACGCATCGAAACTACGAGACAATTTGCAGTCAGTGCCGCCAAAATCTCTCGAACTCAGTTAAAGCAGCTTGCTGTGAGAATAATAAAAGTCCAGAGCAATCCCTAAAAATAATGTCTCAAGTCTTTTAAATCCATGATCATAGACACGCGTCACAGCTGTACATAAACGTGCACGTGCAAACAGAACTTGGCACGTGCAAACAAAACCTGGCGCGAGTAAAGAGAGCCTGCACGTGCAAACAGAGCTTTGCACGTGCAAATAGTTCCTGCACGAGCAAACAGAACTTAGCACGTTCGCTTGAAAACTGTCTCCATCATACACGCAAAATATTGTACATTGTACATTGCACATTGCGCTATGTACATTGTACATGTACAAGTTCACGTAAAAGTTGTACATTCCATTTGAGATGATTACGCGTGCAAATCCAATGTCTACAATCATCGAACATAACGCGTGAAGAAGTTCGGAAGTAGAATAATAATCTGTACAAAACAATACTTTTCTAAAAACACCCTGGAGCACTACTCATTGTCTCTCTTCCAGATCTGGAGTTCCTCAAGGATCAATCCTAGGGCCCTTGTTGACGACACCAGATATCATCATACATTGCCTCTATTCGTCTCAGAGACTACCTCGGCTTCTCCTCACAGAATGGTGCACTTCGATCTCTTGCCCCTTCGCCTATGTCTACCGTGACTCTGACACGGTATCCTATCCATTTCCTTAACCAACGCCGTGAAAATCTCCGGAATGCCGACCTCCTGTTTGGCTGAAGTTTCAAAGAACGGACATCCCCACGCCTTCGCCAAATCCTTACCATCCTGCGGGGAAGCCTCCCTCTGGTCCTCCAGATCCTTCTTATTTCCCGCCAGAACTATCGGCACTTCGTCCAAGTGTTTAATGTTCAGGATGGTGTCTTTGAGTCCGGAAGCATCCCGCAGTGAATGGTAGTTCGCTATCGAATACACGATCAGAAACCCCTGTCCGTTCTGAATATACAAATCCCTCATGCTGACAAACTGCTCGGTCCCTGCTGTATCGAGGATCTCGAGAGTAATCGGAACGTTGTCGATTTCCGTGTCCTTTCGGTAGAAATCCTCGATGGTGGGGTCGTACTTTTCGACGAAGGTACCGCAGCAGTATTGCACGGTAAGGGCACTCTTACCTACTCCCCCGGAACCGAGGACAACTACTTTATACTCCCGACGTGGCATCCTAGGCAAAGTGGTAGGGTTATTGATCAAGTTATTGAAATAGTGAGGGGATCAGGTAAGTGAGGAAGTTAGGTAGTGAGGAAGTTAGGGGAGGCGGTTAGTGAAGTGATTGGGTAAATACTAAATAGGATGAAACTTTGAGGCATGAAGCTTTCTATGGGAATATTGGATCGTTCGAATTTCATAACGTGAACATTGAGATGCCAAGGGGGGGGGGGGGTGGGAGGAGATGAAAGGTTTTCAAATGGGATAGAATTAGCAATGATTCATCTCGAATAGGGCGCATCAGAGATAAATGGTTATTCTGTGACAGTGTCTGTGATAAGTACCTACATTCACAGGAACTGGGAAGTGAAGAGAGAAAAGGGAGAGGTAAAACTGTATGAATAGTAGAAGGAGAGGCGGGAAATAGGGATATGGTCGAGGGAAATTTGAAAATATAACAATTACGGTACAGAGAATTTTCTGCCTGGTTGTACAACCATTGCATGGGTAAGCAGAATTCGCATAAATTCATGAAAACCACACTAAATCACACAGCAAATTTAGATTAACAAACTGGTGAATCAACAAACTATAGAACAAAAAGCTCCTGATGAATCAATCAACAAACAAATTACAATTCACATGAATGACATGATTGAAAGATTGAGGATATATGAAATCAGTCAAGTTACGCCTTAACATATAAAATTGACTCCACTACTTATATATAGCACTACAAGGAAGGCGTGACATATAGTAGTGCTCGGAAAATGACGATATAACGTAAAATAGTATATATATATAGGGCGGGCAAAACTTCCGGTATGATTATACTACTGAATTGTTGAGTACTTCATTGCCCTGCAGTGCACATTTATTGACTAAAACCGTAGAGCAAATCATACAAAATATATACAGTGGAATATAATAAGTCATAGACTTAGAAATGATGTGATTTATGTGTGATGATGAAATGTTGTTGACGGTTTTCCTCAAATAAATATATCAAAATAAACTTGTATATCCTCCTCTCCATATGACGTAGTGTACTGTTTTTTCCTCTTTCATGTGCCGTGATATGCTGTCATTGCCCGTGTTAAAATGTGTGTATCCTTTAACGTTGTACAGTTTACTTAGATGGGTTGTATTGTGTTAAAATGTATCTAATATATCCTTCAACGTTGTAAAAAGTACAATTTAATTCGACTGGTGTACACAGTCATCCACGACACGAAAAGTGTATACATTACACAATTGTGGAGAGTACAGAATACAAAAAGAACACAGTGTAAAATTAATGTTAATGCAGAATAATATTTTATGTCAGTGTATAAAATGTACAACAGTATACAATTGTACAGTGTACGAGTACATTTAGAGGATAGTACGTACATGAGTGTCTAAACTCTAAGTGTATAAATGTACATACAGATTACAAAATTAATACATGATACAGTGTGTCATTATGATTGACAAAGACGCTGAATAAATAGGCGGCCATTGTAATAAATTAAATGTGAAAAATAGAAAATATTGCAATTTAGGTAATAATATCATTGAAAACGAATCATTGAAAAGTTGAGACTGAATTGATTCATTCCCAAGTCTCACCTCTTCAAGCATTCAATACAAGGAAATTTATCATAATAACGAAAAATATCAGGCAGCATTACTGACTGTAAAAAAATAACTAGATTAAATTTAATAGTATTATATTTGATAATATTAAGCAGGCCGGGGTTCTAGGTCGATTTCTAGTTTTTGGTATTTCTGACAGTCGATAGAGCAGAACGCCAGCTACCAGTAAGTTTTTACCCCATAAAAAATGTCAACCCTGACCTAAGTTTTTGGAATTGCGGATTCGCCTGTAATTACAAGAATCAGCGATTTAGGTCTCAGAGGTGAGCAATAAAAAACCCTGAAAATCGACATTGGACCCTCCGGCCCCATTAAATTGAATAATGATACTTACTGTGATAATTTTAAATAAAGATTAAAACCTTCTCATTTTGAGAATTTTATAATAACTGGATTTTTCAAAAGTTACGACGAAAGTTTACGATGGAAGCTTGGCTTACCAACATCTGATAAAGTCCTAAATCTAGTCCATCATTAGTACTGATAATGCAAAAAGAGCACTTTGTCGATTAAAACTTTATTTTTAACAGCGCAAAATAAGCTCTTGCCTCTTCGCCAATTCGCTGACTCGGCGCTGATTAGCGCCAACTATTTCTGATCAAAGCTGATCAGCGTAGGATTGGCCGATTCAACGATTTGGTAGAGTGCACATATGTCCAATACTGTAGGGTGTAATTGTACTCCGTATCAAACAAAAAACGTAAAACTACTTGCATAATTTATTTAAAAAAGCTTCCGCAGTTCTTATTCAAAAGATTATTATGATAACTAATAAGCTAATATAATTGAAAATACAATAGAAATTTAATCCATTACAAATTTAAAATAATTAATTTAAATTGCATGATATTGTGTCTAACCATCGATTGGTGATTTCTGGATATACGAGAAAACCAACCGGTCTCTTTGTAGGTGATGTTGTCAGAGAATTTTCCATCATGAATACGAAATGCAGCAACTCAGTCAGCCAGAGGTTTCTTTCAGTTTCTATGGCAACCATTGTAACATAGCAACCACCACTAAGCAACACATTCTAAAGCAACCAAACTCGGTGGTGACCTGTATCACACACAGCAACATTACCATGCATATCAACAGCAACAGCTAGAGGTTTCTTTAGGGTTGTCATAGTTTCCATAGCAACCATTGCAACATAGCAACCAACACTTAGCAACACATTCTAAAGCAACCAAACTCGGTGATGACCTGTATCACACACAGCAACATTACCATGCATATCAACAGCAACAGCTAGAGGTTTCTTTAGGGTTGTGCCAGTTTCCATAGCAACCATTGTAACATAGCAACCATTGTAACATAGCAACCAACAATTAGCAACATACTCTAAAGCAACCAAACTCGGTGGTGACCTGTATCACACACAGCAACATTACCATGCATATCAACAGCAACAGCTAGAGGTTTCTTTAGGGTTGTACCAGCTTTGTCCAGATTGATTGATCTGATGAACTGGCCTTCTTTGTCAAATACCTGATGAAGCAGATAAAAGATAGAGATTATATAAAACTTGTACCATTCAATGAGGAGACTAAAGAATTCAAAAGTCGGAAAACCTAAATTGCCCAACCAAAAACTTCAGCGAATAAGCGAATAGCGATGTTTCACAGGAAAATGCAATTCTTGAGATTTTTGCAGAATTTGGATTTGAGGAGCTGGAAAGTGTGAACTTATTAGACTCATGATTATCTTGATAACACTCAACATTTACATTCTTCAGTTAGATTGACAGTCAACAAAGAATCCCTAAAACTATGCCGATTACATTGTTGAAGGCAGTGTATCAACACAAAGAACTAATTCGTAGATCTAATATTAATCCATTTTATAAATATGCTAAATTACAGCACTTCAAATCTTCGAATCGGGGGATTGCACCCCTCGGAAACGAAGCTAGGTAGGTAGATGAAATGCCTCGGGGAACGAAACTAATATTCTGAAAATTCCCATAACATTCTTAAAATACCACTAAAATCTGCAAATTCTCGAAGTCAACCATATCGACACATACCTGGATTCTGTTGTTGTCACAGTCAGCCACAAAGACATTGTTACACTTGTCAACTGCAACGTCGGAGGGGAAGAGAAACTCTCCGTTTTCAGAACCTGCGAGAGTTCACCAAATTCAAATTCAAATTGATTTATTCACGGCCCGTACAATACATAGGCAACTGCCTGATCGAGACCATACATTGTTTGGACCCTCACTCTTCGGGCTCGAGTCTAAACCTGATACATCCCTCGGGAAGTATCAGTATCCCAAACTTCGGATCCTGAAGCGCGTGTCAATGTATTTCATAGAAGTTTAACATAATCGTTGAAACAGCACTGGCAGCAATATACAGTGACTAGTGAGAGATATTACAGGAAACAACAGCTGGACTTACAGAAACGCATGGTACATCTGCAAGTATAAACTATAAAACCTTGACGAAAAACATAGGCGATTTAATACGTAATCAACTCACCATTCTAAACCATCATGATGATGTCACAAGTTGAACGCCTATTGCATTCAGGGCACGTTTGTTGTAGTCAATGATCGGTGTTATAGACGTGAAAATTACGGAAGGAGTTTATACCTACGAGAATTCAGATGCACAGTGACTCCATACATTTTTTATACATTTCAAACACAAAATGTACTATATTCTTGATTCTACGGAAGATTTTGGCTCAAAACATGCCCAAGATCATTAATATGAAAGCTATGGTTATGTAATATGTACGAGATACATGATCTGGTATTGAATTTTGCAAACAGTCCGTTTGTACAACGAATTCAAATATAATATGTAGATTGAACATTAGTCATTTGAAGTGAAAAATATTAACGTCTAGGTATACTTTTCATCACCACAATTCAAAAAAGACATAACCGGTTAACCTCCGACAATTGTCAATACATGTGCAAACCGACTACTGAGATGAAACCTTCATTTACTAAAACCAGAGGGAAAAGAAATCCAAAATAACAACTGTAATTTTTAAATTTTCTGGTATCATACTACGAATGTACATTCGTACATTGTACAATATTTGTACAGCACAACAAACTATTGGCATATTAGCACTCACTACTCATTTACAAAGTGCAGAATTCAGGAAAATTTGACAAATTATAATACGCACACCTGTTCAGCGTCATAGAGTGAATACAGTACTGAGAACACTGATTGTATGAAAGCTGATACGCGAAATAACTTGAAGTCTATGTCAATAGATATGGGAATTAAAGAGAGGTGCACGGTATTGCAGGGCGCAATGGACAATGAAGGGTTCTACCACTACTGCTAAACGTGGGACGGATCTACAATTCTACAAGAGGCTCATACAGACACCCCGATTGAAGGGAACAGTAACGAGTAAAAAGTAGTACAAACCACCTGAGGAACTTGTGAACTACAAAGTACAAACCACACGAGCGGCCGAAGGCCCAAGAAACTCGTGGGTAAGTGGGTATTTGGAAAAGGGTGAGGTAATAACTCCGCCAATATTGGTAATATTTTGTACACTAAATCCCTCTCACCCTTTTTGCCTAAGTCATGTATTTTATTAGTACTATTTCAAATTCCTCACCCTTTTTCCCGAAGTGGTGGAGGTACTCCCCATTCACAGAGAACACAGTAACTCGGTGTAGCTCTGTGTCAGTGATGTAGATGTTATCAGCCGTGTCAAGAGACACACCACTCGGGGTCCGCATCTGTAAGGTTGTTGAAAGTGGTATTTTATTTAAAATGCGGCAAAAATACGAATCTACGTATTTTTGGCAGATACTTCCGTTATTTTTCCTCTGCAAAGGTACTTTATGGCTGCCTTCCCCAGTCCCCATATAGCTTAATGTCTCTCACCAATGGCAAAGATGATTGGGAGTTGGGACTGCCGATCAATATAATGGTTTAGTATTGTGAATCAATTTTTCGTTGGCGACTCGAAAAAAAACCCCGGCCGGAAGTTATCGATAAATTTAGCTGTGTCTCATCTGTCCAGCCTTTGATCCTTCCTGTCCAACAGTTCTGATATGATTTCCCTCACGTGAGTACAGCTTCACCTGAGCGTGGAAATTAAATAACGACTGAGTATGTAAAATTTGGGGATTTTTCGAGAAAAAAATCCCACTTTTTCACCCCAACGAAATTTCCAATGCCGTAATTTTGCCCCTTGTAAGGCATCAAGATCAAAACAGAAGCTTTCAAGATTAATTAATTAACGAGTGACATTGAATTTGATTGTGAATGAATAAATGATGAAAAAGTCATGCTAAAGCCGACGTTTCAAAGCAAACGACTCGTAGCAAAATCAAATCCGGACAAGTTTGATATCTGTGCAATCACAACTTGTGCTCCAAAAAACCGTACAAGTTACATCAGAACCAGAACAACAAACTATTTAACACTATATATTAAACAGCACTAAACTGAACGGGCTAAGCAAAACTGTAAAATAAGCAAGCGAGCGAGCAAGCGAGAAACACATTTCTAGTTTCTACGATACATCTCGGCGATTCGGGGATGTACAACATATGACGGATACAATTTTCCATCTCAGATGGAACTTTTAATCGTTCTTTTGGCGGTGAGGGGAGGGTGAATTTTCGAAAGAGTGCTGAAAATACTAGAGATTTTCTACGAATTCTCCACCTCCGAAGCAAGCACTGGGCACTATATAGCGTCTTGAGATCTGGATCTGATCTTCAGTACTTTGAAAGCCATTTCACCAATGACTCTAGAGTGCCTCTAGTGACTCTAGAATGACTCTACCGCTTCTAGCTTAGACCACAGTTGAACACCTAGATCGGTGGCAGAAGAGTGGCTGAAACTAATAGAGGTTTAACGATATCAGGAAATGAAATTCAGCATATAATCCCAAATATGGAGCCTTCCTTGGGATTTCTAAATCCTGCAAACTGCAGGCATGCAAAAAGGTAAGGTGTTTAATTAGCTCGAAATCAATCAAATTTAAACTAATTCTTGATTGAATCATGCGAATAGTTAAGATCATTCCAAAATGCTTAATCAGATTAATGAGAATCAAAACCCCCGCAACACAGCAATTAGCAAACAATGAAAGAAAGCCTTAATTTGATTAATTATTAATGTTGAGACTTGAGACATAAAATTTTCGGATTTGTACAACATCAGATAAAGAAATTGAGAATTGAGATCATATTATTATACAATGATAGGTTTTTCAAAAAAATAACCTTATACGGTGGTGTCAGATATCTCGCATCACGTTAACATGACAATATACACTTGTCAAGAATTTAACATGACGATATTACCATTGAAATTTGACACTGGTAATGTGTTATAGAAGATAGGAAGTCCATTATGTAATGTACATCTGAGAAGTAAGCCCAATTATATATGATCAGCGCTTCAGGGCAATCAATTAATTTCCTTGTGTTTCAAATTGGATTGAAATGCTAATTAGATTGAATTGCTAATTAGATTGAATGGCAAAACAGGTTTCGGCGAAGCAAGTTATTTCACAGTACATAAAACGAGACAAAGTATGCAAGACACAAGGAGGTCTCAAGCCAGGGATACATGCTTTGCCTCCATCAATCGACAAATTTCAGACTATATAAACCAGTGAAAACGGAAAAGTTCAAATCAGATTTGTCAAAGAAACTGTTCAAATATAAGGAAGCAAGATCTATACATTCGCTTAGTTACACAATACTAAGTGTCACCCGAAGGACAAAGAAAAAAGCCTAAATCGATTACAGAACGCAATTTCCAGCAATAAACGAAAAAAACCGGACTAAGGTCAACAATTAGGTCAATTGCTAGCGATACATGGTCTAGACAAACCGACGGTAGGATAAAACCTATAAAATTCACGCAGTGATTCCATATAATTTCGTTTTATCCTTTCTAATAGAGAAAACAATTTAGTTTCTTTTCGTCAATTTTATATGTTCAATATTATATTCTAAGCTTTCACATTTCACTTCAAGTGGTGTTGGGAGGAAAATTTAATATTGAAACGTGATAGAAAACAGAAGTTGTAGAATTTATGTATTTAGAGGAATTCATCGCAAATTTCAGGGGGTTCTTCACCCAATGACTAAAATTTCCACAAGGGAGCAAGTTGAAAAACTGAAAGTTTGAAAAACAGGAGCCTTCGAATAGCATGCGTGCTAGTCGTCGGCAGGCGGTGTAAGAACTAATTTTCCAGATAAATAATTTTCACAAAAAGAACTATGACTCACGCAGTGGTTGGTAGTGTCCGCCACAACCACCAAACCAGCGGAACTGATCTCCACTCCTCGGGGCCCATTCAGCTCTGTGTCAGCAGGATTCATCTTCCTGAAAGAAATTAACTTATTTTCTAAGTTTGAAAAACCTTATCATTTCATAATATGTTTGGCTCAGAAAAGCCTTTTATTTCCTAATTTTGACTCAGATAAACCTCTTATTTTCTAAGTTTTACTGAAAATCGTGTACTAAGTTATTTTCCTCCCCCTCGAGATAATAATATGAATTGATGTTCAGGTCCGTAGATAATTTCTAATCAGGAAAATTTAAGGCCTTTTCAAGCCTTCAAAGACCATATTATACAACAAAGGCTGGACTCAGGTATATCTTCAAACATACGAAACTAAAGAGAGATCCGAAACAAACCAATACTTGTCAGTACATGTAAAACCACATAACTGACAATAAACATCACTGCGGCTAATAAAACCCATTAATTATTGACAGATTTTAATTTGACAGAGAAAGTGTGTGCTCACGCCTTGTAGAGACAATGTAGCCGTAATTTGTTTGTGACAATCGAAACCAAGCCTCGGCACCAACAAAGTTACCTACCACCACTCTACACGAAGATAATAGGCGGAATTAAGACATCATCAATTATTGACCCGTTTCATCCCTGAATCCAAAAAGTCACTACAAACCGTCAAAGTTCTAAACCCATGCGCACGAAAAATAGGCGGTGTGACACCAACAATTAATTACATTTATTCTTGATAATAAATTCACAACAAACAAACTGTCATAATTCTAAATTTTGTTCTAGTACATGCAGAATGATTATTAATTTTCCTGGCTAGTAAGGACCTAATGAAAGAGCTGGTGACTGCGTTCCCCTTTATCGGACAAAAAACGAGCACGGACTTGAACCACTTTAGATATTTACATTTCTACATTTATATTTTAAATATACTCTTCATTTTCTTGGCAGGATATTCGTGTTCCACCCTCTCAGGTCGTCTCTCGTAAGACTCCCTTCGTCGGGAGGAGTCTCTGTGATAGTCCCGGTAGTCTCGGTAGTCGCCTGCAGTGGCAAACGTTGATCGGTCAATACCCAGGCCCTTGAAAATTCCTTAATGCTAAATTAATTCAAAATGCAACCAAATGCAATCAAATGCAACCAAATGGGGCACTTTCCTGCACCTATTGAGCTATTGCATTGCCCCAATGAGGATGAAAATGCATTAAAATGTACTTCTGTATCTGTCACAACGTTTCCCCTAATACTATACTCACGGTCTCTATCCCGGTGACTGCTGTAGGGTGTTGTCAAGGTGTTGTCAGGGTGTTGTCAAGGTGTTGTCAAGGTGATAGTACTGTAATGAGAGGAGTATCTGTGAGAGGATGAGTAGTAAGAGGAAGATGAGTAGTGGGGGTCAGAGTAGGGGGAGGCCCTGTAATCTCGTGATCTGCTACTGCTCTCATACTCATCCTGAGGGGTGTTGTCATGGTGTTGTCAGGGTGTTGTCAGGGTGTTGTCAGGTGTTGTCAGGGTGTTGTCAAGGTGTTGTCAAGGTGTTGTCAAGGTGTTGTCAGGGTGTTGTCAAGGTGTTGTCAGGGTGTTGTCAGGGTGATAGTACTGTAAGGTGTTGTCAGGGTGTTGTCAGGGTGTTGTCAGGGTGTTGTCAGGGTGTTGTCAGGGTGTTGTCAGGGTGTTGTCAGGGTGATAGTACTGTAATGGGAGGAGTATCTGTGAGAGGATGAGTAGTAAGAGGAAGATGAGTAGTGGGGGTCAGAGTAGGGGGAGGCCCTGTAATCTCGTGATCTGCTACTGCTCTCATACTCATCCTGAGGGGTGTTGTCAGGGTGTTGTCAGGGTGTTGTCAGGGTGTTGTCAGGGTGTTGTCAAGGTGTTGTCAGGGTGTTGTCAAGGTGATAGTACTGTAATGGGAGGAGTATCTGCCAGAGGATGGTACTGTAATGAAGAGGAAGATGGTGTTGTCAAGGTGTTGTCAAGGTGATAGGGGAGGCCCTGTAATCTCGTGATCTGCTACTGCTCTCATACTCATCCTGAGGGGTGTTGTCAGGGTGTTGTCAGGGTGTTGTCAGGGTGTTGTCAGGGTGTTGTCAGGGTGTTGTCAAGGTGTTGTCAAGGTGTTGTCAGGGTGTTGTCGGGGTGTTGTCAAGGTGTTGTCAGGGTGTTGTCAAGGTGTTGTCAGGGTGTTGTCAAGGTGTTGTCAAGGTGTTGTCAGGGTGTTGTCAAGGTGATAGTACTGTAATGGGAGGAATATCTGTGAGAGGATGAGTAGTAAGAGGAAGATGAGTAGTGGGGGTCAGAGTAGGGGGAGGCCCTGTAATCTCGTGATCTGCTACTGCTCTCATACTCATCCTGAGGGGTGTTGTCAAGGTGTTGTCAGGGTGTTGTCAGGGTGTTGTCAGGGTGTTGTCAGGGTGTTGTCAGGGTGTTGTCAAGGTGTTGTCAAGGTGATAGTACTGTAATGAGAGGAGTATCTGTGAGAGGATGAGTAGTAAGAGGAAGATGAGTAGTGGGGGTCAGAGTAGGGGGAGGCCCTGTGATCTGCCATCTGCTACTCCTGATGGGTGTTCATCCTGTTGGGGTGTTGTCAGGGTGTTGTCAAGGTGTTGTCAGGTGTTGTCAGGTGAGAGGATATTGTAAGAGGAAGATCAGGGTGGGGTCAGGGTGTTGTCAGGTGTTGTCAAGGTGTGAAGGTGTTGTCAGGTGTTGTCAGGGTGTTGTCAGGGTTGTCAGGGTGTTGTTGTCAAGGTGATAGTACTGTAATGGGAGGAGTATCTGTGAGAGGATGAGTAGTAAGAGGAAGATGAGTAGTGGGGGTCAGAGTAGGGGGAGGCCCTGTAATCTCGTGATCTGCTACTGCTCTCATACTCATCCTGAGGGGTGTTGTCAAGGTGTTGTCAGGGTGTTGTCAGGGTGTTGTCAGGGTGTTGTCAGGGTGTTGTCAGGGTGATAGTACTGTAATGGGAGGAGTATCTGTGAGAGGATGAGTAGTAAGAGGAAGATGAGTAGTGGGGGTCAGAGTAGGGGGAGGCCCTGTAATCCGTGATTCATCATCCTGAGGGTCATCAGGGTGTTGAGGGTGTTGTCAGGGTGTTGTCAGGGTGTTGTCAGGGTGTTGTCAGTCAAGGTGTTGTCAGGGTGTGTTGTCAGGGTGTTGTCAGGTGTTGTATCAAGGTGTTGTCAGGATGTTGTCAGGGTGTTGAAGATGAGTAGGGTGTTGTCAGAGTGGGAGGCCCTGTAATGGGAGGAATATCTGTGAGGATGAGTAGTAAGTGGGGGTCAGAGTAGGGTGTTGTCAGGGTGATCTGCAGGGTGTTGTCATCCTGAGGGGTGTTGTCAGGGTGTTGTCAGGGTGTTGTCAAGGTGTTGTCAGGGTGTTGTCAGGGTGTTGTCAGGTGTTGTCAGGGTGTTGTCAAGGTGTTGTCAAGGTGTTGTCAGGGTGTTGTCAGGGTGTTGTCAAGGTGTTGTCAGGGTGTTGTCAGGGTGTTGTCAGGGTGTTGTCAAGGTGATAGTACTGTAATGGGAGGAGTATCTGTGAGAGGATGAGTAGTAAGAGGAAGATGAGTAGTGGGGGTCAGAGTAGGGGGAGGCCCTGTAATCTCGTGATCTGCTACTGCTCTCATACTCATCCTGAGGGGTGTTGTCAGGGTGTTGTCAGGGTGTTGTCAGGGTGTTGTCAGGGTGTTGTCAGGGTGTTGTCAAGGTGTTGTCAAGGTGTTGTCAGGGTGTTGTCAAGGTGTTGTCAGGGTGTTGTCAGGGTGTTGTCAGGGTGTTGTCAGGGTGTTGTCAAGGTGTTGTCGTGGTGTTGTCAGGGTGTTGTCAAGGTGTTGTCAGGGTGTTGTCATGGTGTTGTCATGGTGTTGTCAGGGTGTGTTGATTTCTTTTTTTGTTGACAACTGTCAGTCTTCTCAGTGTACTGTGAAGGCACTTGGCGGCGTGTGTCATGATGTTGTCATTTTAGCATTGATGGAGTGAAATTGCATGGTCATAATCTCTGGTGATCTGATCTAACAAACCAATCAAATCAATCGTTATCTACCACGTGACCATCGTCCGTGACCACTCACCCGTCGTCTAGGAAGTGCTGGGCTGGCTGGCGAGGTTTCCCCGGAACTAGGAGCGAGTCTGTGATCTAGCGACACAACAGTTGGGGATTTGAGGGCGTTGGCACTCTTCTTAGCTCCTATCTCATGGGAGAACTTCCCCTTTGGATTGGGAAGAAATCGGATGAAAAAGGGGGACGAGATAAAAATTACAATCTAAGAAGTTGCACAATTCTCGGTTGCACAAAGAACGGCATTATATAGCGACAGACATTAATATACTCAATAGAAGATTATTTTGTCCGAAAGGAGACTGAGAGTAGGGCGGTGCCCAAAGAAGGGGTGGTACTTTCACTTTTTGCTGAATCCATCCAACAGCTGTATTAACTGTATCAACTAAGTTCTGTAGCAAATAGCTGTATCAATTATTCAACTAACTATAAAAACTAACAGGTAAAAACTAACTTGGATTGTAAAACTAACTTGGGTTGTAAAACTAACTTGGGTTGTAGACGGCTATTCGATGTTTGGAGCTGTCAGCCACGTAAAAGTAACCATTGTTATCCACAGCAACCCCGTTAGGGTTCTTCAACTTGCCAATCCCGTCATTTTCCCGTGTCAAATATTGAAGTCAACGGCCTTTTCTAACCCTGAGATATGCACGGTCCCAAACTACAGCACTTCTGTACTGTAGTTTGTAGATGAAAGTACCCTTGAGTCGGCTTGAGTCTAAATTTATTTGTCGTATTAATTAATATATATTGCTCACACAAAAAGAATTGATCATCCAGGCTGAGAATGGTCCAAAATATGATCAGATGATATTTTGGACCGTTCTCAGCCGACTTTACATCTGCTACACGGTGCTGTACAGAGTACACCCACAATATAATACAAGACGTGTACTATTTACTCTACAGTACACTTGCGGGCATATTATCATAAAATATTGTGTACAGGGAAATGTAATCAGGAAAATTACTGTAATTAAATATTATATTTTGTATTTTATCTATGTCTATGCGCTGGACACACACAGCTACAACCGGTAAATTTCAATTGCTTGTTTACCGAGATATAATTGGCAGAAAATGATGGTACAGTGTACACGCACAAAATTTTGGGCGAAATGATGTTTAACAACAAAATAATTTCACAAATCAATCCCAGTGACAGAACACTGCTGATCTGCCACGCTCAGCGTGGCGAGAAGTCGGCCTCTCGAGACGTGATTTTGGTGAAAAATTGACCATAAAGTTGTATAAATTGACGATGTTTTTGAAAACTATCATAAAATCACAGAAGCATTAAATATGCGGTTGAGAACTTGAATATTCATGCCATCAAATAAAACTCGTGCTGATAACAAATTTGAACGCATTTAATCATGGTTCAGATTGAAGGCTCGGCTATGGTAACGATATTTCAGCGGCAAGCATAAGCTGAAATCAATCTGAAGTGAAAACGTAAAGAAAATCACGTCTCTGAGCTAAGAAATGCGAAATGATGATCTCTGAGGGCAGACGTGATGTAAAATCACGTCTTCGCGCTGAGCGTGGCAAAATGCTGATCTGAGCGCGCAGACGTGATCTGAAAATCACGTCTCCGCGCTGAGCGTGGCAAAATGCTGATCTGAGCGCGCAGACGTGATCTGAAATCACGTCTCTGATCCGAATGGTATTCCGTAATTAAAATATCATCATTACACCGGTTGCCTGTTTCTATTTTGTTACTACCACATGTTCGTTCAATAGGCACTTTTGTATCACCAATACTACATTCTAGTCTATAATAATTACGTCACATTAAAGAGCTCTTCAATCGTGTTACATGTTAGTACATGATATATGACATTGTTATGAATAAGAGGTGTTCTGTGATATGAACAGTATTACATCCTCTCATTTCAGACTTGCCTTTGATAGAATTGTTTTGTTTTGTTGTGTGTACCCACGCTAAATCAGGACAGGACTCAGACTAGAGTCATGAAAAGATCGAACAACCCGTGCCCAGGGACACGGGACAAGCAAGCTCCAGACTCGGATTAGAGCTTGACCGAACCCAGCACCCCGTGCTCCAACTCCTGTATTGGAGTATGGCTATTTTGTACCTTTCTATTTCTGCTTTAATTTTTTAACCTTTGCAGTCTGTGAAACCTACTTACTTTCTTTGCCTCTATTAACTGCAATACTCGCTTAATGTCGGAAATATGCGTAAAACCTCTTTTTTCCAGACAAATAACATTCCTAAAACTTCTTACCTGCTTGCTTAAAATGCTTAAATTAAATACTCGGTATTTTTCGTTCAGCTGTAGACGCGGACGTGGCAGTTTACCTGATTTATCTTCCCAATTAACAAAAAATAGCAATGTCTCCCTCAGCTTCAATCTACATTCTACATAGTGCATTAGCTGTTGGATTGCTTGGCTTTTCGATGGACCCAGCATGAGAAATCCGATCAGTAAACTAAACACTGTCCTTTGTCAAGTTTAAACGTTACGGAGAAGCTTAATGTTATAGCTCTATTACCTATGTTATAGATCTATGTTATAGCTCTATGTTATAGCTCTCTAGGTACTCGTAGACCTATAACTCGTTGTTAGCAATAATTGTTAATCCAACGTCAAGCTTTGAGTGACGATTGGCCGATTGGAACTGAGAGCTAGCGTAGTTTAAGTTTCATTCAAACAGCTCATGTTTTCATAAAATTCCATATTACGAAGACCCCTTTATCTAATGGCTAATCTCCATTTATTCTTTTTGGTATGTGGTAGAGAGAGGATTTGGCAATGCAGGTATTGATTGCCTGATTGCCTGTTATCTATGATTGGAATTCAATACCTTTTTGGCCTTTATTTAGCCTTTTTTAATAGGCCCCACGGACAAAAAATCGAACCATTTTTGAATCCTTTTAAATATTTTTAACGCGCCCTTTGGAGCAAAATTTTTCAAGTAGTTGGCAAAAAGGAAATATTTGCTCAAAAATAGCCACAAAAAGCATCTTATACCTTTATACTGAAGTTCTGAGTAGCGATCTAACATCAAGCCCGACCCTATCGCGGAATTCCGCGCGGAATTCCGTGGTAAAATTCCGCGCGGAATCGACAGCGGAATCAAGGCGGGGCCCGCGAATTCCGTGGTAAAATTCCGCGCGGAATTCCGCGCGGAATCGACAACGGAATCAAGGGCGGAAAATTCTGCGCGTAATCAAAAAGCGGAATCAACAGCGGAATCATGGTCGGAAGATTCCTGGAACATTACCTAAAAGGCGGAACTAGTCAATGCTAAAATCGCAAACAGAAATTAAGCTGTATATATACTAGGAGTAGTTAAATTTACTTATCAATATGAATATAAAATATAATCTGAATCAAACGTTAATGTGCTATCGACTACATTGGTAAAATATTATATCAATCATTACCAAAAGTTTAAATACGTGAATAAAGCTGAGTAAAAGGCAACTTAATCAGTGTCAAGGCAAAGAAAGTCAGAGCAAACAAAGGATCGCATGGCAGCATCAAAGAAATGATGTCTACAGATGGGATGGTGTTGACCCCTATTGAGACCTTACAGTCACGTGACCCATATGCCTAGCATGCAAGGGTGGACAGATGGATACAGTTGAACAACCTCTTACCTTTCTATCGCAAAGAAATTCGGGAATGAACAAACCGCGGTACGTACAGTGGTATGACGGTATGTGTCGGTAGTTACGACATGTTCCGTGGTACCATACCCCGTAACATATTCATACTAGTCGGCACATACCGCGGTACGTACCGCCTCTGCACATGCATTTATTCCGAATTTAATATTTACGATGGAGAGGTTGTCCTACGTTTTTAGGACTTATTTTGCACGCGCAAACGCGTGTTTAGGGAACACGCGCGAATAGCGCGAGAATAAAACAGGGACATACCAGCATCAAGGAAATGAGATTCAGATGAGATACGCCTGGCATGTATAGAGCAGACCAGACACCCAATCAGCACTACCAGACTGTATCAATCTGTCCACCCTTGCATGCTAGGCATATGGGTCACGTGACCAGGTCTCAATAGGGGTCAACACCATCCCATCTGTAGACATCATTTTCTTTGATGCTGCTATGCGATCCTTTGTTTGCTCTGACTCTCTTTGCCTTGACACTGATTAAGTTGCCTTTACTCAGCTTTATTCACGTATTTAAACTGATTGATATAATATTTACCAATGTAGTCGATAGCACATTAACGTTTGATTCAGATATATTTTATATTCATATTGATAAATAAATGTAACACTCCTAGTATATAGTGTAATTTCTATTTGCGATTTTAGCATTGACTAGTTCAATGCCTTTTAGGTAATGTTCAATCTTCCGACCATGATTCCGCTGTTGATTCCGCCCAAAATTTAGGTCATTATCTGTTTCTATCTGTGTTATGTAATTCATTAATTGTACTGTTAAATCCATTTGACCGTCATTACATTGTAATGACGGTCGACAATTCAATTGAATTTAACAGTACAGAAGCCAAATAATAAAAGTTACTTCGGAACAAAATAAACTGGCCTTTAATTTAATCGGTCCCATTTTATTAGACTTTTTACCGGTCCTTTGGACAAAAATTTCCAAGTCGTTTTTGTCTAAATAAGGGCCAATAAAGTATACATTTTTTACTTATAAGGGAGCTCTTCCAAGTTCCAAAAGCGAGGTTCTTAGGTCCATCGACTGTCAACGGTCGACAATTCAACGTACAACCTGAATTTTCAATGTTAACTAGTGTGATCGGACATGATATGCCAAAAATTGAACGTTGAATAATATTCGCTCTTGAGAGACGTGATCGATGGTTCCTGAAATTTGAGATCGGCGAGTTGTTGACTGTGTTCTGTCACTGGGAAATCAATGATTCACGTCTTTCCAGCCAGAAATCAACGGGAACAATGGGGAAATGGGGATCTAATGAAACCATAGTCAATATTATGAGTAAAAACCATTCCATAGGTATCCACTTTACTTACCCGCATAACACCTATTTTGCCCGGTTTTGCTAGTCCAAGGAAATCATTTCCTTGCGTTCCAAGGTCATTTTCCCGTGTGATTTCTTTGACAACAGATCCGGTCATCTCGAAGACTTGGAGTGTGTTAGCCCGATCAACCACCACCACATACCCACTCGGGTGGAACGCTAGTCCTGTAGGGAACCGGAACTCTCCAGGCTCTGAAATTAAGGGATTAAGCTTATATTTAATAAGGCCCTGGGGCGACAAAAAATGGATTTCACGCACCTTAATAACAAAAAGTTATGATTACATGCACTGTAGTTGATCAATACGTTGAACAAGTGTCGTTCCCGACACCGAAGAAAGTAAGAAGAAGAAATTCAAATTTCTAATCAAAACAGAAATCAATTAGAAATCGATCAGTCAAACGATGAAATTAATCACTGTGATGATAGAAATATTGAGCGTGAGAAATTATTACAAAGAAAAACTCACTCATGTTTGCTCTAATATGCAGGCTTTTTTAACAATACACAAAAATAATGTTCTGTTAAACTACATTCCGTGTTGCATTTCATAAACGTGCCGATCATACAAAATATGTAGAAATTGTGTACGGAAATAGTATTTATCATAAGCATACCATAGCGAAAGGAAATATTGACCAAATTTAAACTGGATCTATAAACTGTGTACATTCCCAAGGAAAGATTGATCATCCTGCTTTCACGTTTAGCAGGAATCAGTGTGGAGTGATAAACAATGTATTGATCAGAGAACCTTGCTTACAAAACTATGCAAACCATATTGGTGACGTCACTATTAGAGTTTAAAGCGGTGAATTGCGTGAGTCAAATCGACCATTCCTTTAAGACATCTATAAATATTCAGTCACTGTTCAAAAAGAAAAGTGATTTTGCTTTTTGGCTATTTTTATCGCAATACATTTCAACTTAGACAGATAACTTTTGAACAGTGACTGTACTAAGACAAAGACACAACTAGCAGATGGGCATACCATTAAATTAACATTCATTAAAACGAAGAAGCCTGTCTGAGTATATCAACTGTGTTGAAGGGCCATCCTGGTTGTCTTTCTGGTGATCAGCTGTGTTTTTGCATGAGCTATGATATATAGTATAATGTATATTTCCAAATATATATATAAACACATCTTTTTTGAAGACAAGTCATGGTATTTATTGACACTATGTATCATGGTACATTTTAAAAGTTGTAGCGAGCAAAAATAGGCGGTTCGGCGTCAATAATTGATCATTTATGCTTCATGAAAATGACGTCATCCTCATCTGTTTATATTTTCTGTGTGCGACAAGTGAGTGTGATAGAAACTTGATGATGGAAGACTGCTAAGGGTGAAGACATTAAATCATCTCGAGTGTACTGAGCTTTTATCGTATTTACAACTTTTTACTTTTTATATATAAATGAACACGCCCTATTTTTCATATTATCCAATCGCTACACTTCTAATTTAAAAAACAGAAAAAAGCGTTGATTGTGCATCACATAATGCGTGATGTTTCAGTAATTTTATAATCTATAGGTGTTCAAATATTAATAAGTCAACAGTACTAATGCATCAAAATTGTCACAACAGTTTTACTAAACCCTTTTCTCATAAATTATTTCACAATTTTGGAGACTTGGCAAATAAAAATCGAGATGATCTTTAAAATCAGGCCTCAGATGAGGAAATGTGAATTTTCAAAGTTGGCCCCTGTCTCAAAAATCGTCAAAAATGAGGTTTTTCAGACTTCATATTTTCACTAGCTTTCAACGGTACCTAATCCCTCGCCAGAACCCTTTAATACCCATCCTAAACCCGTAAATACCCATCAAATACCAGTTAAAACCCATCCAAAGCCCGTCAAAGCCCGTCAGGATAGCTCACCTGATCCCTCGCCCCCAATGAGATGGGGGTGCTCTGCGACTGAGCTGTAACTAAAACTCCCGAATATGGATCCTATTTGGGGCAGCTTGTTGAGGGGATGGGACTTAAACTTCCTGACTGTCCTGTTCAACTCCACCTGGAGCAAACAACCGGTTAGCATTTCTCAAGAAATCCAGTTACAATAAGGCAAAAAGTTCCGGTTATCTTACTATATATAATGCGTGTTGTTAATATAATATATATATATATGTGGCGATTCGTTTTCAAGTTAGCATCAAAATTATTTTTTAATCGTGTTATAAGAAAGTTATAATAAATCAGAAAAATATAGAATTTTTTTTTGGCCACCCCTGAGGGGAGTGGGGGCCACGCCCTTTTTTCGTCAAAATTAAAGTTTCGAATTTTTTTCAAAATTCCTTCCCCATCGAGTTCCTTATGATGAATAAAAATTTTGAGAATTTTGTCCCCAATATTGGGTCACCCTGAGGGGCGTGGGAGGCCACGCCCTTTTTTCGCAAAAATTAAAATTTCGAATTTTAAAAAAATTCTTTCGCCATTTTGTTGCTTATAATGAATAAAAATTTTGAGGATTTTTTCCCGCAATATTGGGTCGCCCCGAGGGGCGTGAGGGGCCCAGTGACAGAACACAGTCAACAACTCGCCGATCTCAAATTTCAGGAACCATCGATCACGTCTCTCAAGAGCGAATATTATTCAACGTTCAATTTTTGGCATATCATGTCCGATCACACTAGTTAACATTGAAAATTCAGGTTGTACGTTGAATTGTCGACCGTTGACAGTCGATGGACCTAAGAACCTCGCTTTTGGAACTTGGAAGAGCTCCCTTATAAGTAAAAAATGTATACTTTATTGGCCCTTATTTAGACAAAAACGACTTGGAAATTTTTGTCCAAAGGACCGGTAAAAAGTCTAATAAAATGGGACCGATTAAATTAAAGGCCAGTTTATTTTGTTCCGAAGTAACTTTTATTATTTGGCTTCTGTACTGTTAAATTCAATTGAATTGTCGACCGTCATTACAATGTAATGACGGTCAAATGGATTTAACAGTACAATTAATGAATTTACATAACACAGATAGAAACAGATAATGACCTAAATTTTGGGCAGTATCCAAGAAGCCCGACCACCATCGCGGAATTCCGCGCGGAATTCCGTGGTAAAATTCCGCGCGGAATTCCGCGCGGAATCGACAGCAGAATCAAGGGCGGAAAATTCTGCGCGGAATCAACAGCGGAATCATGGTCGGAAGATTCTTGGAACATTACCTAAAAGGCGGAACTAGTCAATGCTAAAATCGCAAATAGAAATTAAGCTCGTACACTATATACTAGGAGTAGTTACATTTATTTATCAATATGAATATAAAATATAATCTGAATCAAACGTTAATGTGCTATCGACTACATTGGTAAATATTATATCAATCATTAAAGTTTAAATACGTGAATAAAGCTGAGTAAAGGCAACTTAATCAGTGTCAAGGCAAAGAGAGTCAGAGCAAACAAAGGATCGCATAGCAGCATCAAAGAAATGATGTCTACAGATGGGATGGGTGTTGACCCCTTTGAGACCTGGTCACGTGACCCATATGCCTAGCATGCAAGGGTGGACAGATTGATACAGTCTGGTAGTGCTGATTGGGTGTCTGGTTCGCTCTATACATGCCAGGCGTATCTCATCTGCAGATCTCATTTCCTTGATGCTGGTATGTGTCCCTGTTTGTTCGCTCGCGCTATTCGCGCGTGTTCCCTAAACACGCGCGTTTGCGCGTGCAAAATAAGTCCTAAAAAACGTAGGACAACCTCTCCATCGCAATAAATATTAAATTCGGGAATAAATGCGCATGCAGAGGCGGTACGTACCGCGGTATGTGCCGACTAGTATGAATATGTTACGGGGTATGTAGTTGTACCACGGAACATGTCGTAACTACCCGACACATACCGTCATACCACTGTACGTACCGCGGTTTGTTCATTCCCGAATTTCTTGCGATAGAAAGGTAAGAGGTTGTTCAACTGTATCCATCTGTCCACCCTTGCATGCTAGGCATATGGGTCACGTGACCAGGTCTCAATAGGGGTCAACACCCATCCCATCTGTAGACATCATTTCTTTGATGCTGCCATGCGATCCTTTGTTTGCTCTGACTCTCTTTGCCTTGACACTGATTAAGTTGCCTTTACTCAGCTTTATTCACGTATTTAAACTTTAATGATTGATATAATATTTACCAATGTAGTCGATAGCACATTAACGTTTGATTCAGATTATATTTTATATTCATATTGATAAGTAAATTTAACTACTCCTAGTATATAGTACAGCTTAATTTCTGTTTGCGATTTTAGCATTGACTAGTTCCGCCTTTTAGGTAATGTTCCAGGAATCTTCCGACCATGATTCCGCTGTTGATTCCGCTTTTGATTACGCGCAGAATTTTCCGCCCTTGATTCCGCTGTCGATTCCGCGCGGAATTCCGCGCGGAATTTTACCACGGAATTCCGCGCGGAATTCCGCCCTTGATTCCGCTGTCGATTCCGCGCGGAATTTTACCACGGAATTCCGCGCGGAATTCCGCGATGGTGGTCGGGCTTCTTGATGTTAGATCGCTACTCAGAACTTCAGTATAAAGGTATAAGATGCTTTTTGTGGCTATTTTTGAGCAAATATTTCCTTTTTGCCAACTACTTGAAAAATTTTGCTCCAAAGGGCGCGTTAAAATATTTAAAAGGATTCAAAATTGGTTCGATTTTTGTCCGTGGGGCCTATTAAAAAAGGCCGGCTAAATAAAGGCCAAAAAGGTATTGAATTCCGATCATAGATAACAGGCAATCAGGCAATCAATACCTGCGTTGCCAAATCCTCTCTCTACCACATACCAAAAAGAATAAATGGAGATTAGCCATTAGATAAAGGGGTCTTCGTAATATGGAATTTTATGAAAACATGAGCTGTTTGAATGAAACTTAAACTACGCTAGCTCTCAGTTCCAATCGGCCAATCGTCACTCAAAGCTTGACGTTGGATTAACAATTATTGCTAACAACGAGTTATAGGTCTACGAGTACCTAGAGAGCTATAACATAGAGCTATAACATAGATCTATAACATAGGTAATAGAGCTATAACATTAAGCTTCTCCGTAACGTTTAAAGGCCCCAAGTAACGTCGGACACCGGGATTTTTGAACAAATTATCTCAAAAAAGCGCATGTGTCTCGAAATAAAAAGTGACAACTAGGAAAAAACCCGTACTGAACTCGTAATAAACCGCAATAACCCGCAATAACCCGAAAAAACCGTCATACCCCGCAAAAACCGCATTAGCTGGTTAAAACCCGAGAAAACCCGCAATAACTCGCGAAAAACCCGCAAAAACCCGCAATAGCTCGTCAAAACCCGTAAAAACCCGCAAAAGCTCATCAAAACCCGTAAAAACCCGCAATAGCTCGTCAAAACCCGTGAAAACCCGCATTAGCTCGTAGAAACCCGTAAAAATCCGCAAGAACTTGTTAAAACCCGCGATAAACCGCAAGAGCTCGCAAAGACCGTAAGAACACGTGAAAATCCATAAAAACCCACGAAAACCCGCAAAAACCCGTGAAGGCCCGTTCAAACCCATAAAAAACGGTGGAAACCCGTATGACGTCATCAATTATCAAATTATACACTTTAATTAATTATAAACTACACCGTACACACAAGTAACATTGTGAACAAAATGATATACTTTCAAGTTTCTGGTCATTCGGAAGAAAATGCCGATCATTATTTTTCTTGAATTTCAAAATTTCAACTAATATAATTATTAATGAATACAGTAAGAACTTCCTACTTATCACTGCAACACATAACTCGAGTAACTCAACACGGCTAAAACCACAATTATATTACGGGTTTTTACGGGCAAAAATAGAGATCAATTGAAATACCCTGGATAAGCCCAATTATATGGGGGGCAACCCCGAAAAATTTAACCCCTATTTGCCTACTTTATTTTACTCCATTAATCAGGTACCATTGCCAGAGTTTGTTTAGTTTCAGATTTCCCCAAATATTTCAGTTCGGTTTTCATTTTTCAGTTCCCGTCGGGAACTCAAGGAGACTTTATTCCAGTCATGTAACAAAAATGTGAATTTCCATCAGGTACATCTACCTGTACCCACCTGAACCTTGACACCGTTTTCTAACCTTGGTACTGTTTTAATACCTTGACACTGCTTTATTTCTTTGACACCACTTTGCTACCTTGTCACTGCTTTACAACCTTAACACTGCTTAACTACCTTACAAGACAAAATAACATGGGACAATAATTCCGGGGATCGAAATTTTTGGGGTTCGAAAATATGGGGATTTTTTTCAAAAATCCCCAAATTTCGTACCCCAAATTAAATCAGGTGATTTTCGCCTTTTTTCAAAGTCGAAAAAAATAAGGTAACTTTTGGGAATAAATCAGAACTTCAGAAAGGCCAATATTACTGAGGTGATCAAGTAGTAGAATTTCCAGTACAAGATCCCTTTATCGAGAGTCGAGTGTAGGAGGTTTTATTAGGAATCACTGCATTTGAAATATTTTTAACTCTTCTGCACTGATATACTTATTGAAATTTGTCTGGGAATTCCATATTTTATGCACTGTTAGTCAAATCACAAACCCGCAATTAACTAATTTGGGGGAAATAATTTTGGGGATCGAAATTTTGGGGGAACGAAAATATGGGGATTTTTTCGTAAAATCCCCAAATTTCGTACCTTTTAAATATGTCTCGTAAGGTAGTTCGCTACCTTGACACTACTCTAATACCTTGGAACCGCTTTTACTAATACCTTAGTGCTCCCTTACTGTCTTGCCACCGACTAACTACCTTGACACCATTTTATCTTTACTTCATTGACAAATAACTACCTTCACACCGCTTTACTTCCTTGGCTGCAGCAATGCTTAACTACCGCGTGGCACCGCCTTACTACCTTTGAATCGCCTTACTACCTTGACACCGTTTCAGTGTACAAAATACTTATTTGACACCGCTTTACTCTCTGACTACGCTTTACTACCTGGCACCGCCTTACTACTGTGAAACTGCCTCACTTACTAGACACCGCTTTAATAAGTTAACTGCCCTGATACCACCTTGCTCACCTTACTACCACTTTAAAACTTTACTACCGTGACTGCTGGAACCACTTAACTCTCGTGACAATTCCTTTATACTTCCTTGACACCGTCTCACGACATACGTCCTTAAAACTACTCTACTACGTTGACACCGTTTTACTCCGTTGACACCGTTTTTGTGTTTTACTGAAAATATTACTATCTAATAACACTATTCAATAACACTATAAATCCACTTTCTTGGCGTCGGTTTACTACCTGATACCACCTCATCGCCTTGCCATTGCCTCACTTCCTTGACACCGCTCTAAATTAAGTTAACTGCCCTAATATCACGGTACTACCTTTACTAACTTAGCTGCTTGCACCGCTAAACTACCATCATACCGCCTTACTTCCTAGGCACAAATCTTACATGCTTGACTACCACTTTAATATCTTGGCATCGCTTTAATACATTCTACTTATTTGACACTGCTTTGCTTCCTTGACGTCCTTTACTACCTGACATCATATATGCCTTAGTCTTGACATCGCCTTTTCTACCTTTAAAGTTGTTTACTCACACCAAGAAACTAGAAACTTAAAAACACAAACAAACTGAGTCAATCAGATTCAAAACAAGAATATGACACCGTGCAAGTCTCCAGCTGATTGTCATATGGTACACATGTCGCTAATCCCTATGTTGTCCTCCCTTACTCCTTTGAAAACTGCAAACATGCCTGTTCTTGAGATAGTGTCTCTTTTCTTTGTCTTCTTCTGACAAGCGTTTCACTTCCTTCACCAGCTCCCTCCGCAGTTCTTTCTCCTCTGGAGATCTGTCCGGGTTGATAAACACTTTCTCACAGTACTTATCTAAGAAAGAAAGTTTCCTAGACTTGACGAGTATCTGATTTGCAACTGAGGACGAAGCTTTTGTTGCCTAAACAGGCCTTTCAGTTCCGCCACTGGGTTTCCTCTGTCCAACACGACAACCTTCAACACGGGGTTTCTCTCCCAATGAATGTAGATTGTAGAAGCTCGTTTACCTTGCCACCCAAATCTTCTTCACTTTCTTCTTCGAGAACAAAGATCATCACATTCTTGCGCAATCGTCTTCCTGAATGACATCTTCAACAACCTATTTCAGTACTGTCTGGCTGACAGGCTTTGTTTCACCTGATACTAACCAGACTACATCCCCTATAGGATGCCCTTTATGATATAGTTACACCTACCTGAGAGAATCAAGCTACACCTTCAGTTCTACCTACATCTAGCTGCAGATGTCTGAGACTATTCTATAGTATCATATTTTGCTATTTAGTTTATTCCCCTTTAACTCCGTTTTATCATTTGTCTACCACATCCAGGTGGGGGTGATATCATTCGGAAGTGGGACAAACATTGGTAGCAGGAATCAATTGATACGATCCACTACAGCTACAACAGTCTCTTTCAGGATCAATACTAGGGGAAATTGAAAGTCCATG
>WFMF01000184.1:0-278629 GCA_011033025.1 Beroe forskalii | reverse complement strand
AAAAAAGGGGGGCCGATTTTATGAGCTCATTTCTGGATGGCCTCAAATAGGCCCGACGATGTCGTTGGCCCTGTATCTGACGCCTGTTTCACTCGGTACTGCAAACAATTCACCTCAACCTCGGCACTTCATCTGTGATGAGAGACAGCTGTATGATTGGGGCCAGAGCACTGTTTATATTGCTCTTGCCACAACAACTCCCAGCCGTCTTCAACATGCTCAAGAGATGCATTTCCCTTCAATGTGCATATTTGGTAATTTAGAGAGCAAGTTAAAACGTTTAAATGATACGATAAACTTTAAATCAGGAGCTTTCGAAAATCATATTTGGTAATGAATAATGGGCAAAAATTACCCGATCAAAATAACGCAAAACAAAATACAGGGAAATGAAGCATCAGTAGAATTAAATCTGAAATCAGAAGAACCGGTCCTCTGATGACGTCACCTTGATAACTCATAACTGGTTAATCAAACAAGCTCACAAGCTGGAACCACAGGTAACGAAACCACGGAACAAAATTGAAGCACTGCACAAATGAGCTGTTACGACATCAGAGCACTCCACAGCGTTCAGCCAATCAGAGACGAGCGTCGCAAAGTTATTTAGGCACGATGAGATATTTACGCGCTATGCGGCGCATTTTGACAGAAATCAGTAAATTGGTCATAAATTTTGATAGGAGCATCAGAATCACATGATCTTTTTTGCGCTGTGTTACTGAGAACAAGACCTTTCGAATGGTATATAATTTGTCATAGGTTGTTCTGACACCGAGTAGCGCAAAAATCGCCCCAACGAGTGCATAGGTTTCGTAGGGCTGGAAAAATAATTCTACGGTCTTTTCATCAAATTAATTTGAATAATTACTGCTCAATAAAAAAATACAAAAAAATCGACTCAAATAATTTGTCAGAATTCCATCTGCGCGTGCGCGCCGCGCGCTAGATCGGCCGCCTAACGCGCGCGCGGCTACAGCAGGTGCGAACGACGTGGCCAATGGCCATTATGCTGAAATTAGATCTATGGAAGCGAGGAGGATCAAAATTTTGTGTGAAATAAAGTGATCCTTCTCGGCCACTGCAGTGGACGAAAAGGCTCAAAAATTTTTACATGAAATTTTTTGATCCTCCTCGGCCACGGGGTTGGACGAAAGGCAGCTCAAAAATTTTTACATAAAAAATTTTTTATGAAAAATTTTTTATGTAAAAAAAAGTGAGCCTGCTCGGCCACCGTACACGTATACACTATACCCCTGCTATCATGATAGGGAAGGCGCTGCACACAACCTATGCGGGCTCAGGAACTCCCCTTGTTAGGGGAAAGCAAAATATCAAACAGAATCCAATGTCTTATCTATAGAGGTGTATGGATACACTACAAACATAACAAAATACTTCATATCGATTTTCGAATTCAAGGATTGACATATGCATAAGAGGCGGAAGAGACTAAACTGTGAATTATCAGCAGTTACCCTACAGTTGTAAGGTCTCCCTGCCATCTGCGATGTAGGTGTACCATCAGCAGGTGACAAAGGGAAACGGAGGGGTTTCGGCCCATGTACTCCTCACAGTTCCTAAGCCCGCATAGGTGTGTGTACGCGCGAGCCACACAGGGATATACGTGTTTAGCAATCCTCACAGCTTACAACTGCAAGGCTGGGCCACCCAGGACTCTGGATTCCTGAGCAACACATGATGATAATTCACAGTTATGTTTCAATTTTGAAATCTATGTAATATTGTGCCATATACTGTAAAGCCATTAATTTTCGCGCTGCATTAATTTTCGCGCATTTATTTGGAAAAGAAAATCCGCGAAAATATCAGCCGTGAAGTTAATTTTCAATTCTTGGAGATAAATTTATATCTGCGTATTTCTTGAGTGGAAGAAACTTGTACATTGTTAGTTGGTATAGCAGAGAGGACACAGCTTCATTTGCCGATAGATTGGATCGTCATCAAGGCATTATTTTTCAAGTCAAAGTTCCTCATTAGAAACATTAAGCCCTCTACTAAGTTCGCAGTATCTTTTACGAATGACATGCTGTAATGTCTGACAAACAGGGGCACACTTAAGTAAACATAGACGAACAAGACAACTCATTACTGGGTACAATCACCGGCTATCAAGGTGTACAGCAATTAGCGAAAATGATAAATGGCCACGTACAAACACTGGTTTATGTTTAAGGAATTTTGAAATGCGTGAAAATTAAAACCGTGAAATTAGTCTGTTTTTAAAGAAACGCGAAAAATAGCACCCGCGAAAATATATGGCTTTACAGTATTCACAAATAATTCAGATAATTAATAAATTTAATTTATACACTTTACAGAATCTATTCAAATGTTACCATGTGAATCACAAGTTGTAAAGTAACTTCTTTTAAACCTGATCCATGTGATATTATGGTCACACATGATGATAAATTGTATTGAATACATTGAAGCATTGTACATACTTTGTCATTTTCCTCATCAATAGGATTCATTTGAATATAGTATATGCTGGTATACATCATTCATGTCTAAATAATCAATAAATTCTTCGCAAAATTGGTCTTTTTCAAATCATATAAAGAAAAATTTCTTCAAGACATCAATCTCCAAGACATTCAACTCTTAATTTTCACTTTATGATTCAACTCAACAATTGTAGTTTGTTGTTTGTTGCCCTCTCTCCCATGCCTTACACAACAGCGAAACTTTCTTAATGTTTCTACTGAACATTTCCTCAAAGAAACTGTTGAAAACTGGTAAACAAGTGATGAACACCCCACAACAACATGGATGAAAGCCAAGGCCACATCAAATACCACTGCCCATACACTATTAGACATCACTATTCTTATAATCTCTGTTGTGTAGACAAGTGCCACTGCCCACGGTAAAGTAGTGAGAAGGGTAACCCCTAGGATTGTTAGGATGGACCAAGGAATGGTCATTCTTTCACAGTTGGTCTTTTCATTGTATTTGATCTTAATTGATGCGGCAGATCTGCTGGATTTCATTAAAGTATCATGGATCCTCTGAGCTCTTTTAGCTGTCTTGAAGATAAACACATACATTGAAATAATTAAGATAGTAGGTATCAGAAAACCAAAGCCTACTAAGATTGCCTCAAACATTCTGCAATTCATCTTATTTTCATTATCAAACAAACACACATCTATATAATTTTCACCAATTATCACCTTATCCATGCAAACTCCACAAAGTCCTAAATATGGAACAGATGCTATTATACCTGCTGTGAGCACCATTCCTCCAAAAGCAGCAAATTGATAATGTTTCTTGATGTACTCATGGTAGCAAAGTGGATAGGACACAAAGATACCCCTCACAGCTGTAATGATCAGGATACAGTAACCTGGCAAAATAAATGAGAATACATGTAACCACATTTTAACCTGGCATCGTCCCAAAGTTTCCTCTCCATATACAGCATCAGAAACCCATGAAGCAATCATAACCACCAGGAGAAAGAGTTGAGACAAAAGGTAGAAGATGACAGAAAGGTAGAGGTTCATCAGTGATTTAAAGTTAGAATACACAATGTATATCGTGAAAAGAGTTGAGAACAGGAGTAGGAGGTTACTAGGAACAGCAACTATCATTGTTACTCTAAGGTCATGATGAAACTCATTCAACTGATATGTATTAAGTATGAACATGGCATCCATTCTAGTGATTGGCACGATATTTGCAAGTCTTGAACCATTTGCAATATCTAAAGGAACAAATGGTCTAGGCATTGGTCTTGGAATATTGGGTATTGGTACCTCTTGGTCCATATTTTCCTGCTGAAATTTTTTCTTATTTTACAAAAGTACTTACCACTCAACCACACAAATGAAAATTTCTGTGGATTTAGGTAATATTATGTTGACCTGAGAATTCACACAGGGATAATTGAACACTATGGTTTGGCTGTGCTTGGTTGAGTGGACTTGATTCCTGCCTGTCATTCATGATATCCAGGGTTCAAGTCTTGGGGAAATCCTCACTCATAAAAGCAGCAAATATGCCAAGCTTACCTTGGTAGTCCACCTTTTCCAATTCTAATTAAATGTACCACTGATATACAAAGATTCATTTTATAAATTTTATGGAAGGGGTGGGGGTATGGGCCTGATTATTTTGAAAACTCCATTTTAAGATTTAAAGTTGATCCCAAAAGGTTCATTTTTCTGCTGTAGTTTGTTGTAGGGTGGTTCAGGCCCATAGCCAGCATTTTGTTCAGGTGGAACCCTGCACAGTGAGCAAGCTACAGCAGGGGCTCAGGGTGCAGCCCCAGGAAAAATAAAAATGTGGTGTTTTTGTGGCCAAGGGTAAAGGAAAACTTAACCCCCCAACATGACATTGCCCTGCCTTCCATCTCTCCCCCCCCCCTCTCGACACTAAATCCCCTGACATTACATCCCTGCCTACAGTAATGCAAATCTATAAGGGGGTGTCACTGTCCCAATTGTCCCAAACTCAAGAAAAAGTGGATTGGGACAGGGACATTTGGGACAAATGGGACAGAGATAATGGAACAAATGGGACTCAATTATAAGTGAATGTGGACTGGGACACTTTGGAAAAATGGGACAATGGGACAATTGGGACAAATGAGACAGAGATAAATGGGACTCTAAAAACTGAATTGGACAGGAACATGTGGGACATTTGGGACAAATGGGACATTTGGGACAAATGGGACATTTGGGACAATTGGTACAAAAGTGACAGAGACAACTGGGGCTCAAATAATTGTTTTTTTAGCAGCAGTTCAGTGTTTTTTGTCTCACAGCCTGTTACATAGCGACACTTGCTGTGTTGCAACTGCCACTGTCTTTTTCCTATCATAGGTTTCAGGATAGGGAAGTGGGAACACTGAAAAACTACAAAGAAACACGACCAAAATATGTACTTACTATATTAGTATGAATGATGAATATAAGTTTCATTTCAATGATAAAAAACTTGGATCAATGTAAAAATGATAAATGACTGATTTTTTCAACATTTTGTTAGTCCCAGTTGTCCCAATTGTCCCAAAAACCAGTCCCAAACTCAAAAAATAAATTGGGACAGGGACAATTGGAACAGTGACACTCCCCCTATAATTCTATAGGAGAAAGCAGGGGAACAAACGCTGCAGTTCAATGATTGCTGCAACATTTGACCCCCTGACATTACATCCCCCACTTAATAAACACAAATCAAATGTATTGATCTGGGCTCTAAGTGCGACATCTGAACCCCCGACATAACATCCCCTCCATAGGCACAGTAAACTCCTATGCAACTGTGTTAGGGAATGAGGGTTCAGGCGTCACAATACTCTTTGTCTTAGGATATGTTATCAAGTGGGACCTTCCAGTGGGAGGTCCCATGCTGGGGTTTCTGTTTGGATCTCTTGTAGATACATCACCCATTTAGTAGTAGCCTGCACCACTCACGCCCTGGAGTCCTTCCACCACTCCTTCAACTCCCTCCTATCCTGCCACCAACCTGCCACTATAATATTATTGCAATATCCAAATCCTCTCTATCAGATTTTATTTATTACATTAGTCAACGAGGTAAGTAACAAGTGTCAATGCCAATGCGCTGGCATGTGTCACAATAAGATATATATATCAAAGATACAGATATATTATGTTGCAAACTCTACACACATCAAATTCGGAAAACTGCCAAAAACAAATTAAAAACCTGGATCTGATCATGTTACAAACATTTTTAAGTGTTGCACATAAACAAAGATCAGATCCCTTCCTGACCTGAGATTCTCAATATTGAACGTAATCTTGAAACAAATCGATCAAAAATCAAAATAACTTGTGTTGTAAAACACTTCCAGCTACAACTTATCATAAAACGCACTCAACAAGGAAAATACATGCAATTATAAAAAGCACTATGAAAGTAATACAACTGCTTTAGCAGTTAGCCCACACCACAATCCTTGCTTGAACCTTGAACTGAAACTTAGCTGTGTTACCGTGTAGTTAATTAGTAAGTGCCGACAATTTTACATACTATCATAATGCTTCAAATATGCTAATTACTTAATTATGCTAACAAGTTGGCCACTAATTATGGTGAGCATGGTTCCTGCTTAATGAAAGATGGGTACCACTACATGTTCTCTGCAAGGTCTACAATTACAAGAGCAAGCCTATTAGGAATATGTATGAGGCTGCCACGAAAGATACTTTCTCAATGACTTGTTGTAGTAGCTTAGTAGAGATGCTTTTGGTAATGTATCACCTCATATAATGACTTACAGAGTCGTAGCTTTGATATCCATGATGAATAATTGAAACTTAACAGCATTTATATTTTCATGCATACATACATGAATTATTCATGATGCCCTGGTCCTCAATAATTGATATTTAATGATCAACATACCAAATATATATATATTAATAAGTCATTACCAAAAGTTTGGTTTTTATCAAGGCAGCAACTACAACATGGAGAATTCATAGGTGCTACAATAGAGACGCCCTCATATTTTGAATAAAATATGTTCATAGGTACCTTATGAAGCAGATTTAGATATTACAATATTCTATATTACAATATTCTATATAGGTACTTACTTTTAAGGGATCATTCACATATTAGGTACTTATTAATTTTTTCTATTTTCAACTAGATGAATTTGCAGAAAACATATAAGATGAACTTGTTAACTAACACACTTAGAAAGAGAAACACAAACAATTATTATTTGAGAAGAATATTCTCCTCTTGAGAGTTGAATGACACCCACTATAACTCTGTAACTTATCCAATTACTGTTGACTTTATTAATTATACTATGATAGTATGATACTATGAATTGTTGTAACTTCTGAGATGCATATTGAAGTAATGAGCAAGGAAATTTTAGGTCAGGAATGGTTGTGCTGATTGAAGGTACTCTCCATGAACATCTCAGCATTGATGCTCTCTTGTCTAACAAGTACATAATCTCTCAAATGAATTCTCTTCTTAATGACACACCACTTATTGTTGTAGAAAACTTTTCTCTGTTCATCAACCAAGGAGAATATGCTACTCTTGAAATGAAAACAGACTCCTTGATCCAGTGGGTTGGTACTGAGGGAGCTACAACTTGCCATATTGTTGCCATGTACGATGAACGTTTTGTTGGATTGGCTCACATCGATGGTGAATCATCAGTGTTTCACATCATGAAATCTATGGCTGATAAACTATCTGGTGAAATATCACTTTGTGTCATCGGCGGTTTCGAAGATGATAAAAACTATTCATTACCAATATCTGAAGAATTGCTTAAATATGTTTGTAGCTCAGAGCAGACATTCAATATTATCTATTGGGGAACTTTACAACTAAACACTAGAACCGACAATGATAAACTGAAATATCCATTGATATCTGGCGCCGTTTTTAATCTAAGAAACAGGACATTTTCCAGAGCATCTTTCATTAGTCGTGGACCAGATTTAGAGCTTAGATCAACTTGGTACAGAAAATCTGGTAATAGTATAAACATATTCAATCAGACTTCACATCGCATTGAAATACCATACTTCGCATTTGAAGCCGAACCTGGCTTTTTAAGGTTGTCAATGGCCCCAGACGACTTCCTCCTTACCAACTGTTCCACATCGTCACATTGCGAACCAGAATACTTTTGTCATGATGTGAGGAGTGCTTTCTATTATAGGGCAACTACTTCTAGTAATGATGTGTTCGGTCCAACCAAAAGGCCAGCTGTCTATTGTATGGACAGTTGTGGGAAATGGGTGAAACAGTAGGGATTAATCTTTTGATTCTTTGATTATCATTGTACTGATAAAATTATATTGATTGTTATAGTTGTCTGATGATGATAATGTAGTTTACAATAACTACATAGGAGTTATTACCTAATATTAGTTATCTAGTTATACCGGGTGTGCCATAAAAAGTGGATAAACGTAAAGCTCAATTATTTAATTCTGTATGGCACTCATCCGCCTGTAATTACTCTGTCATAGAGGAAGTTAAAACTATATGTTGCTATTTGAGTATTTGAGTATTTGCTGATTTCTTATTTCTTTACTTGATTGTATTTGATTACTATCTAATGCGTGTATTTTGTCTGAAATTTGATACTACATTATTATGAAAAAGTTTCAATTTTTCTAAAATATTGCTCAATGAAATCCATTTCAAATGAATTTCGTCATCATCTTCACATACTATCTCTAGGTATTGTAAAATGGCACCACACGACCTAATTAAGCCATGTGATGAGACCGTTCCTGAGAATGTGCGACACACTCTTCTCGGCTGTGACTGTATCTGCTTTGATGTTGACAGGTGATATTTTGGACTTAATACTCTACAGTGAACTCATGGAGGGTTGGGGTCGTATAAGAATGAATACACCAGTTACCCCTGACTGGAGTCAGTTATTATTTGGTACACATTCCTACTTTCATACGACAAGGGTTGGATACACCCCATCTATTGACTTGGTTTGTTTACTTCATTCGTCAACCTATTAAGGGGTCTAGGGGAATCCAGGTCGATTTTTATTTTAATGAACTCATGAGTAATCGAAAAAGTAAGTAACCAAACTTAAACGAAAATGGCGTTCCTCAATCTTTGAGTCCGACTTATCGTACCGTACCTATGTGTATGCAACTTAATGAGGTATACAACTTATGAATAGGTATTGTATCAAGTATGAAGGATATAAAGTGATAAACTTTCATGGACTCGAGCAAAACGAATATCGATTAGGATAAAAAATTATCGATTAGGATCATCAATAAAAGATTTAATAATCCATTAAGACATTAATAACCCTCCTCTGATTGGCTGGAAAACTGCAGGAGACAGATTGACAAAAGATTTGCACACCTGTCTCACTTTCATAATTGAGGATATCAGCTGGAAGTTTGCACAGCCTCACCTAATAGTGACCTATTCTTCGTCTCCTGAGGCGTAATTGCGTAATGAAACGCGGTCGGAGATGAATAATGAATAATGAGACATAATTCAGTAATATTGTAAAACACCCTATTCATGACTTCTCCTTGAGTTTTTGCGACAATATGCCAATATATTGAAGTAATGAAACTAATTTCACCTTAATAATGGGAAGGGGGGTTAATTTTTTATAAACATTTGCGAAGTTAACCCAATAATATCTGATGCCATGAAAAGGATTTGTATCATTAAACTATTAAAGTAAGAAACCTAAACGATTGAAAATACATAGACACGCGCCTATTGGGTCCATTTTGGGATACTTCACGAGGGATGTATCCTGTTTCGATCGGCCGCCCAATGGTCGAGGTTATAAACCAATGGGTTTACTAAGCCCATTTTGCCTGGTAAAACCCTGAAGTTGCTTTATAAGAGTATAAGCACCATCCCTCCTCACCTCACATTCTCTCCTGAATCTACCTTCCAATACCCTCTCTCCTCAGTACCATGTTGTCGTGTGAAGGTATAGACGAGATGGCTGGTCATGCTGGCAAAGCAGAGGAAGTGAAAGCCCTCACTCGTAAAGCCATGGGCAGCAATTCATCCTTCCGAGACGCTCTTACGGACAGACTCAACATCATCCAACCTACCACACAGATGGTAGGTGCCTCTAACTGACAGACTCAACATCATCCAACCGACCACACAGATGGTAGGTGCCTCTAACTGACAGACTCAACATCATCCAACCGACCACAGCACACAGATGGTAGGTGCCACTTACTGACAGACTCAACATCATCCAACCGACCACACAGATGGTAGGTGCCACTTACTGACAGACTCAACATCATTCAACCGACCACACAGATGGTAGGTGTCTCTTACTGACAGACTCAACATCATTCAACCGACCACGCAGATGGTAGGTGTCTCTTACTGACAGACTCAACATCATCCAACCGACCACACAGATGGTAGGTGCCTCTTACTGACAGACTCAACATCATCCAACCGACCACACAGATGGTAGGTGCCTCTAACTGACAGACTCAACATCATCCAACCGACCACAGCACACAGATGGTAGGTGCCACTTACTGACAGACTCAACATCATTCAACCGACCACACAGATGGTAGGTGCCTCTTACTGACAGACTCAACATCATCCAACCGACCACGCAGATGGTAGGTGCCTCTTACTGACAGACTCAACATCATCCAACCGACCACGCAGATGGTAAGTGCCTCAGAACTCAGAAGGACAGCATGATGGTGAAGCAATGAATTCCAAACGTTTCTTTCAGTATTTCCACCTTTCTCGTACTACTATGATAGGTAATTTAGCTATAGTGCAGTCTGCCAGTCTAAAGTGAACACTATTTCAGATCTCAGACCTGGTCCAAAACAGTCCTCCTTCGCTCACCCCAGGGTTCAAGTACGATAATGTTATGAAATTAAAAACTCCTTGAATAACCACAATACTAATAGAACTTAGGACTAGATAGGAACTATATTCTTATATTGTATTATTGATTACCGATAAGAGTGATTATTGATACCTAATGTTTCAAGATACAATAAGTCTGCTCTAAACTCTGTGTGTACATGTTCTCACCTCCCTACAAAGCTACAATTCGCAGGGAGCTGGTGGAAGTGATGAGGTCGCGTAACATAGACGTTTGTCTTGTGTCAGGCGGATTCCATTGTCTCATTGACCCGGCAGCTAACAGATGTGGAATACCTCGGGATCACATTATTGCTAACACTCTGATATTCGATGAACATGGTTCGTCGCCCTGAGATTCATTTTTGATGCCATTAAAGTTGGAATTTTGCCCGTGTATTTCGCAACTATATATTTCTGTGCTGGAGTATTACTGTGACTTGTGGGTGTATGAAAAAGTGGCGTACCTACCGTGCAAGGTTATACCTGAATAAATCCTTTCTGAACGAGCTAAGTGCTAAACTTGGCTGTTAATCTTTTCCAGTTGTACTAATATCAAGCTGCCACTAAATGATGCACTGAAGCACTGAAAGGCGTTCAGCTCTTAGCTGTGCGGCCAATGCCATTAGTAGTTAGTACCCTAACCGCCTCTCACACGACCCCGTGATCAGGGTGTGCACTTCGGGCGCCCCTAGATGCAGCCTTAGAGTAGTAACTAGTAGTTGGCACTATGTTCTTTGTTTCAGGACGCTACAGAGGGTTCGACAAGGAGTCATTCACTTCCAAAAGTGGCGGAAAAGCAACTGCAGTCCAGTTTCTAAAGGACAGTTTCAACTACAAAAAGTTCGTACCGAATAAAGAAGATTCATTAATTTCAATAATGCCGTTCTGAATCGTCAAAATTTCCAGGATTTAAGTTTTCATATTGGCCTTTATTCAACCGGCCCTCTTATTAACCGGTCCCAAAAAGAGGCGACTGCTGACGCTTGGGTATAGGTGTGTAGCCACATTGAAACAATGAAACAGTTTGCTTCTGATGATGTTATTATTGTGAATATTTGTAAGATTGGGGTGTGTGTATATTATATTATAATATTATTATTATTATTATTATTATTTTGTATTCGTAGGATCATTATGGTTGGCGATGGAATGACGGATGCTGAAGCAAGACCTCCTGCTGTAAGTGTCCAATCACTAATGATGCGTGAATTAAGTCCAGATTGTGTTTTTATTGTGAAGAAGTTACTGAGGATTATCTTAACCTCTCAAGAGGGTAAACTGCAATTGTCTCGTGTATGTGTGGTCCCCTGGACGTACGGGACATATCAAACTTGCAAGCTACTTTCTATTTCACAGCCACAATAACGCCCTATAAAAGTATCTCTGTACTGTGGTTAGTAGATAAAAAACTAACCTAGATCTGATAAGCATTTCTTCGCAGGACATTTTCATCGGGTTCGGAGGTAACGTGCAAAGAAGTGCAGTAAGAGAAGCCTCGGATTGGTACGTCACCAGTTTCTCGTCCATCATTGAAATCCTGCAGTTGAATTAGGTGTCTGTGTGGACTGTGGACTGTGTACTGTGGTGTCTGACAGAGGTATGCAGCGGATAGTGTCTGAGTGGTGGGGCACGTCTGCTCACCTCAAGGATGAATGATTAATTTCTTAATTAACTTAGTACTTAGTAATTACTTATAACTAGGATCACTGTCAATAAATTAATGAAGCCTTTTGGACAATACTGGCCATCCCTTCACTTCATGATATATTATGCAATATGCAGCCCCTGAATATTCTAATGAGCAGTATTTTAATTATAAAAGTATAACTGGCTATACTATGATCTCTGTTTGGCATAATTATCCTTGAACTCTTTTTTGTGTAAATTGTGTGTAAATTCAAGAATTTATTACAAAATTATTTTCGTTATTCAATTCACTACACGAGAAATAGAGACTAGAAATGTCATTTACTCAGGATAAAATTTGAAAATCAGATTTGCTATGTTTTCACTTTTCAGGTACAATGTTTAAGGTTGGTCTTCCTCAATATGAGGAAACCAACAATCTTTAAACTTTTATTAAAGATCTAGCAATAATTTATTATGTGATTTTAAAGTGGATGCAGCAACTTTTTTAACTTAACTGATTATAATTTTATTACTGTACACAGTAGGTACATAACTCACATTTTTGGAGTGAATAAAGAACTTAGCGTGCAATTTTGAGTACATCATCGACTCATTCAATGTTTTTTTTGTGTATTTTAAATTATTAAATTGTAAATTAGTAAATTATGAACTATATTTAGGGACTGTTCTCATCACAAATATCCTTCGCTTATTTCAGCTTCTGCGATTATACAATTATTGTTATACTACTATTATAGTAGACACAATTCCCTGTTCGCACCAACAGTTAATCAGTCAGTCTTTGCCAACCCCTCGTTCAATCAATTTAAATGTCCATACAAAATCCGGACCTTCGACTATACTACTCGTGGTTTTAATCTTAAGACCTCTTAAATGAGAACAGTCCCTCATCATTATGAATGAATAGGAATGGAATGTAGAATTTATATTACGTGACGGAAAAGCAGGTATGCATGTGTAAATGTGTTCTGTTTTATTGACGTATTTGTGTGTGAAATACTATTTAAATTCAGATGCAGGTAACTCTTGATAGGGCCGCTAATTGGATGGAATACGATTATACTGCAATACTGCATGGGTTATTATATTATTATTGGTGTATTTTATCGAAAATTTGAATTTTACCGCAATCACCATCTGTTTTATTCATTCAGGTTTTGTATCTCACCCACTTAATTAATCAGTAAATCACCATGTTCCTTTTCCTACCTAGCTTACGGATATTAACATTCCTCAACTGAACGAATTAGTGACGAATGTTTCGTCAGCTCGTCCACTTGCCCTGTACCACATTCTCCTATTTCTCTTATCCAAAATCAATTGTGAATGAAACTTAACAAAAATAGAATTCAGTAGCGAGTTTAATGAGTTAATGGACTAACGGAGGACGAAGAAAGAAGTTGCTGGGTAGAAACTGACTGCAGTGCTGATAAGACAACGAATTCAGCTTAAATATGAAGAACAGCTGTTTGAGGTAATAATATTCTATTTCAAATCAAAATTTTATTAGTCTTACCCTTTAAGTCTCTAATACTCTAATAGAAAAATATAATAATGAAGTAATGAGTTGGCTAAGTCTGTAACGGTATTGTAAAGTTGGTGAAGAAGAGGATTAATCTGGCTGTAGGAACTATTCAGCCATCTCATTCGTGACTTCTAGCCTTGTGACTGGTGCCAGTATAATTGTCGTCTTACCTTCTTACGATGGTTCATTGATCTACTCATTGACATCTTATTGATATAATACTTTAATAAAAACTTTTTGGACCGAAGATGCCTCATACAGCTTACAGCTTTACAGGGATCATGAATATAAAAATCAAACACTTCTCATATTTCTCTCATAATAAAATAAACAAGAATATTTTCTTGGGCAGCTGATATTATTGCACGAAGATTTCTTAATTTAACCCTGAATCAGTAGAACTGGCCTTATCAGCGAATATACAATTTTTCGTGCCTCAAGTAATTGAATATTGCTAGATTGATTGAATAAAGTCGATTTCTTTATTTTCTTATCTCGGAATACCTGTAAAACAGGTTTATTCGAAAACGAATTAATTATTTATTCATCCCTTTATCCGTAGAACCGGTCTTATCACTTTATTAGCGAATATACAATTTTTCCTGCCTCAAGTAATTTAATATTGCTAGATTGATTAAATTAAAACATTTTCTTATTTTCTTATCTCAGAATACCGGTAGAACAAGTTTATTCGGAAACAAATTAATTATTATTCAAGTCACACGAATAAAACTGTTCGACTGAAATATTGAGCCTTTGAGCTGACTGGCCAAGGACAGCCGAGCAAAGGCTTATTTTATGCTAAAACAATTTTCGAACTCGAAAAAGGTCAAAATTTAGCAGGTCACGGTTGTGGGTTCACGCCCCCTCGCCCCTCTCATTCTCAATTGTCAATGCATCCGAGTTTATGTATGTGACTGCATGCAGGATAATTGCAGATAAAACATTCATTTCACCTTGTGAATCAATATAAATAATAAGTGTCCTTTGTTGTTTATTGTCATCTTCCCCATGCCTTACGGCTTACAACAACAACAGCACCACTTTCTTAATGTTTCCACTGAACATTTCCTCAAAGAAACTGTTGAAAACTGGTAAACCAGTGATGAGCATCCCACAAGAACATGGATGAAAGCCAAGACCACATCAAACACCACTGCCCATGCACTATTAGACATCACTATTCTTATAATCTCTGTTGTGTAGACAAGTGCCACTGCCCATGGTAAAGTAGTGAGAAGGGTAACCCCTAGGATTGTTAGGATGGACCAAGGAATGGTCATTCTTTCACAGTTAGTCTTTTCATCTGTGCCATCACTCATCGTGCCATCACTGATTGATCCACTTGATTCCAATAATAAAGTGTCATGGATCCTCTGTGCTCTTTTAGCTGTCTTCAAGATAAACACATAGATTGAAATAATTAAGATAGTAGGTATCAGGAAACCAAAGCCTACTAAAATTGCCTCAAACATTATGCAATGTATCTTATTTTCATTATCAAACAAACACACATCGATATAATTTTCACCAATTATCACCTTATCCATGCAAACTCCACAAAGTCCTAAATATGGAACAGATGCTATTATACCTGCTGTGAGCACCATTCCTCCAAAAACAGCAAACTGATAATGTTTCTTGATGTACTCATGGTAGCAAAGTGGATTGGACACAAAGATACTCCTCACAGCGGTAATGATCAGGATACAGTAACCTGGCAAAATAAATGAGAATACATGTAACCACATTTTAACCTGGCATCGTCCCAAAGTTTCCTCTCCATATACAGCATCAGAAACCCATGATCCAATCATAACCACCAGGAGAAAGAGTTGAGACAAAAGGTAGAAGATGACAGAAAGGTAGAGGTTCATAAGTGATCTAAAGTTAGAATACACAATGTATATCGTGAAAAGAGTTGAGAACAGGAGTAGGAGGTTACTTGGAACAGCAACTATCATTGTTACTCCAAGGTCATGATGGAACTCACTTAACTGATAGGGATTTAGCATGAACATGGGATCTATTCTAATGCTTGCCACGATATCTACATGTCTCGAACCATTTGCAATATCTAATGGAATAAATGGTCTGAGCATTGGTCTTCGTATTATTGGTCTTCCTTGGTTTATCAACGGTGCCAATGGTATTGGTGGCATAGTTTCCCTTCGTACCTGGGGATATTGCTATACCTCTTGGTCCATATGTTCCTGCTGAAATTTTGGTGAGTCTCATTTTACAAAAGTACAAAACAGGAAACTAAACATGCCAGTACATCTTGGTAATATCCCTGTGGACCCACGGTTAATTTACTATATACTAGCTACTATATACTCCTAATAAGTAGAGGGAAAGAGTAAATCTGTAAAAATTAACAAATGGTTCATATTAAAGTTTTTATGAGAGGGCTAGAGGGGGTTTGGGCCTGATATTATTGAAAACTTTTCGGTTGACCCGAAAAGGGTCGTCAATTCAGAAGGTTTCGAAAATCATGATCAGCTGAGGGTGACGGATGGAAGTTGGTTTATAAAGTTAGTGGGTGGTTCCAGTATATTGTCCAATATTTCACTTCTATTGAACAAAATCTTACTTAATTTGATTAATCACAAACTCGTCAAACCGGTTTGTTATCTGTTATCTGTTAAGATGTGGGCTGCGAATATTTCTGCTGGGATTTTATTTCTCGCGCTGATTCGGTAACTCAACACTTCAATAGAAATTAAAGATAAAGTTTGATGAAATTATGACTTGATGAATAACATCACAAAATACCGGTAAAACAGGTTCATCATTACAAATGGAAAACAAAACCATTCTAACTCTCTGAATTACAACGACAAGCACCTAGAAGCTGGAAACATCGCTAGGCATCCAGTTGAAGTGGTTAGTTGCGCTACGATTTGCATAATACGGAGCAACGAAGTAACCTCTCAGATAAGCTAATTATGGCCTTAGACTTCAGGGCGGTACGATACAAATAAAACTGAATATTAATAAAGAGAAAAGGAGGGTTATAATAAATTTAGGTATAAGTCTTCACGAAGTACAAACAGTGGATGGGAAGATTGCTGAAATACACTCAAATAACTTTCAAAATTTCACGTTTTCCCTCTTAACTGATAAATTGGCGTAATTCTAGCAATTTTCCAGAATACGCTTTATAACTACTAGTCGGTTCCCGTCCTACGGACGGCGAATGATGGCAGCCGCATGAGCTAACGGCCACATGTCCCTTTGACAGTGATTTGACCGTGCGAGTTTGGAGGGGAAATTCGAAACTTAAATTTCTGCGAAAAAAAAGCTTCTCACGCCCCCAACGGTAACCCAATATTGCCGACAATATTCTCAAAACCTTTACTCATCATAAGCAACTTGATGGCGAAGGAATTTCGAAAAAAATTGAAACTTTAATTTTTGCGAAAAAAAGGGCGTGGCCTCCCACGCCCCTCAGGGTGACCCAATAATTCGGACAAAATTCTCAAAATTTTTATTCATCATAAGCAACTCGATGGCGAAAGAATTTTGAAAAAATTCGAAAGTTTAATTTTGACCGAAAAAAGGGCGTGGCCCCCCACGCCCCTCGGGGCGACCCAATATTGCGGAAAAAATCCTCAAAATTTTTATTCATTATAAGCAACACAATGGCGAAAGAATTTTTAAAAATTCGAAATTTTAATTTTGAAAAAGGGCGTGGCCTCCACGCCCCTCAGGGTGACCCAATATTGCGGACAAAATTCTCAAAATTTTTATTCATCATAAGGAACTCGATGGCGAAGGAATTTTGAAAAATTCGAAAGTTTAATTTGACGAAAAAAGGGCGTGGCCCCCCCCACTCCCCTCAGGGTGGCCGCAAAAAAATTCTATATTTTTCTGATTTATTATAACTTTCTTATAACACGATTAAAAAATAATTTTGATGCTAACTTGAAAACGAATCGCCACATATATATATATATATTAACAACACGCATTATATATAGTAAGATTCAATACATAGAAATTATCATTCAGAATTGCAGAAGGTAAGACAAAGTATGAATCAAATTAGTTCCAATGTAGGAATGTGCGTCTGCTTGCTACCTACCTTTTCTTTGCAAGCTTATTTACACCACATCGAAGTTTGCGGGTGTAATCAACGTCTCTTTTATGATCCAATGTTTAGGCTTACGGCTCCTCCATGCCCTAATGTCCTATACCCTAGTTATTCATAATGCGTTTTCAACTAAGTCAATGAATTAAATATTTAGGCGTAAGATTATGCCACGATTTTTGGGGCCTACGGAACTACGGGACCAATTCTACACGTGGTTCACAGAACTGCGGCGAGTTCTGTCATAGAACAGCTGGTAATTCTGCCAGCGAACTGCAGCGCGCTCTGCCACAGATTCACAGAACTGCGGCAGGTTCTGCCTCAGATGTTCCGCAGGTTTTCTCAACGAACTGTGGTCTCGGTTCTGTTAGGTACAGCTCTTATGTAATGCGGTGGGTTAATCTATCTTTCTATCACAAAACTGTAACACCACGAATATCACTTATTCAGTTAAATCATGTGGCAAGAGACAATCAGTCGAATATCAGACCATTTGAATGACTGCTTTAGGCATGGTATTGCAATAATTATTGATTGTGTGAGTTATTTTTGGACATGATCCTATGGAGAGAAGTTCGTCAAAAAACATCAGACCGTGGTCTTATCACGCCCTAGTGAAGTTGAACTGGCGCACCTTTTCTCTGTAACGCGCGAAACGTTTTATAGTATTCTTTGGCGCAAAAAATCAATTATAACAAGCAATATAATAATAAATTCAAATAGATCGATCAGAGTAAATAATAAATACTTCATTTTGTTAAGTTAAATTTTAAGTAAAATTTAACTTGAATCCTCGTGAATATAAATAAACTGGTCACACTATACAATAAACAGCACAGCTTCTTACGGCAGGGTGTATGTCCGTCGACCAGGCTGCAGCTGCCCGCTATTTAGCTATTTCATACACATGGTACATACCCAGTATCCAATACTCCCGAATAGCCCGCTGGATTTGAAGGAACTATAAACTCCGTACTTGCAATGTACGTGGTTTCAGTCGACGGACATACACCCTGAATTAAGCAGCTGTACTTAGCAGTTACATGTCGAAGTGGTGACCGTATACCGCAACTTACATGGTCGAGGGGACAGCCGAGACTATGTAAGTTGGATAATGGACGAGGCGTGCCGAGTTCATTATCGAAGGTATACGGTCACACCTGAGATCATGGAAACGGATTATCCCCGACCGGGACCGACTTTCTCCGACCAAATATCAGTAGTTCTTCCCACTTGGGTCTGACGACCCTCGTCCGGATTCAACGCTTAAATTTCATTTTAACCGAACCAAACTTACACGGTCACTAAAACAAGATTGGGGAGGTATAATGCATGTTGTATATTACTGCTAGCAAGATCTCCCTGTGGATGCTGTTAGTGAGGTAGTGCAATCCTGTGGTGGAGATGTAAATTGGGTTGTTAATAACGATTCGTTGTTAATAACGTATTATTGCTAATAACGAACTTTTTTCAGATAGGAACAGGCAATGATTTCTTGAGGTATTCTACACTATCAAAACTTAAGAAACAGTGCAATAAATTCTGTTAAGTAATGCTTTTTTTAGATTGCTAAAGCTGATTCATACCAAATAATTAAAATCACTATTGGTAACTTCTCGTCGTAAAGTTAACAAACTTGACCGTTCCATGAACCAATCAAAACAAACTATGTTTAGTCATTTTTTAATTATCCGGTCAACAAAACGCAAAGCTGCGTTTAGGAAGCCTTCAGTCTTTAAACTTGAGTTTCAGATCTCTGTTCTCCGGCAGTTGACACAGCTCGTTCTCCCCTGCAGTTGTGGATTTGGTTTTCTTCCCCCTTGTGGACGTTGTTCTCTCCTTTGGGATAGAAGTGGTATTCTTTCCCCTCACACCGGACCCTCCTTGCCTCCTCCTCCTCTTATCCCACAGATTGCTCCCCCAAATAAGTGTGCAGCTCTTTGCCTCAGAACTCCCTGAAACTCTGCACCGTGAGGCTGTATATATAGAAGTTAGCCATGACATTGATGCGAACAATGGCATGGGTTGCGGTATTGAAGCGAGCAAGAAGCATTGGATCCTGGATGAACGGCTTCAATATGTAGTACAGCCCTAATGGCAGTACAGACAGACAAAACACCACAGCTGTTGCAATGACTGTCATCAGACCTTGCCATTTAATCTTGTTACCCGATCGATTTAATACTATCACAGCTTTCACTATGAGCCATATAGTGGTTACCATGACAACGATGGTTGGTGTCACTGATGATAAGCCAGCCATAACTGGTCGCCAGACCCTCCAAGCTTCCGCCGAAAAAACCATATACACAGTGCTGCATGCTTAAGTAATCAAATTGCACGTCAACATCATCGATAACAAAGAAGAGAATTGGAACAATCAAGGAACAGATCCAGATGATTCCACAGACGATATGAGCTTTGGATTTAGTCCAGAGACGGAATAGGCTGGGTACTGGATTATGAGGAGCTTGATGGTGGTTAAGGCAGCTGTAAAGTAGAAGCTAGCCGGGTAGGTGTAGTAGATTAAAATAGCCCTCACACTTGCACAGGAAGGATCCCAGATTATTCCTTCTGAGATCAGAATAACAATGAAGAGAACAAAGGTGAATGAGGTTAGAAGGTCACACACTGCCACTTGTGCTGCATGATGGTGAGACAATGGCTTTGTGGAGCTTGAAAGCATCGTATTTGGATGGATGCGTTTTAGCTAAGTATGGAATCCCCCAAGAAGGAGGAAAGGATGGAGTAAAAAAGATATTGTAGGAGATCAAAGGCAGTAGTGGACAGCCTGATTTGTGGATGCCATACTCAGTGTAGTTGGTGAAGGAGACGTTCATTATGGGCCTGTTTATGAGGTTTAACGAGGCATACAGGCGTAGCGCTAGTAAGAAATGAAGTACTGAAATGAGGAACCACGCTCATTTGAATGTTAGAGATATTCATTTTGTCACGCGCTGTGAGTTCCGTATAAACTTGTGATTTGAGTAGCAGCATTCATTCCATGGAATGCACCGTTGTTTGCACGGCGCTCTTTGTTCCATTCCACCACTGGAATCAGCCACTTTAAATGTACTGCGGCTCCACACGAACGGAGGCAAGGAAAAACTTTTCCTTAAGACTAATCGAGAAACTCTTGAATTCGGTCATAAGGTTCTCCTATCTTGGAGAGGGGCGATATTTTCTCCAATTTGCGACAAAACGAACTGTTGCTAATAACGAACCGTTGTTAATAACGAACTGTTGTTAATAACGAACTGTTGTTAATAACGAACTGTTGCTAATAACAAACTGTTGTTAATAACGAACTGTTGCTAATAACGAACTGTTGTTAATAACGAACTGTTGTTAATAACGAATCATGTTAATAACGAACTGTTGTTAATAACGAACCATGCTTATAGACCCGTCATAAGTGGGGTACATTCGCTAATAAGGTACTGTCAAGCATGAGATACTGTTGTTAAGAGGGTCCCGTGGGTGGCATAATGTTGTTAAAAGGCCCGGTTTTGCCGTTGTTCATAAGGTACCGTTGGTTTAAAGGGACCGGTAAGGGTACGACCCAAAAAAAGGGGTTGGCCCACAGTTTGCCGCTGTTCATGTTTAGATTGATTTGTTACATCATGTCCGCCCAAAAATTTTTTTCCCTAGGGGAAAATTTTTCCGGGGAAATTGCTAATTTCAAACCCCCCCACTAACGGTTTACGGAGAGTTTTCATGCCTTGGAACACATAAAAAAGAAAGATTCTGCAAACTGCAAATGGCACCTGCCCCGCAGCAAAACATAAACTACCTTAGAATTTAAAAACCGGGGATTTTTAGTGCCGGGTTTCCGCACTAAATTGAAAAAAAATTTAAAGCAAGGTAAAATTAAGAATTTTTAACAATTTTTTAATTTTGTGCTTTTTGATTTTGTTTTTTGGGATAAAATTAAAAAATTTTAACAACTACCGGGGTTTAAATTTATAGGTAATTGTCGTTTTTGGGGGGGAAAATAAAAATTTAAAAAAAAAAATTGTTTTTTAAAATTTTTCCAAAAAAATTTTTTTTTTTAAACCCAAAAAAAGGCCCCAAGGGTTTTTTTTTTTTTTGAAAAAATTTTTTCAAAAAAAGTGTTTTAATTACTAAATTTTAAAAAAACCCTCCCAAACCCGTTGGGGAAATTACTTTTTTTTCAAGTTTTTTTTTTTTGGAATTACCTTTCGGGGAGGACCAGTTGAACTTTGTACCCAACTCGGGATGAAAGGGCCCAAAAGGTTTCCCAACTTGGATTTTGGAACGTTGTTTTTGTCTTTTCTATAGACTATGACTATAAACTACCGAAAAACGTTCTCACAGGGGTTACAGTCGTACCCTTACAGTTGTACCCTTAGCACCTGAATCCTGGCGTTTTCGGGGTGACCCCCATTCTCTCCTCCATCTTCCTATTCCTTTCTATGAGGGTCTTGTAGGCTACTAACTGTAACATAAACTCCTGAGCTCGCTTCTTTTCTCCTTGATACGCTGCTGCAGCTCGGCCTTGTACTTCTGAGAGGAAAACCACATTACGTAAAGTACGTAGAGCAAACATCATATTTTAAGTTGACTCTATGGATGGTATTTAAAACAGGAAATTTTGGGTACGAAATGTGGGGATTTTGAAATATCACGAGATATCCATGTTAACGTATTATGATGACGTCATATTGAGATTTTATGTGGCGCGATTCGCGCCCACTCGAAAATATGGTCATGGAATTTTTCCGTAAAATACCCAACTTTCATTCCCAATGAATATATCTCGTTGTCTACATACCTTAGTTACAGGTCCTCACCTCAGGCTGTCTGCACTCCTGAAGTGAGTTGGTAGGCAGGCCAATCCACCGGATCTCCTTCTTATCCTTACTGATGATGTTCATAGCACACAGGACGTTAAGTGCGTCGTACACTCGGCGCCGGATGTTCTTAACGTCGAATGATTGAGCGATGGAAGGAGATGGGGGTGCAGCCCTGGGGAGGAGTTTGAGGCTTGGATGGTGGAAAATAAATTTGGATGTATTTATTGACACCAACTCACGTTGACACCAACTCATAGACACCAACTCACATTGATACCACTCTCCACTCAAGTTTACACCAACTCACATCGAAATCAACTCTCATTGACGCCAACCATATTGACACAACTCACGTTGACGCAACTCACAATGACACCGTCACATTGACGCAACTCACAATGACACAACTCGTTGACGCAACTCACATTGACACCAACTCATATTGACACCAACTCACATTGACACCAACTCACGTTGACACCAACTCACATTGACACCAGTCCACATTGACACCAACTCACATTGACACCAACTCATATTGACACCAACCATATTGACACCAACCATAATGACACCAACTCACGTTAACACCAACCATATTGACACCAACTCACGTTGACACCAACCATATTGACACCAACTCACGTTGACACCAACTCACATTGACACCAGTCATAGCACTCTGCTGTGAGAACTCTTCCACCAGTTCCTCTGAAACCTCCAGGTATGTTGTCACCCCCTTGCTTTTCACCTTCTCACAAACTTTGCTGGAAAAGTGACGGAGCCCCTTCCCACCTCGTTCAGAGCTACACCGCGGCCGTTTCCTGTGTAAAGTCACTTTTTGTGGAGGGACAATGCCAAAGAACTCCCATAAACCCCGAAACATTAAACCCCCAATAGCCAATTTTTATACCAACCCCCCATCTTAGTCAATGAGGGCAGGTTTTAACCGATGCCTCGGTGAAACAGGATTATCCTTGGCAAAAACGGAAGCCAATCCAGGCCAAATATTTGCCAAATATGATTAGCCAATATTTCCTGTCAGTTGGCGGGGTGGGTTTGACATCAAACTGCACTGGAGAGGCTCGTTTCCTGGTGCCACTACTCACACCTACCCCTCCATTGCGAATAGTCGAGATGCCTGAAAATGGGAAGTTATATCAGAACAGGAAATTAAGAGAAATATATTGCGAAGAATATGTTTCCATCGTTACAATCCAGTGTGATTAGTATAAATTTGAAGGTCAACTACGAAATTTCTGACATCCTACATACTGTGAAACAAATTAGATGGTTTACTATGAAATTTCTAACATCATACTCAGTACTGTTAAACAAGGTTTAATATACCATTCAGAACGGAGTTGTTCCATCGATCTGTAGCTGCATTGTTAGCTGATCTGGCTGGGGTAGTACCCCCTGCTGCTGTTGACATAGCAACACCCCTGTTACCATGGGCAGTTGAGCGGGTCTGGGGGTTGTTCATTGGGGGTTGCTTGGGGGTTGTCTTGTTGTTCGTGTGGTACATCATTCGTTTTACGGAGAGATTGTTGTTGGGTTCCACGAGAGTTGAGGTGTAGTCCGTTTCGTGGATACCTGCTGATTCGAGGGATTGAAATTAAATGGACAACCTTTTGAAATTTGGAATTAATTGTGTCAAATGAGTACTGGCGGATAATTAATTTGACAGGTTACATTTGTTAATTCGTATTTCAAAAAGCATGCAATATATCCATTTATGATAACATCTAAAACTGCAACCTGGGAGATAACATACTTGCAGCTTGAAGCACGGGAGGTTGATGCTGACTTGTGAACTCCTGCCTCACCCCAATGTACTGCTGCTGCTGTTGTTGCTGGTGGTGGTCCTGATACTGAGCAGGATGGTTTGATGACGTCATCAGCGCTCGTGGAGGAGGAGGGTTAGGCCGGACTGCAGAATTGGGAGGGTTGATAACAGGGTGGACAGAAGGGATACCGTCAGTTACAAGTTGAACGGACGGCATGGAGGTGGAGATGCTGACAGGCCCACTAGATGGAGGATTGTTGATTGTCTGGTGGTCGTATTCGGTTTTCAGGGCAGGTGTTTTGCTGTCGGTGTGTGGGGGTTGACGGATTGGCTGCTGGTCTCTGAGATAGAATAGGTTCACAATAGCACAATGACACCAAAATGAACCCTAAAACTCTAAAAGTTTAATAAGGCATTGAATCATTGCTAGACAAAAGAACAAAACATTGGACCACAATATACGTTTGTATGTGAAAAAAGCGGACAACTCAGGTTTGTTCTTGTAGGTACTTTTTGAAATGCAGACAAAGTGGACAAATTCGACTAACAGACATGTCTGTTTAATAATCTGATAAAGCCCTGTTTGTTTTCACTTTTCGATTTCTGGAAAAAACGGAGAGTGACAACCACCCCCTAAATAACTCAGAGAAATGATTAAATGAATTCAAAATTTCAATACTGTTCACAGGAGAAAGCAACTCATCTCACTTAGCATTGCTAATCTGGCTTCTGCTGAACTTAGGAGCGATCTTCTGTATCCCACTGGGTGAAGCAGCATTCTGTCTCATCTGGTAAGCTGCAGCTCCTACTCTACCCACAGTCGGGGAGACCCTGGCCGGACCACTCCCCATCATGTGTGGGGTGGATGAGGATGGGGATACAATACGGGATCCAGGGGGCAGTTGGAGGGGAGTGCCTCCTTGTTTGTTGTCGATTAGGATAGCTCTGATAGGTGCCCCATTGCTCTGCACCCACTGACCTGCCTGAATACATAAGGATATTATTCACCCTGGTAGATATAAGCAAAATGGCTCTTCCTTGTTAATGATAAGGTTCTATCTAACTACATGTACATTATAAACACTGTACATGTGGATTGTGGCTGTACATCATAGCATCCAAGATATCAGTGACATAGGTCAGTGAATGGTTGAATGATTTATTACAGATATCATTGGTGATAGGATGCATGATTTCAATATTGAATAAAAGTGACATTCCCTTTGGTAGCCAATTGCTACCCACACTGCATTAACTACCTGATTTTGATTAGAATTGATGACAAATTTTCCATCTTTACTTTGAGATACTCGGAGGTGTGTTTGCTCAACCATGCTGCCATCTGAAGTTTATTTTGGAATATGGCTCACTTGATACTACAATTGATGAGAATTCCATAAAAGATCCATACTTGGCAATGTCAATGACCAAGATTCAAAGTTATTATAAGTATCATATTTTATTCTAGTCTATTTCAAGAAATCTTACCAGGTCTCTTTAAGCACACCCTCATTGGACCTTTTGAAGAAGTAAATACTTGTTGAGGGGTAGATACAGCTGGAGATTGTACCACAGAATATTGTCCACTCTCATTTCCTTGGTGGACTGCTTGCTGAGTAACTTGAGGTTGAATGGGTTGTTGAAGTTGATGCTGCTGCTGTTGAACTTGCTGCTGTGGACGAGTACTCATTCCTGGTTGTGCTGGAACCTGCTGAGCATGGCATATTGGTTAATTGATTAATTTGTAGTTGGCTGTCACGAAGAATACTGTATTTGTACTACAAAGAAGATAATTAATCCATTGATAAGCAACTGAACATGGTCCAAGTTCAGGGTTAGGGATAATCCAAAGGTGTATGGGAATATATTGTAATTGTGCTGTAAAATGATATTCAAATTAAATTCAAATTCATCTAGGTATAATCAATGTCCCAGACTCAATGAACATCCGAAGATTCCTAGAATTTATTCATAAGTCAAACAGTAGTACACATTAGCATAAATGTAATATCACAGGGTCTCTTCATGTAGGAGTAACACATACTTCTATTGTTGATGAAAACATGGACTTACACAATTGACATTTGACTCACCTGACAATGTATATAAGGAGATGTGCTCTGGCTCATAGTCTCTGTACTTCAACCAATCAATAACATCCTCAGCAAGAAAAATCTGTAATTCAAGAAGTGTTGTTTAATTCTCATATCATTTAGAATCAAAAACGAGCTTCAAATGATGAAACAAGAGATTTAAAAGCACCAATTCCAATTTTGGCAACATTCCAACCTAATGACACAAATGTAGATAGGATTGAAGACCACTTCAACAACTAACAATCACAATATGAATATTTGAGATTATGGTTTAATGGCCCTCCTTTCCTTAAAATTATGAAGAATTGAATCTTGGCCTAGGGTACATTGTTTACACATTGGTTGATTGAATGGAATTTGATAACCATTAGCCAATCAGCTTCATACAATTGACTGATTTGTTGAAAATCGCAACCTTAGTGAAGAAATGTGATCAATAACTCACAAATACTTATATTCTTTAGGGATTGTTCACATGTTATGTAATTCCTAAGCCCGCATAGGTGTGCGTACGCGCGCCGCGCTTCCCTGTGCTGGGGAAGCGCGCCGCGCAACGCAGACAGGGATATACGTGTTTAGCAAGTTATGTAATTGTATAGGGGAAGGAAGATTTTTCGAAATTATGATTGATTATCGAGGGGGATGGGACTTTGGTGGCTGATTACATATTAATACAGACCTTCTCGAGAATCAGCGCCGGCTCTGCGATTCTCAGCGGCTGGCGTCAGCGGGTCATATATCGTACGACAAATAATTTACCACCTGTTACGTGTCCCTGTTTGTTCGCGCTCGCGCGCCCTTTTCCTGGAGGCGCGGCGCGCAAAATAAAAAATCCGTAACATGGAGTAACCTACGCGGGCTTAGGAAAGTTGATATGACGTAAATAAATTTTAAATTAAGAATTTGAAATAATGGGTCCGACGACGTCAGACAATAATAATAGTTGCTTATGCACGCTTGTCTGACGTTGACAGACCCTCTCGAGAATCAGCGCCGGGCGCGCGCCGCCGATTCTCATCGAGGAATCGATGACGCCTAGCTGACGTCTCGACGGACGTTGCCCCGTCTATTTCTTCTGACTGGATGGCGAGGTTGCAAAGTGACGTCCAAATGTGGAACGTTGCGCCGCGCGCGAGGGTAGGGTAACATCCTACGAGCTGACGTCAGCCTCTTCGCTGCTGGCGTCACCGGGCTGTACATCGCACGACAAATGCACGCACGTGCCAGGCTTTGAAGACCTAAGAAAAACATCATTGCGTTTGAAAATTGGCAAAATAGTATTCTCCAAAACTCACCCATATTTTAAAATACGTTTGAAGTGATTGATCATTTCAGTGAAACATACACACTTTACACCACTGTTTAACTGTCAGTTTCGAGAAAATTATCGCTTGTTCTTCAGGAGCTCCACAAAGTGTGACACAACATTCTGAGTTATGATAGTATGGTGAAAGGGTACACCATATAATTTTTTTGGCTCAATCAGGAATGTAATTTGACAGATTGATCACGTAATTGTTGTGTTTGAATGCCATCTTTGCAGTGAAGTACTGAATTGAAGTACTGAATTGAAGTACTGAATTGAAAGTACTGAATTGAAAGTGATGAAATCCATCCCATGCTTATTTGTGTTGGTTAATTTTGTACATTTGGCTGATTGTTTTGATGTTGTTCTTGAATCACTGCAACAAAATGAAGGAATAAATTTTAATGAAAAGAATCTGATTTAATAAACTGACATTTTATTATATATTCTGTTTTCAAACTCATATTTGTTGCAGAGTTTTAAACTTCAAATTAAATTAATGCTTTGAAGGCTATAACTTGCATAATGAGTTGTATTCAGGTCCAGCACCAGCAGGGGGAAGTAGACCTTAGGTATGTCTCAAAGCAGTGAATTAGAGGAAGGTGAACATCCCACTATCAATTCAACTCCTGAGAAACCTAAAGCTCTAGTGGCTGTTCCAGTTGCTCCAGTTGTAGTTTCTCCAGAAAGCTCCCCTGAGAAGTCAATAACTGAAGAAGAAAACAATCATAATCACAAACTATACACTCGTGGTGTGGGAGCACTCCTAGGTGGAATACTTGATAGTGAGCCAAAATCTCTTGAAGTTTCTCATAAGCCTGAGCCAGTTCGAATACCTCTTCCTGAACTCAAGCCTCTCAGTGAAACAAGGTAATGCTTCACTGTTGAGAGTTGCCATGGTGATTTCCTATCTATTGTTAGCACTGTTTAAATGATATGATTATAAGCAAGATTGTCATTGGCTTGGTTGTATGATGGCAACTTACATATAAAATACCATTTAATTTTTGAATTTATCTCTTTCAGAGGCAAGAAGATTGAAATACAAAGAAGTGCCAGTCATTTTCCACGAGTGATATCAATAGAGAAGCAGCTTGCAGATATCAGAGAAGTTTATCCTGAAAAGAACAAGGAAAATGAATCAATCGAAGAAAATTCTGATGGTAAATATATTCACTGATGGTAAATATATTCACTAGTTCTAGAAATTTTTTGTATAGTTATGGTATAATGTACCGGTCAATAATTATTATAGTTTTCCATGCCATCACTTTTTTCAGATGGTATGGAAATTGAGGAAGAAAATGTGATGGAAGTGAATAAACAGCTAGCAATGGAAGCTGTGAAAAGTGTCAAATCTCTTGATTGTCCTCTTTGTAGTGAAAGATTTCAGCATCCACGAATGCTCACATGTCTCCACTCATTTTGCAGTTCATGCATTCAGAAGAGAGTAAGTCTTTGTGTCTTACATTAATTTACACTCTTGATAATGAAGACTGGACTCATGAATTTATTATACAACATATGGTTACCAATAATATGAGCACATGTATTTCCTTTCATTATACTTGGGATTTGATTATGAAGTATCAGTTAGTTATTTTAGTTCCAAAATGATTATGATCATAATATCATTCATTCCTGACATTTCCAGATCAATGAAGATAACAGAGTAAGCTGTCCCATATGTCTGAGACAGATCAAGCTATCCCTGCCAACAGTTGACCTGCTCCCTACCAATGACATCCTAGATAAATTTGTAAAGTTGGTTGAGGCTGGTGAGAGTACAGAAAAGGAAACTAAGAATTGTAGCACTTGTGAAGAACCTGCTTTGTTCTGGTGTGTGGAGTAAATAATCCAGAATTAAGAATGTGTTTTGTTTCATAATCTGTCTACATGCTTAAAATTGGAACATTATTTTCTGAAACCTGTGTGTATAATCATTGCAAGACTCCAATATCTTATTCTATTGTCAGGTGTGTTGAGTGTCAGACTGATTTCTGTGAGAAGTGTAAGAAGGTTCACCTGAACATCAAAGCAGTCAGCAACCACAAGCTCCTAACACGTGATGAGGTTCAGGAGAATGTGGGGTTGGTGTACAACAAGGTGGAGCATTGCAGTGAACACAAGGACAATGATCTCAACTTGTACTGCGAGACTTGTGATGAACTCATTTGTAGGTGAGCTGAAAATGTGTGTTTTAGAGTCAGATTCTTGTTTTACTGCGTTTTTCTACTTTAAGAATTGAAACCTACAGCAAAGCATTAACCAGGCTCTTGCAGATCTATCCCCTGGCCCCTTTTAGTAGTAGATACCTATGAACAATTAATGCAGCAGATACAATACTATGTAGTTATATTTCCTTACATTATATCGTTCCAGTATTCTCATTCCTGATATCTTAACCCCAGGGACTGTACTCTCATCGACCACAAAGTCCACACCTACGGTTTCCTTCAGGAGTGTGTTGCTGCTAAGAGGAGGAAACTTCAAGAGGAGATTTGGCATAGTTCTCTAGGTTTAAATCTACTGCCTAAATTATCATCGTTGTATGTTACAATAATGGAGCTGCATTGGTATCAAAATGAGTTTTATTAAAATGAATAAAATTAAATCCACACTTAACATCTCTAAAGCTATTAACTTTAGAGATGTATGTAGATATAAATATAACTCAGTTTAAATTAAATATTACAGATTGAGCGTGGGAGAGCAAAACTGGGTCCTCTGAAAAAGCTGATCTCAGCAGTGGAAGAAGACATTAAGGACACTGACAATGATGAAGTTGTTAAGCAGCAGATCAAGAGTACAACTGAGGCAGTCATTGCCCATGTAAGTCTATAGTTAGATCAACAATGAGGATTGGGACCATGCTTTGAATATGATGAACCATGAAAATTGAAAAATGATTGTGCCCCTTGCCTCGTTTTGCCGGAGCTTTATTTTTCTCTCCTCGGGGACATAGAGGTATTGAATTAACATTTTGGATTGAAAAAATACAGCAGTTCCCACCAAAAAATAACGTGTCGTATTTTGCCGCATTTTGAAAAAATAGGTATTAAACAACCTCCTGTTCTCCATGTTCGGGCTCAGGAGAAAGAGCTGCTGGACCAGCTGGGTACCCACTCTGGGGAACGGTCAGACAAGCTGCGAGGGAAGTACAAGGAACTGCAGTACGCAGTCAACTCATCCCAGTGCTCACTCGACTACCTCTGTGCCCTTATTAGACAAGGTAATTCCAGCTTAATCTTCGTCCTTCGAACAGAAATATTGCTTTTTCGAACGCAAGGAAATGTTTCCCTATGGTAAGAAAGCCAGGCAAAAAGAACTCTGTAGCATAGGTCTGAAAAGCTTTTAGTGCTGATCTGTGATATTAAACCTAAGGTCGGTTAGAATAATATTAATGATTTATTTATCAGCACTCAATGTTTAGTATTCATGATCTGAGATAGTAGTTTGATAGTTTGATACTTGGGGTGTATCAAATCATGGTCCTAATACATTGTTATCATATTGCAAATGTGAAACTTAGTCTATTCTTCATTATTCCGCGAGGTTAAATATAATGGGTCGAATTCGATTAAATGGTACTTATTATATGAAACATATTGTTTTAGTCTGAAACTATTAAATTTCATTACATGCACAGTATGGTATTGTTCAATAAATGAAGTTATCACTATCTTTTTTTCAATTTTTTTACGTTTCCGGATGAGTTTCCTGAAAAATTTGAATGGCAAATTATTTTCCCAAATCCTCCTCCCCCGCAACTGCTAGCACTACTTCTTTACACTAGAAACCCCGACACCACCCAAGAAATGATAGCATTTTTGACATCATTCCACACAATCTTCTATTCTTCAATGAGTCGAAATAATATCCTTGATCCATCTCCCAATACTCTTCCTAAACTTAACCCATATCATTTGTGCGCATGAATCAATCGATGAAATTAAAAACGTGTAAAAATACTGTATTTTTCGACAGAAAATCTTTGAAAAGTAAACTGCACGCACCGTAAAAATGCGTGTCTTTATCATCAAGTGAAACATGTACACACACAATATGGGTAAAGCACCCACAAATAGCGAAAACTCTATGCCCTCAGGTGACATGAAGGACCTGGTATCCATGGCCCCAACCATCCGGACCCGTATAGCTGAAATCACCGCCTACCGTCCAGAGGTGAGGAAATGAATAGTTAACCGATACCGAAATACCGGTTAACCGAAATACCGGTTAACCGAAATACCGGTTAACCGAAATACCGGTTAACCGAAATACCGGTAAAATGGGCGTTCAAGCCAACCTAAACCGAAACCGATGATTCTGATTTTCTAATTAACAATTTAGGGAAATGGTCATGGTCAGTTATTAACACTAGTCGGTTCCCGTCCTACGGACGGCGAATGATGGCCGCCGCATGAGCTAACGGCCACATGTCCCTTTGACAGTGATTTGACTGTGCGAGTTTGGAGGGGAAATTCGAAACTTTAATTTCTGCGAAAAAAAGCTTCCCACGCCCCCAACGGTAACCCAATATTGCCGACAATATTCTCAAAACCTTTACTCATCATAAGCAACTCAATGGCTGAAGAATTTTGAAAAAAATTCGAATTTTAATTTTTCGCGGAAAAAAGGGCGTGGCCTCCCACGCCCCTCAGGGCGACCCAATCATGCGGACAAAATTCTCAAAAGCTTAACTGATCATAAGCAACTTGATGGCGAAGGAATTTCGAAAAAATTCGAAACTTTAATTTTTGCGAAAAAAAGGGCGTGGCCTCCCACGCCCCTCAGGGTGACCCAATAATTCGGACAAAATTCTTCAAATTTTTATTCATCATAAGCAACTCGATGGCGAAGGAATTTTGAAAAAATTCGAAAGTTTAATTTTGACGGAAAAAAGGGCGTGGCCCCTCACCCCAGTGACAGAACACTGCTGATCTGCCACGCTCAGCGTGGCGAGAAGTCGGCCTCTCGAGACGTGATTTTGGTGAAAAATTGACCATAAAGTTGTATAAATTGACGATGTTTTTGAAAACTATCATAAAATCACAGAAGCATTAAATATGCGGTTGAGAACTTGAATATTCATGCCATCAAATAAAACTCGTGCTGATAACAAATTTGAACGCATTTAATCATGGTTCAGATTGAAGGCTCGGCTATGGTAACGATATTTCAGCGGCAAGCATAAGCTGAAATCAATCTGAAGTGAAAACGTAAAGAAAATCACGTCTCTGAGCTAAGAAATGCGAAATGATGATCTCTGAGGGCAGACGTGATGTAAAATCACGTCTTCGCGCTGAGCGTGGCAAAATGCTGATCTGAGCGCGCAGACGTGATCTGAAAATCACGTCTCCGCGCTGAGCGTGGCAAAATGCTGATCTGAGCGCGCAGACGTGATCTGAAATCACGTCTCTGATCCGAATGGTATTCCGTAATTAAAATATCATCATTACACCGGTTGCCTGTTTCTATTTTGTTACTACCACATGTTCGTTCAATAGGCACTTTTGTATCACCAATACTACATTCTAGTCTATAATAATTACGTCACATTAAAGAGCTCTTCAATCGTGTTACATGTTAGTACATGATATATGACATTGTTATGAATAAGAGGTGTTCTGTGATATGAACAGTATTACATCCTCTCATTTCAGACTTGCCTTTGATAGAATTGTTTTGTTTTGTTGTGTGTACCCACGCTAAATCAGGACACAGGACTCAGACTAGAGTCATGAAAAGATCGAACAACCCGTGCCCAGGGACACGGGACAAGCAAAAGCTCAGACTCGGATTAGAGCTTGACCGAACCCAGCACCCCGTGCTCCAACTCCTGTATTGGAGTATGGCTATTTTGTACCTTTCTATTTCTGCTTTAATTTTTTAACCTTTGCAGTCTGTGAAACCTACTTACTTTCTTTGCCTCTATTAACTGCAATACTCGCTTAATGTCGGAAATATGCGTAAAACCTCTTTTTTCCAGACAAATAACATTCCTAAAACTTCTTACCTGCTTGCTTAAAATGCTTAAATTAAATACTCGGTATTTTTCGTTCAGCTGTAGACGCGGACGTGGCAGTTTACCTGATTTATCTTCCCAATTAACAAAAAATAGCAATGTCTCCCTCAGCTTCAATCTACATTCTACATAGTGCATTAGCTGTTGGATTGCTTGGCTTTTCGATGGACCCAGCATGAGAAATCCGATCAGTAAACTAAACACTGTCCTTTGTCAAGTTTAAACAGGCCCTCCCCAACGTCGGAGCTCGTACGGTGTTTTTCCAAGTTGTCTCGGGCTTTCACGGTTTTTGCGCGCTTTCACGGGTTTTGCGGGTTTTTACGGGTTTCACGGGCTTTCACGGGTTTTTACGGGCTTTTTGCGGGTTTTTACGGGCTTTTTGCGGGTTTTTACGGGCTTTTGCGTGTTTTAATGGGTTTTGCGGGTTTTTACGGGCTTTCGCGGGTTTTTACGGGCTTTTGCGGGTTTTACGGGCTTTTGCGGGTTTTTACGGGCTATTGCGGTTTTTTACGGGCTTTCACGGGTTTTTACGGGCTTTTTGCGGGTTTTTACGGGCTTTTGCGGGTTTTACGGGCTTTTGCGGGTTTTAAGGGCTTTTGTGGGCTGCGTGTAAAATGTGTGTATCTTTCATAATACTGAGTTTTGATAATGAATTTTTTTGAATTTCATTATTCAGCAAATATTATTTCATACTGTACTTATTTATTTATTATCTCGTTATCTATTATATTGCTTAATTGCTCGTCTGAGAAAAATAGTCTACCGTAAATATTTTCATTCTCGTTTTCTGACCTTAAAAAGTTTCTTACTGTAATTCATTTTTCGCCATAAAAAGTTTCTTAATTTCATGCTTTCTTATATTTTTTCTGACTATGAATTCATGATTCGATTACTTAATTTGTTAAAATAAGGCAGTTTGCATCAGCATTTCATAGAATATAACTGATTCTGGGATTTCAGAACCCCATGATACTACTCTCTTGCTGGGAAGAACGATGACAGTCCTCTTGGTAAGGATCCTTACCGAGGCCCTGAGTGGCTGGGTCCTGGGTATAGGCAGCTTCATTACCCTGCTTCTTAGGATCCTATGGACGAAGCTCACAATTCAACTGATCTTGAACCACTCAAATATGCTTGTCCCAGTACAGAAGTTATGATGTATTCGGCTCTTATGCTGGCTGCCAAGGGATGGTCGCAATAAATAAATAGATAATTAAAGAAACAATCGGTTTGATAGCTGATTTGCTGTAACTACAATTGATCACGATTTGCAAACTGTTGAGTGAGTTTTCCTGTAGTTTCTCTGATAGATTGGCGACTACAAATACATCTGCCTGGAACACCATGCTACGAGGCCACTGATGCTCGGTTGGAAAGATTGGCTATAATTCAAGTGCACCATCTCTAGTCTGCTTCAAATCAAAATTTCTGCCTCAGCCTGGTCTTTGATTCGTGATCTGTCGGCATAGATCGTGGCCAAGTGAAATTATCACTCTGGACAGTGCGTTGATGATCTTTGTTACTTTGTTACTTTAGTACATAAAATGTGGCTGGAGAATGGAGATACGCACTGAAGGTTTTCCAGACAGTGCAAGCTGCAAACTGCAAAGACCCAGTGACCCTGATTCTCCAGGGTCACTCCTTCGTAGCTGCTTTCTTCAACAACAACACATCTAGTTCACCGTAATAAATTGGGGGTCAAACGCATGGCTCCCGCTATCAGAACGCTTTCCAGCCTCTGAAATCCCATGATCAGTAGCTGCTGGTTGTGTTTTTTCTGTGTACCAGACACCAGTAATCCATACAAGGCTGACCCATATGTTTTGAGAGGCCGTAGCCGTCTACCATTTATTATTTAACATCACCTCATAGATTTAGCACAATAATATTATGGTGACTGGTTTGAAACCCAAGGTGAGGCCACCTGCCTTCCTGCACTGCATTATGATGGTTCTGGATTTCTTGCACACTTGTTCGATACATGCTCATTCCAAGAGATCTTGGAATCAAGGGATTCCAAAAGACGATGTCACATCGATTTCTACACCGTCTTTTTTCAGAGGATGAGTTCCAGGCCCAGTGTGGTTTCCCTTGGCTGAATATGAGTCCATGAGGTTTGCACCATTGGTTGATAATGTTGCGGCTTGCTGGATCACCTCTCTCAAGGTTTCTCTAGAGAGGTCACCTCATCAAAGTCCTTACAGTTACTATCAGGTGGTTTGGGCGGGGTTCTCACAACTGAAATATCGTCTGCAAACTCTTGCAGGTTGCAAGGGATCCTGTAGCTCGTAAATTCCAGTAGCCTGCTGATTGCAAAAAATGAAGCCGGGAAATGGAATTCTTTGAGAATTCCTTACAGTAAATGTGACAGAACGCCGAAAATTCCCTGTGTCAAGGAAGATTTCTGATGACCAGGAAAGTAGGAAGATTTCTAGTGAAGCTTTGAATTGGAAGCACTTTTAGACTTTTCTTTAGCTTTCCCTGCCTACTGAATATATGGCTGGCCGCTTGCAAACTCCCAACTTTCAAAATTACTGAGCATATCCTGAGTGACAGTATCCTGGGTGTCGACAAGTTTCTGTTATAGTCTCTCCATCAATTTGTTCGACTGATCATCAGTCATGACCGAGATCCTGGTGTTTCCTTTCCTTTTCTTTCTTGTGAAGACAAAGAGCTTCATCACCCTGACTTTCTCCAAGTCAAACAGTGACCTGCAACTCTTGTTACCTCAGAGTCCATTCACCTCTAACTCCTGTCACCTCTGACTCTAGTCACCACGGAGGCCAGTCACCTCTGAGTTTCGTCACCTCTACTTCAAGTCAACTCGAAGTCAAGTTACATATGGCTCAATTCACCTCTGAATCAAGTCATTTCTGAGTTCAAAGATGTCTAAGTCCAGTTAACTCTGGCTATGAATCAAGGCACCCGTGATTCTCTGACTACAGCCACCTCTGAGACCAGTCATTTCAGACTCTCGTCAGCTCTGGGGCTGGGCTGCTGCCCCAGACCCCTGCTTGTCATTCTATTCTAAAAATGAGTCTCGGTCATACTTACCTTGCCTTATTGAACCTTATTGATCTGTTTAGTAGGATCCTACAGGGTCGTCAACTTCTTCCAAAGGCCACCCGACTGGCTTGACCAATCCAATACAGAGTTGTTGTTAGTTGCAGTGTAGCTAGTTACAGGAGGATGGTCAGGGATAGTCTTGAGGAAGTTACCAAGGCGAACTTTGAATGCACCCAAGTCGTCAGATATTGTGTTTAACTTTGCTCCCGTCACAGCAAAAGATGCATCATACAGCGTTTTAGCAGATGATTTTGCTCTCCCATGTAGCTTAGGTAGTTTTGCTTTCTAGCCTAGTCTTTCGTTGTAGCTGAACTCCATATTGATGTCATTGGGTACTTTGTTGTTAAGGAGTTTCCACACGTGTATGGTGATGAATCTCTCACGTCTTCTTTGAAGTGATTGTAATCCAAGGACTTGTAACCGTGCCCAGTAACTCATGTCCTTTAGGCAACAGATGTGCCTTATGAAGAAGTGTTGTACATCCTCTATAGCTTTGATGTCCTCCAGCTTGTGAGGGTGCCACAAGGGGCTGCAGTATTCCAGCTTGCATCGAATGAGAGATTTCCACAGTGTTAGCATCACCGGTGTACTTCGGTCTCTAAATACTCCAAGAACCCATCCTTCCAGTTTTCTAGCTCCAGCAACCATCGAGTTTATGTGGGTGGACCAATGATAGTTGGAAGACAGTGAAACTCCCAAGTCCTTCACAACATCCTTGGAATCAAGGCTAAAACCCGCTGGAGTGTTGTAGTTGAACGTGCTAAATGGTAGTTCGTCCAGCCAGTTGGGTCTCCCTGCTCTGTACAGTAACACAGGTACTCAAACTTACCCTCGTGCAAGACCATATTGTTTTGTATTGACCAGTCCACAACCTTGTTGAGATCGCTTTGTAGGAGGGTCATTTCAGTCTCCTGGGTGATAGGTGCTGTGAGTCGAGTATCGTCAGCAAAACTTGCAGAGGATGCAAAGTCCACGACTTCTTCAAGGTCATTCACGTCAAGGAGGAAAAGCAAGGGGCCCAGAACAGTCCCCTGTGGTACTCCACTGGTAACATCTTCAGCTACAGAGTGTTGTCCATCAACAGTTACAATCTGTCTCCTGCCTGAAAGAAAGTCCTTAATCCATCGGTAGAGGTGACCTCCTATGCCATAGAACCGGAGCTTCTTCAGAAGTAAACTGTGATCGACCTTGTCAAACGCTTTGGAGAAATCCAGGTGAATCACGTCTGTTTCTATACCCATGGTCATGTTCCGGACTATGTTGTCGTAGTGAGCTAGAAGCTGGGTGAGGCAGCTGCGCCCTTTTCGGAATCCATGTTGTTTCTTGGATATCAGGGAGTTACCTTCTAGGTAGTCAACCAGCCTGTTCCTTATAACCCGTTCAAACACCTTTATGATGTGTGATGTAAGAAAAACTGGGCAATAGTTTTGTGGATCAGCTTTACTGTCTTTTTTGTGGATAGGAGTTATAAATTGCTCTTTGAGCATGCTGGGTATTTTCCCGTTGGCAAAAGAATGATCGCAAAGCATGTGAATGGGGATGCAGAGATATTGCTTACATGCCTTGAGTATACATGTAGGGATACATTCGTGGGATGTGGAGGAGTAGGCATCAATCTCGTCAATGGCTTCTGCTACGTCGTCCAGTGTAAATTCCATGTCGGTGATACTACACGTTGGGGGAGTGAGGTTCTCTGTTGTCAGTTGTGTCGCGTATGTCGGGATTTGATGGGTCACTAAACACCGAAACATAATGCTTCTGAAGGATGTCCGCCATTGTCTTTGGGTCTGTCTGGAGTTCGTTGTTATCATCCCTCAGCGGCATAATATTGCTTTTCAGCTTCGAGAACCTCTTAGCATAACTGAAGAAAAACTTTGGATTTTTCTTCACTGCAGTTACAGCCTTTACTTCCTTCCTAGTGAACTCAGTGTCGATTGCATCTCTGATATCGATGCAAAGAAGGCTGATACTGTCCCTGGTTTGCTGTATTAGAGGAGAGTTGGGGTCACTGGCTTCAATGGCCCGAGTCTGCATTTCTGTTTTCTCATCCTCCGTTTGAGGACCTGCTTTTTCCTGTTCCTAGGCTTGGGTTTGGCAGTATTGGAGGTACTGGTTTGTGACTTTTTAGGACAGTGTTGTAAGGAAATTTGGAGAATGGTTAGCCTTATGAGTTCCATGAACATTGCACCATCGTCATCACCCTCTAGTAAACATGACTTCTGTAGTCCGTTCTAGTCGATGCCCTGCAAGTCCTCATTCATCTTGTCGAAGTCGCCCTTAAAGCAGTTGAGGGATTTGAATGTGTAGGGGTCAATATGTAGAACCCCCTGTGATGAGTTGGTAGGTGCCCAGTCGATGGCAGATGTCACAGTCACTAAGTCATGGTCAGAGTTGGAGCAACGATTTTATGTGCTCAAGCAAAAATAAATCGAACAGTATACAATCATATTGGTTGAAATCATACAATCATATTGGTTGAAATTTGTGATCAAAGGGAGCAGACCTCAAAAAAGTCACAAAATATTACTGTATGATTCGGATTTAAATTTTTTTTGGATATGGGACCTTAATGAGTGCCCTCTGACTCCGTCTCACCTGAGTCCAGCCAAATCTGTTTCCCGTTGAACCACTGACTTCAGTCACCTCTGAGCCTTGTCATCTTTGACTCTCATTAATTCTGAAACCTGTCACCACTGAGTTCACCAACCTAGTCTGAGTCCTGAAACCTTTGGTCCAGTTAAGCAGTTACTCCTGACACTCGCCACCTCTGACTCCTTTTTATTATCTTTTGGTAGTTCATTCACTCTGGTCTCTTGTTATCGCTGAGTCTGGTCATTTCTCCAGTACCCAATGATTCCATGGCTTAATTCATCTAATTCTAATCATCTTCGAGTTCAGAGATGTCCAGGTACAATCACCTTTGACTCTCTTCACATTTCACTTCAGAATCTTGTCCCCTCTGACTTTTTCACCTCTGAGTCCAGACTTCAGTCGCCTCACTGCCTCATACTCGAGACTTATTATCTCTCAACTCCTCAAGCCACTTCTTAATACCTAGCCTCTTACTCTGTCAACCCTAAATTCCCAATCGTAACATGATGTTACCTCTTGTCACCCCAAAAAGCAAGTCACATTTGACTCTCGTCAACTCTAAATCTAAAGTCCAGTGACAGCTATTCTGACTGTCCTCACCTTACTACTACTCTAATTTCATTCTCCTCTGACTCTTGTATCGTCTGAGTCCTTTACTCACCCATGACTCTTGTCTCCTCTGATTGTGATTCAGTTGCATTACGCCAGTATATCACTTTTAAATTCGTTGATATAGCAGCAAGGTTTACACCGTTACTCTGTGCTTATGTGAACAAGTAAAAGTGATGCCCAGCACCAGGAAGTGCAAGAATTGGTAAAGCGAAATTGTGTTCCATTCCTCGATAGCTCGATAAAGCTTTCAACAGACTAGGGATTACCAGCAGGGGACTGCTGAACATGGCTGTTGTATAAGAGCAAAGCAGGACGAAACTGCAGTGCCTTTGCGTGAACCAGTGTGCTTGATCAGCAGTCTTGTGCGGCACATGACAGACTACAAGACCACATCTCACAGTATTGCTGCACGGCAGCGGAGTCGATTGATGCTCAGAAGACCATCATCAAACTCCGGTCAGAACTGATATCAGTGAAGGAAGAGCAGCTGGAAGGGATCAAGACTACCGTTCAGACGTCAGTGGCAAGCACTGTTAAGGAAGAGGTCAAATCTTACAGCGCAGCTGTTCAGGGCAACGTCATGGAGAAGCCTGTTTGTCCCACTTCCCGAATGATATCACCCCTACCCGATGTAGACAAATGATAAAACGGAGTTAAAGGGGAATAAACTAAATAGCAAATATGATACTTATAGAATAGTCTCAGAGATATCTGCAGCTAGATGGAACCGAAGGTGTAGCTTGATTCTCTCAGGTAGGTGTAACTATATCATAAGGGCATCCTATAGGGGATGTGTCTGGTTAGTATCAGGTGAAACAGACTTCCCCGCTTTTTCCTTTAACTGAAAGTCTTTCATGCGACATTTCCCTCTCCTCTTTTCTGAAAAACTGAATTACTGATCAGCACAACAAACTTGATCCTTCCAATCATCGTCACTACGCAGACAGACCCCATCCTTTCCGGGGCAAACCTATCCCTTCTGACTGGACAGACCCCATCTGTTCCGGGGGCAAACCTATCCTTCTGACCGACAGACCCCTCATTTCCGGTGCAAACCTTTCCTCAGTCTAACTGATTAGACCCCATCTGTTCAAAGGCAAACCTCCTATCTCTGATCCAGGTTGTTGTGTGATTACCTATAGTCCAAAAACTAAGGCGGGAACGCGCATTCGGGCAAGCACAAAAGGGAATCTAAGGCATTAAGAATGCTAAAAACTTTCCAATAAATGTTCGCCGTGACGTCTTTTTGAGAAATTACTTTTTAAAAATTCAAAGTTTTTTTTTTGCGTGTAACTTCCTGTACAAATTGCTCAACTCTGATTATCTGATTAAACTTTTTAAATGTCACAAGTGGCAGTGGGCCTAGCACGCTTTTTAAATGTCACAAGTGGCAGTTAATTAAACTTCCGATCCACTTTTGAAGTATTTTGAAGTAAAACCGTGATTTTTACCGGTGATTAACAAGTTTTGAGGAAAATACCGTGAAATGATGGGAAGAATCCGTGAAGTACTAGTAGAACGCTGACTTCACTGCTGTAGAAGAACGATCTAGGAGAATATGATGGAGATGTAAGCTGTGAGCACTGAACATCGGAGAGAGCTGTATGAGACACGTAAAATATATTATTTCGGGGTAAGGCAAACTTTGCAAACTTTGCAATGCTTCCACTTTTTTGAGTTTGTTAAAAAAAGTGTTTGCCAAAGTTTGCCATAGTTTGCCAAAGTCGCTGCAAAATTTGCCAAAGTTTGCCAAAAATATCTAAAAATTTTTTAATTTCTGATTTGTTATCCACAGTGCATGGTGACATGTGCATAATGGTTTTCAAGGAGCTGACCGATTTCCAATGATAATCTCATTCAGACCTTCCCTTCGGAGGTTTTACGCCTGAAACCTTTCCTCCAAGCACCAAGTTTGTTTTCAAAAGGTATCCTGTGGCTAAAGGACCAGGTTTAGAAATTTCGAGAAATATTTTGGTTCGAGAAAAGAGATTTATAATCTCAGGGCATGGATCCATGTATCTACTATCTACTTATCTCTTTACCAGTTCATCTGCTAACGTGTCTTGGGCAAATGGTACTATTTAGCATCCATGGAGGCTGAGGATAAGTGGGGGCTGTCCCCAAACTGAAAAGTAAATTTTTCATGGGCCCCCTGGCTCCCTCAGCCTCCCCAAAAGACTACTAGGCCGGGAGCCCACTAGGCCCCCTCAGGCCACCCTCCCCCCACTAGGTCCTGCCCCCTACTACCCCCCCAGCCTCCACTAGGCCCACAGCCTCCACAGGGTCCGCCTCCCCCAGGCCCACTCAGCCCTTTACTTGGCCCCCAGCCCCATTACCCCCTCCACGGGGCCCCCGAGCCTCCACTAGGCCCCAGAGCCCCCAAGGCCCCCCGGCCCCCACCAGGGTCCACAGAGCCCCCACTAGCCCACTAGCCTCCACTAGGGTCCCACAAAGCCTTCATTGGGGTCCCCACCCCCACAGGCCCCCTACGTTAAAGTAGTGGAGGGTGGAGCCCCGAGGTGGGGACACCAGCCTCCACTGGCCCCCCCCCCGGCCCCCCCAAACCGCCCAAACTAAAATTCCCCGCCCCCCATTAATGTGCATGAATTTCGTATATTATGGAACACGCTACCATTCTCTTACGAGCACTTCAGCGCGGATTTGATAGCGCACGAGTTTTTATTGAAAAAGTGATGCCCTGGAGTGAGCCTCGGCCACGGCATGGACGAAGAGGCTCACTTTTTTTTACATGAAAAAAGTGAGCCTAAAATTTTTTTCATGTTTTTTTTTTCTTGAAAAATTTTTATAGTAAAAAAGTGATCCTCCTCGGCCACGGGGTTGACAAAAGGATCAAAATTTCATATAAAAAATTTTTCGAGTAAAATTTTTTATAAAAAAATTTTTTATGAAAAATTTTTTATGTAAAAAAAAGTGAGCCTGCTCGGCCACCGTACTTGAGATCGAAAACGATAATCGATATGGAATTGAGAACCGAAATATGTATAAAAACGAATTCGAAAACGCAAAATTCACGAAATTGTTCACTTACTTTCATGCACTTAATTATTGCATATTCTTAATTAGTGCGGTTTTTCAAACTGCACTAATTAAGTGACGCCGTTCTAAGTGTATTGCAGATTCTAAAAAGGGCCAATTTGGCCCTTTTGGAACACGGATACTGTTCCAAAAGGGCCAAACGAAAAAATAGGTATCGAATAGGTATCGAATAGGTATCGAATAGTAAATATAATTCCATATGACTATTTTCAATTTGGCCCTTTTAGAACACGCCGTAGTGTGGGGTGTCACTGAACAGGGGACACTTTTCAAATTGACGCGCGTCGCGGTCGTAAAATCTGCCTGGTGCCGCACCTCGCGAAACTGGCCTATAGTGCGGGACACAAAACCCTGGTTACGCGCATGGAGTGCGCGGCGCGGCAAGCGCTGAAGTAAGCGCGACGCCCCAAGTTGGGGGAACAACCAGGGGCATCGCGAAACGCTAATTGCCGCGCCGCGGACTCAGCTCCGTGCGCGTTTGCCAGACGTTGTCTGCCCCATATTTTTTCAAAATACAGACTCTTCGAGTCTGTGCGCGCGTGAGCGCGCGGAGGGGGCCAGGTTCCCCTAACCAGGGGTGTCGCGTAACGACACCCCTATTTCTGACCAAGCTTTCTTGAGTACGTGCGCGGCGTTACGCCGCGCCGCAAATTAACAAAACAGATCGGAAAACTAGATTTTGAGAAAATACGCGTATTCATTGAAAATTCTCATCGCACTTGTGCAGACATGGAAATGTCGATTCTGATTGATAATTTACAAATTGAAAACTAAAATATGGATTCCCAAAGTAATCAAATATAAAGTAATCATATATTAAGCTTTACACTTACAGCACTTGCTCAGGATATCACACACCGATAATAGTTTAATGAGTGTAATGAAGGTTTTTTGACTACATCATATTGTCAACAAGAAGCTCGAACAGACTCTGAGATTCCAAATTAGTGAAATACAGAAACAAGAAAACAATGAAAAGGGAATGAGACACCATCCAAGACAGGCAGTGCCAACGAGTCATCGGATAAAGCAATTGTTCCATAGAGAACGGGGGTGCCTGCATGCCCAGTTGAATCAAGTTTCAATGAAAGGTAGTAATCATGGGAAACACCGAGTGGGTGTGCCTGGCTTTGCCTTCTTCTCCGTAGGAGGACTGAGAGGGAAGAAGGGACTGGTAGCAGAATCCACCACACTGGAGCACTGCCAGATTTTTGCGTAAGGTAGTGGAGTTGGTCAAGGATAAGCTGTTCGGCGCCCTCCATATAAGTATATATTTCCTGTGACCAGTGGGGCAATCCACAGGGAAATCCACAGGAGCCGATGGAACAGAGCATCATTGTTCAATGAATTTGATCAATTCACAGCTAGCTGCGCTGCGCTGAATCTAAAATGTTTGAATTGCTGAACCATAGTGTGCTTTAGTTAAGTAAATTGTAAAGCGCCATCCTCAAGCCCAGAATACCTTAGTACCAGAAATATAGGCGACAAGAAATTAAGGCGATTTTGGAAAAAATCGCCTTAATATCTGGTCGTCTAAATATCTGGTCGTCTTAATTTCTTAATAAGATATTTTATTTTCAGTTATTTTTCCTCCCCAATCGACTTTTTCAATTTAGCAACATGATAAATAACTTAATAGCCAGTGCAACTTCTGGTATCACTAACGCTATCGCACGATGTAAAGATGCCGTTATTGACTCTGGAATGTTGATTGACCCGTTTGGTAAGCTCAGGATCTGATGTACTGTATTTTGAATGCCCACTGTAACAAGATTTTTTGCATTTTTGTTCAATTTTAAATTCATTTTATAGCCATTTTAAATGAAAAAATCGTTTATTTTCGAAAAAAAAAAACTTCAATTTAAACTCCAGGAAAAAATCGCCTTAATATCTTGTCGCCTTAATATCTTGCGCCTTAATTATTAGTCGCCTATATTTCTGGTACTAAGGTAGATCATCATTCTGAATCTGCCGTCTGTCAATCTGGGAAACTCGGACTAAAACAGGACCACTCTTCTTTCAACAGGATCAACACAATCATCTGAGAGGAACTTATATCAATATTATTCAACAGCTGCAGTTCAACTGACCATCAGGAAATAACTGATCATAATTAAGTTATCAGAATTTCATAATTTAACTGATTTCTATTTAGATCAAAGTATTTATGCATGTATAAGACTCCTAGAATATTGCAAAATTTCCTCACCCCCTCGTGAACATGTCCAACAATGATTCAAAGTTAATTTAATTATTATAGCAATAATATATTGTGTTCAACACTTAAAACTAGAAATTTCACGTTTACAATCGGAGAAGGTACTGGTTATCGATTAAGATTTCCAAAATTAATAGATAAGCATCGAGAAATCAAATAAAGTTAGTACCTAGTTTTAACAAACGTGCTGGTTTATGAAGGCCATAGGATATGCATTTAATATTGATTATGAATCAAAGTGAATGCCATTATTGACAGGGTACAATGTACATAGATTTAACAGGCTTATCCTCTGCCGATTCTATTATTTGCACAGACTTAGCAGAGGATAACTCATTTATACATTGGTAAGTTCATGAGATAGACAATGCTGGATTATTTGTCCCTTCAAGAAAATATTCCACAGTCAGGTCTGATTAAAAAGGGGTCAACATCGTAACATGCATTGTTTACAAGCCAACTATTCTCACAAATACAGTCACTTACGCATTCTCCAGTCACAGCCGACATCAACACGACCAGCTCACTCAAGAACAGCAGAGTTATTGTTGCTGACATTTTCTCGCACCCAGGCCTCCTCTCTGAAAAAGTGGTATTTACCTTCTTTTGTCTAGCCTGGACCATGCTATTTTCTCCATACTTCAATACATCAATACGACCTGTAGCATGAAGATCGAAGGGTCCATGAACAACAAATTTTGAGAGATGCAAAGCTGAAATAGGTGTTACTGTTTAATTCGCATACCTCTCGATCTCGTTGGCTACCCTTTTCAACATCTCATCAATCTCTGTCTGATGAGCCCTCTGCTCATGGCTCTGACGGTTGGCGTCTGAAATATTTATAATATGAGATATAATTTGGGCAAGGTTCATTGATATGCAGATTATGCACTCTGTAATTTGAGTCGAATTAAACTATAACATTTCCTATAATCAATTACAAATTGATCATGTAATAGCACTGAGCAGTCTGTACTTTTGTAATAGCAAGAAATTTTAAGTAACACCATTGGCTCCTTTTTATTCATTTATCCGAGTATGTCACACACTTGCATAAATTTATGAGCATAATATGGGCATGATTTTGAAATTTTGCCTACTAACGATAAATATGGCTGATCAGGAAGTACCTATGTTAACAAGTAAACGAATTGAGCTGTGGTCATAATAAGTGTTATCATGATAGTTTCATGATTTGTTTAAATCGTCTAATCTTCACCGTCATACAGCGTGCTCTTTTGGAGGTACTTATTAGGTCCCCTTAAAGCAGGTGTTGCCTCCTCTTCTTCATGGACCTCGCCAACAATTTCTAAGTCCCATATCCCAGGGGGAGTTGTGCTGCGACCAGGGTGACGCCTGTGCTTGCAAATCGTCTTCAGCTCCTCCTTTATCTCCTCTTCAGTCAAGCCTGTGGCCGCCCAGTAGCCTTCACAGGTTTTACAGGTTTCGGCCTCCAGCTTCTTCCTTGCCTTTTTGCCTCTCACTGCTGCGGGAAGAAACTTCAAAGGTCGCTTCTTTGCTGAAGGTCCAGGAATGTTCTGTGGTGCAGGAAGTTTGACTTCACGGAGGAGTTCGTCGAGGTCCAGGGACGATGTTGGCTGCTGCATGACGTCGTGGAAGTTATCCTTCTGCTCCTGTATCTGGCAGCTGGGGAGCTCATCACTGGATTGGGAATGAGGGTCTGGCTTTGCTTCTGGGCTCGAGGGGAGGGAACCAAATAAATCCTCTTGAGAGTCTGGGTTAGAGCAGAAAAGGTCTTCTTGGGAACTCATGACTGAATTGAAATTGATAGAATCAATAAAAGAATAAAAGGAACTGGTCTTCAGTCATTGACGTGGACTTGATACTTTTATTTAATATACTTATATACGTAGTTCTGCCTGAGAAGGTCCCCAGAATAAGAGAGTAAGAGGTTTTATGATTCTGTACCGTGATAAGGATCCAAAATAAACTGAATAGATCCTAGCGATAGATCACATGCCAGCATGATAGGTGGTTGAGATGTGCTAGATTCTCCAATGAATATCACGACTGTAACAGAACCTGGTAAATTTTAGGACCGAACATCTATTCGAATACATGTGGATAGGTATCACGTGCAATTGACCATGCACTCGCCACAAGGTCATATACATAAGTACATAATATCTAATCATACGAAATACAGTCTAACATTCCTTCATACATTAAGAAAGCACAAAACAGTAAAATTTTATTAACAGTACACTCCGGTATGAGCTCTTAACAAAGCACAAAACAGTAAGCACCACGAGCAAAAGTATTGTTGCAGAAACTACATTTGAACTGTTTTTCCTCGTGGACCTCTGAAACGTGCCTGCTCAGTCTTGAAATTGAAAATAATTTGAGTTCAAAGAATTTGTTTTCATAGACAGAGTGTGTTTGATGAATAAGCAAATGCATTGAACTCATATTATTTTCAATTTAAGTATGAAATCGCTTGAATTGTTGACAACGAACGCTGCTTTCCGTCAACAATTCAATCGATTAACATTATCATGATACCGTCACTGCAAACGGCGGTGATGGTAGGTTTTACTAGATCTGTGAAGAGTGAACAGTGCCCACGTGGAGATTTGCAAGCAATTCGAGTTATGTGCGCGTTGCTATGGCAACACGTGCAAGTTGATTTGTGCGCGCCTTCATTTCTGTTGAATGATATCGTTTCGTTGCTGAAAACTTATTATCTTATTAGTGATTAGAAAAATTTTCAATGCGATAAAAATGATTCAATTAATTTGAATTGTAGTGTTTACGAGCGAGGTGATGCGAAATGTTTTTGGCGAAATCAGTCAGAAACGTTTGTACCTAAAAACATCTATATCACAAGGTATGTTCGAAATTGTCACTCCATATAGCCAGCTCTGCGAAAAAGATAAGATTAAAGGTTCACATATTGACTGGCTCCTTCACAAAATATTTCGTCCTCAAGTAAAATCTCAGAATGATGATAAAACGAATGCGAGCAATTCGAATTGACACGCGATGAGCTTCAAAATGAGGTGAAAAACGTACTTCATTTCTCACTGAACTTCGCCCCGCACTCTGTACACAAATGATGTGGGTCATCGGAGGTGCGAGAATTACGATCGTGCTGAAAGAGTGCAATTTTCAAAGGGGTGTAAGCTCCAAGGGTTGAAATTTGCAAATAGTAAATCATTTAGCTAGTTCCAATTTGGTAGAACTGCAGAAAAAAGACCAATCCGTGTCACACTGGAAAATAGAGAAACTGTATTTGAGGCACTGAAAGTGGCCAAGAATCTTAAGGGACACTCACAGTATGGGACTGTATTCATTGGCTTAGACAAAAGCCCAGAAGAACGTGCTGAGAGACGTAAACTGGTTCAGGAGTTGAAGAGAAAAATTGCTGAAAACCCAGGAAAAAAGTTTCTAATTAGAAAGGACCGTGAAATTTGCCATGCAGAGGAAAGTGAAGGAGAAGTGGTGTCATCTGACCAGGGGACTTCATCTGAAAAGAAACCTCAGTGGAGGCCACCTCACTTGAAGAAACCCCATGTTAAAAGGCATATTACCTCTGAGTCTGAAATAGAAAGCTCAGACTGTAATTAAAAGTTTATAACTCAGGACTAATAGATTTAATGGTTTATATATTAAAGTTTTAAATTAGATCAGCAAAATGGTATCTGATGATGTCAATTCATGAATGATCGTCATAGTTGACACACTGAACAATGGACAGTCTAACTATGTGTCTTAGAGCAGTATTAGAAGTTTGAAGGGTATCTGCTTTTTGTTAGATCTCTCTGATCTGTTTTCATTACCGCACGTTAAGGCGGAGCCTTCGATCAAGGCATTCAGAGAAATATATATATAGTTCCAATTTCACGGTCTTTAGATCGGCAGATGTTTATGCAAGAATTAAAAACTTGCCAAATCGGCCAATATCGTATAATCTCAAGTCTGAAACGAAGATAAAACAGCACACAGTATGTAAGTTATAGGTATATGCTATTAAGTAGCATTCACCTTCCGGTAGGCTCGCCTGCTCTGGTATGACTTTGAACAAGATTCGCAAACAAACATGTTTCAATGTAATCAAGCAATGATTATAAACGTTAACTCACGAACACAAAGATATAAAATCACAGCACTTCTGTCCAGTGGTTTGTAAGAACCTAGATATGCAGGTAAATATTGTGACTGACGGGCGAAATTTGACGACGAATTATAACATCTCTCCCATGTCTGGAATCAACACTTCATGAAATGGATTTGATGATGATAATTTAAAATGGCCCGGGTGGAACAGACATAATATATTTTACAAATAATAGCTTACGTACGTATTAAAAGCAACAATCTAGTGATATTACTATCATCATCTATTTCAAAGTTTCAACATTTCGATCTGTTTGATGACGATGGATAGATAACAGATAAACTAATGCTAACCATTTATGGCAATTAATATAAAACAGATCGGTACACGTAAAGAAAATATGTGTAAGAAATGAACAATGAACCGTACGAACCAATGTGTATATACATGCGCGCGAATGCTGACAATGATCACATGGTGCAATTAAGCAGTCAGGTGATGTACATTACATTGTGGTTTGTGTACAGCGCGAATGTTGTACTGACACACTTTATCACTGTAAAATGTATGCCATGTTCAATGCATCGCCATCCATCGATGACGTACACACAAATCAACGAATTAATGACGGAACAACTTTCACACGTAAAGAAAATATGTGTAAGAAATGAACAATGAACCGTACGAACCAATGTGTATATACATGCGCGCGAATGCTGACAATGATCACATGGTGCAATTAAGCAGTCAGGTGATGTACATTACATTGTGGTTTGTGTACAGCGCGAATGTTGTACTGACACACTTTATCACTGTAAAATGTATGCCATGTTCAATGCATCGCCATCCATCGATGACGTACACACAAATGTAGTCAGTGCCACAATAGTACCATGTGACCAGCACTGTGTATATAATCATAATTGTACATGCAAATATTCAGCCGTTGCCTACCAGTTTGCCCATGCATATGGGATTGGTCCATATATTCATATTGTATACCTATCTGTGAGTATGTAATAAATATTATATATGGTGTGCGGGAAGTAATCATGTGATCAGCATGCTTGTATATAGATTATAGGTGTATACATTCGCTCACCTTGTTTAGAGTGTAGTGTATAAGCTTCTGCTCTGTAGGTAATCTTGTTCTTGGATATGACTTGTGTATATAGTATATTATATACATTCGAGTCACCACGTTGCTGTTGAATTCCCGCTGATTTCAGTTGCCCTGAAAATGTTAATAAGTTAATTTACATAATTACATCACATAATTAGTTGTGTACACTGTACAATCACGTGATATACATACGGCTACCGAGTTTTGTGACAAACATGAATGTTATACTGAAGTGCAGCCAAATTCTTGTGGGTTTTTACGATTTCATAAAATTTTAAAACGAGTATTGGGACACACGGTGAAATGTACTCTGCCAATAAAAACATGAAGTCATGAAGTTTTGTCACAAGAAACCCAAACATTCAGCTCACGTTTGAAATTTTAGGTTCTCGAGAATTGTCACGGATTCAGGGAGTGAAGTGAGGCGGGGTACCGAGCACTCGATGTGATCAGATCTGCAGATAACTCCTCTTTTTCTCTTATCAAGTGTAACGAAAGGGAAGGATGTCCACTTGCTCGCTTGAACTTCTGAAGTTCAAAGCTCGTCTGAAATAACATTTGAAAATATGAAACAAGATGAGGGACGAAAGGCAAGAAAGTGAATGAAATAAATTAGGTTTATGTAAATTTAACTATATGCACCATCGATTACTCCTACTACTCAAAAGATACCCATTTCTTCACTGATTTGATGTAATTAAAGGGTGGTCCCCACTTTTTGGTCCAAAAACTGTTAGTATAATGTACCAAGTGTAGGGGCGGTTTTTTTTGTTGTTCTTAAATTGGGATAATTTGGCAATGGGCTTAGTTATGGAATACTCTCCTTTGTATTGTCAGACGTTGTCTGATCCCTGTGAGGGGGTCAAATGACGTCGGACAATCTATGTACTTTCAGAAAAAAATCTATGTATTTTCAGAAAAACTCAGTACACACTGTGTCATGCACAGGTAATTCAGAAGTGCAACAGTGAATTTCATAAGACAACCACTATATTATATTACTATAATTATCAATTCAGTCGAGTAACAAAGCATTGAAAACCAAGTTAGGTATAAAAGTTTCACTTGATAAGTACCTAGTTTATTATCTATATAATATTTATTACATATTACTTGATTTTAGCGCTGGAAAGTGTACAAAGAAGATTTACCAGGTTAATTGATGAGATAGGAACCCTCCCTTATTCTCAGCGACTGGATATACTCAACTTAACTACATTAGCGGAACGTAGAAATCGTGGAGATTAAACCTAGTGTCCGTACTAATTATGTATCCAACATATTATGACAAAATTAGTCATAAAATGATATGAAAATATGTCTCGCAATGAATCAAAAATCATTGTAAACCATGATATCAGAGTCTTTATTGTCAATCATTTTATGTCTGTGTCACTAATTTTCCATGTACGTTTTATGAAAGCCCGGCGGATCCCCCTAGAGCCTCTCAAAGATTCAGCAGGCGCAGATAACTTAAAGATTGATAGACGAATTTCATCAATTGTGCTCCTTCATAAATATAATTATTTCGGTTCACTTGAATTAATTTCAATCTGCGCTTATATCCTCGGAAAACTATGTGTGGGTCCATTATCTTATTATATAGTTAACTCGATTATATTCGATGCTTCGATGGTAATCCCGAGGGCGTATCTCAAGCAGTTATTAGCCCGAGTGGTTTATCGTTTATAAACCCGAGACTCCGAGAGTTCATACACTTTTGCATTTAATATGGACTATAGAGTAGTTTTTGATTAAAAATCAGGGAAACTTGCAGTTTCACTCACCAATCAGTGATTCTTTGATATGTCTGAGTATCTGCGAGCATGCACCTCAAGTCATTGCCTGATGACAGAAGTGACAGGTCAGTTTTTGTACTTTTGTAATTTTACGTCAAAAGTGGGATACTTTTAAATTATAGTTTTTTTGTTTTTTTTTTTCGTACATTCGATAAAAGAAATGAAATTATATGGGGGGGGGGGGCAACTTTCTCAAACCCCCTCAAATTGAGCCCACTATTGGCAAATTTTATATCAACGTGGGGGTCAAATTACCCCCCAATTAAACCTCCTATCGACAGAAAAATGTGTCTGGATGGGCGATCATTCATAGCATGGTTCAAAAAAGCACCAAAACAAAAAATTTGAAAAGAATTGCCAAGAATCACGAACAAAAAAGTACCATTCTGAAAAGGCGCAAAAACCAACACAAATTTGGTACCTTAAAAATCGGAAACGAAAATGGTGCCATTTGACAATGATGCAAAAAATCAAAAACAAAATTGGTACCTACCATTTAATAAAAGGGCTGAAAACCTGAATCGAAAAAGGTACCATTTCAAAAAGGTGCATAAATCAGAAACAAACAACGGTACGATTTGAAAAATGTGCCAAAAACTGGAAAAAATGGTACCATCTCAAAAGTGCTAAAAATTATGAAAAAATTGTACCATTTAAAGGGGTAGTACACTCCAGAAAAAGTACCACTTTTTATGATCTAATTTACTAACCAGTACTGCGAAAATAATTTTAGTGAAATCCCCATGTTTCTACTTACTCCCAATCGCGAGATATCGCACCTATATGTTTTGGCGCGATTACATCACTCGGGCAGCTCACCTTAGCTGACGCTGTGCGCGCTGTGTGAAATATAGTGTATTCTCCTATACCTACCTCTTTTTTACTCATGCATTTTCAATCGCATAAATTATGTGCTTCTCTACCTTCTATGATCAATGCAATTGCTTGAGTCCATGCTATCAATTACACGATCTGTCACGATGAAATTAAAATAGGGAATTACAAATTAGAAAGGGATATACCTACTGGAAGTAATATGAATATTTGCGAATTATAATAGAAAATTGGTAAAAATATGTATTCTTGCGATACTTGCAAATGAGTTTTAAAAACGATTCTCTTAGGACACCAATGTATGATAATAATTCTTAATCTTGAAGTTATAGATTGTACACCCTAATACTCAAATAGAATTTGTTTGCTGTTGCACTTCTATCCTCTACATCCGTTTTCATGACTTGCATATCTCTGAGTTAGCTCTAGCATTGTGCAAATTGACTGTCCATGAAAATTATTAGGAATGGGACGAAACAAATTATCACGGCTTTCTAGCGGAGGTTTGATATTGTTTTCTACACTGAGGTTGAACTTGAAGACAGAAACAAATTCAGTCAGCCACGAAAAACAGTGCAGGTTTTGTATCGACGAGGTTGTCTGTGCTATGTGATCCTAAATATAGAAATTAGTGACCATGATTGTGATGAAGAAGCCTATTCTCATTGGATACAAATGGAAACTTAATTGGCGGTTCACAGAATGAGATATCTTACATTGGTGAGAGTAACAAGGATGGCAGTTTACCGATGGATTGGTGTTCCTTTTCACGATGTGAAGCTGTCCACGGGCCTGATGATGACTACTGTTGTCGTATCAGTGACTCTTTCTATAGTGTTATGGACAAAGAGGGTAAAATTGTATTACGGAGACTAAAGTTTAACTTGATGTGATAGAGAACCCGGACATAATGACTATATTGAAATTATTACGATTGACATACAGTAAAGGTAGTAAATCATATTTGAGCAAAGAGGTGGACAATAAAGGCTATCGCCATTTGTGCTACAAATTCTTTGTTTTCCTGATAAATTGTCACTTTACAGTGCATATGGCCCGATACATAGTAACCGCCTGTGTTGTACAGCATATCAGGCAGCAATATCCTGATGAGAAACACGAGTACACTGGCTTCAAAGCTGGAAATGCTTCTGTATAATCGTACAAGGTTTTTTTTTTATATGCTTTAAAGATGGATCTATTGGTTATCTAACTGCTCTAAGCCAATAAAGTAGTATTACAAAGTAAACACTAAACAACAAATTCTGAATCCAAATCGCCGTATCCAAATTATAGCTTTACTAGCAGGCCCGGTGGGCCTGCTATTACATACTTACATTGCTCACTCGGCGGCGCTACGCGCCGCCTCGTTCGCGATTTCTGACCAAGTTACCAACAGCTTGCCCTAACCCGCGTCCTATTCTGTGCGGCTGGCTGTGGCCTGTGCGCACGTAAGCATCTGGTTAGATGAAACCAAAGGACAGCAGAATGAAGTAAGTAAAAAGATAGGTTGAAAGGAACTGAAGTTGCCGAAGTGCGTTGTATAATGGCACAAAGGTGAATGTTGATGTCAAAGGAGCAAATGACGGAATGAAGTTGCAACGCGTGCGTGGTTAGGCATTAGGGGACACTAACGCATTGTTCGACTGGTCTTACCGTGAATTATTATTTTTCCTTCATTTGTATACTGAATAAAGCTGCGTAAGAAATGTAAATAAATTAAAGATTAATTTTAGGTCTGGTGCGCGCTCAGACTAATCGCAAAATCAAATTCATGATTTTTACGCCGCGCATTTCGTCTTGTAAGTTCGTAACTATATCTGAAATAACTTTGCAACGCGCGCAGAGTTTCTGCGTTGCGCGCAAGATTAAAATGCGCGCGCGTCGCGTTTTGTTAGTTCAGCAATTTTGTTTTCCCTTACGTTTACGTGAAGTGCTCTGAATCGAACTTCGTGAACTTCTCATTAATTTTGAGACACGCCGAGACGTAGGAACATCGTTCGATGCGAATTTATTTTATCGGTTGAACTCTAAGTCTACTGCTTAGATATTTTTTGTAATAACTTCCTACTTTCCTAAACTTCCAATAACTGTCGTCCAAAATAACCCTACATGCCTCATGAACTACGAATTTAAAAAAAATCAGCATTCAAAAGCAACATCTCGACAGCTTTAATCACTAACGTAATAGTAACACTACTTTACGAACTACTTTATGTTGCACGTGCGCAAATATCCAATCTCCATAGCAACGGCGCCTCATTTCTCCCTTTTGCATTCGTTTCTCTTGATATTTTCTTGGCAAGCTCAAATTTAATTGTGTACGGAAGCACAGACATAATTCACGTGCTCTTACGAAATTATATATAAGACTAGCAGGCCCGTTGGTCCTGCTATTGCTAATACATAGCTCACTCGGCGCTGCTACGCAGCACCTCGTTCGCAAAATTCAAATCAACTAAATACTTTTAACCGCATCAAAAAATTCCAATCAGATCATAAGTTATCAAGCAACGTATTCAAAACAGCCTTAAACAGAAATGAACGCGCGCACGCAATATGTAACCATAGCAACGCGCGCGCATATATCCATGCTGCACGTGGGCACCCCAAAATGTGTCTACAAAAGGACAAAAAACGTGACGGAGGTACAAAATAATAATATTACAGAGGTTGCGAAATTATATAAGAGACTAGCAGGCCCGTTGGGCCTGCTAATACAAAGCTCACTCGGTGCTGCTAAGCAGCACCTCGTTCGCAAAATTCAAACCAACTATATACTTTTTACAGCATCAAAAAATTCCAATCAGATCATCATCAAAAGTTATGAAGCAACGTATTCAAAACAGCATTAAACAGAAATGAACGCGCGCGCAATATGTTACCATAGCAACGCGAGCGCATATACCAAAACTGCACGTGGGCGCTCCAAAATGTGTCTACAAAAGGACAAAAAACGTGACGGACGTACAAAATAATATTACAGAGGTTGCGAAATTATATTAGAGACTAGCAGGCCCGTCGGGCCTGCAAATACACAGCTCACTCGGCGCTGCTACGCAGCACCTCGTTCGCACATTTTAAATCAAATAAATACTTTTTACCGCATCAAAAAATTCCAACCACATCAAAAGTTATGAAGCTCCGAAATCAAAACAGCATTAAACCGAAATGAACGCGCGCGCAATTAATCTGCACGTGCATTTCCCCCATTGCGTGCGCGTTGCCATGGGGCGTGACGTACGGAGAAAAAACACGAAATGCGAAATTATAAGTAAGACTAGAAGGCCCGTTGGACCCTCAAATAAAAAGCTCACTCGGCGCTGCTACGCAGCACCTCGTTCGCAAAATTCAAATCAACTAAAAATTTTTTACCGCATCAAAAAACTCCGATCCGTTCAAAAGTTATTAGAGATCGCAACGTAATCAAAACACCGTTAACAGAAATGAGCGCGCGCAATTCTCCGTGCACGTGTCACCATGGTTACCCGCACAAATCGTATTGCGCGCGCGTTCCGAAGATGTTTCCGCCGTTACGTACAAACAGAAAAACAGAGAATGCGAAATTATAAGTAAGATAGTAGTCGAATTTAGTAGTTGGTATCAGTAATATTGCATATGGACGAAATAGTTTATTTGGAAATCTTTAAACTGCTGCTAATGATGATAAAGGTACTTTCATTACTCAAAAGTTTATTATGATCGTCCTAAGACATGACAATATCAATTCTTATCATGGCTAGAGAAAATAGCTAGAGATATAAATAGCAAACGGTAAAAATACAATCTAAAACCTAATTGTCTGAAAAATAAAAATCCCGACAATTGTTCCCGATTTAGCACATTGAATTCACACCAACACATAGATTTCACACGTATTGTAACGCTGCGCGGCAACCTGTCCTGCCCAAGTGACGTCATCGCGCTGATATCTATAAACCGCAATAACTCGCGAACTAATTGAGGTAGAGGCATGGGGATTTCACCATTTTAAAACGTGAAGTGTGAGAAATCATAAAATCATAATTTTTTGCATGCTGTTGGAAGTCGATTCTATAGTATAGTTACCCCTTTAAAAAAGTGCTAGAAACCATAAACAAAAATGGTCCATTTAAAAAAGATGCTAAAATTCAGAAACAAAAAAGGTACCATTTGCAAAAAAGAGTCAAAATCACGGGAATAAGGTACCATTCCATAAAAATGGTAGCTACCATTTCACAAAAGGGTGAAAAATCAAGAACAAAATTAAGCCCCCCCCCCCCAAGACCCCTTGAATTTCAACCCCTCATTGGCGATTTTTTATATTCACCAAAAGTGAGGAGGTTGCCCCCTCCCAAATCATATGAAGGCTCAAAAATAAGTAGGTATTCAATTAGACACAAACATCATTATGAGAAACTGCTGTATTTATTTCATAAATGATACTAAATGAAACCATCAAATAATGCTTCTTTAATTAAAATAGTGTTAACGCTAATTTCGTGACTTATTCAGTTATTTAACAATCCCTTACGATTCCAATGCAAAGATTTTCAATATGGAGCATTCAATTTACATTATTTCCATATAGTCGTGATGAAACACAATTATACCAGTAGAAAATGATGGAAGAAATCGGGTTACAGTACCTTAATACGGGAGAAATTTATTATTAATTTATCATTATTATAAAATTTCAAGGTACTTTTTAGGTGTTCTTTATTTTCAGTAAAAGCATTTTCAAAAAATGTATTTCTCACCTAGTAATCAAAACAAAATGCACGATGCAACGTACAACTACGGTGTAATCATATTTAATACAAATTTCAACAAGAATTAATGAGAGCAAAATGGTTTAAGATATCTAAACCCATTAATTCAAAATAAAACCATATTAACCTTATTGGCCCAAAAATGTGTTGAATTCTATTGAAATTTGCTATACTCTGATTCTGGTCTTAGGGCCGATTAAGGGACGATAAGGTAGATATAATTTATATCTTCAAATAATCTCAATAGCCATGTCTCAATAGCAATCTAATCATAAATTATCTGGAACGGAGTTTACAGAATTCGTGACAGGTAGTATAAGATATAGATACCTACCTTAAAGGTGCATGACGCGATAATCATGAAAAATTAACATATACATTTTATTGGCTTAATGTGATCCTTATATCATAACAAAAACTTGTGGTAAGTATGGGCGTGTAAATTTCATGTATTACCGGTCTAATTGGATAAACTAATTTGTTCCGGATTCAGCAATACAGCACCTTAGCTTCTGCACATGTATTGTTTACATTACGTTCCATGTTTCTTTTCGTGTTTAGTGTCATGTTGTGCTGCAAAATACATATTTCTCGTCTTAGACGCTTTGGCTAATCATGTAATCTTGTTAACACACTTTTATTAGGTTTTTTCGAAATTTTTAATTGCCCTAATAATAGTTAAATTGACGAATTAAACTATGCATTAAAAGTTTCATCAATAAAGAATCCTCAGCGTTCTGGCAACACTACGTTCTGCTTTGTTGATAGCAGCTCTTACTTGTAATAGCGGTGGGTGTCACTTTTTGAGTTTGGGACTGTCTTTTGGGACATTTGGGACAAACAAAGAAGTGAAAAAATAGGGTAATTTTAAAATTGATTCGAGGCTTTTTTATTATTTTTCCATACTACTATACTCAATACCTACGTTTGGCTGTCTTTGTTTGGTTGTCTTCGTTAACTAAGCTTTCTTTCTTTCGAAACCTATCATAGAAAAGAACGTGGCAGTTGCACCGCAGCAACTGCCGCTACACTGTCACTACACTGTAACTTTTTGCTTCAAAACAGACAGATCGTGGTTAAGAATGTCAAAGTGCCAAACTGCCGCTCACCAACAACCATTTGAGTTCCATTAGTCTCTAGTTGTCCCAAATGTCCCTGTCCAATTCACTGTTTGGGTCACATTTTTCTCTGTCCCAATTGTCCCAATTGTCCAAGTGCTAATTCACTTTTTGAGTCCCATTTGTCCAATTTAGTCTGTCGCATTTGTCCCTGTCCCAATCTTGAGCTTGGGACAATTGGGATACAGTGCACATACTGGGAGAGACTTTTACGGTACATATTCCTGCCAAAAGATCCTCAAACAAGAAAAACTGGGTCAAAATAATGAAGAGGGACCTGATGACCTGAAAGCCCAGTCACAGTACTAAGATTTACACTGGCTACAGTGATCCAGTCCATATAGATTGAATTTACTGTTTAAACTGTTCATTTTGTCGCATATAGCATCTGTTTTTTTGAAATTTTTTGGTTGGTGAATCGAATGATATTAATTTATGTCATAGTTATGCGGGTGAAAAGCGAAACGTAGTACCAAGACTGTAATTATAATACAATTAGCCTCGCTGTATCGCTAGCGTACTGTTATTGATATTGATATGCAGCGCAGGGTGCTGTATTGCTGCAGAAAGCGGAATCTTTGGGGGCTCTAATTAGGGTGATGCAATTAAGCACACGCCGCAAGATATACATAGGCGTGATCCTCTAGTGATCTGCTACTATTTTAAGCAAAGTTGTTTTTTTCGCGTCATGCACCTTTAATAAACAATAGCAACGATCATTGCATTGCAAGCCTGGATGAATATATCAGTGTATAGTTTTAAATCTATCGTAAAGTCACATGATCACTAGATTACAACGATACTTATTCAAAAATTTCAGCCCGCATATAATGAAATAATAAGATATCTAATCAATTTCAACTCAAAACTTTTGAACTATCATTAAAACAATTAAAATATCATTTAAACAATTAAAATATCAACAATTACCTAAAGCATAAAACAAAATGTGCTAAATGACAAATAGAAATTTTAAAAAAATACGAACGTTATACTTAAAAATTTTATAACAGCAATAAGATTAAAAATTACTCAATATAGAAACAATTGGTCATTAATAAGATAAGGTTTCGCATAGTATCATATTATCAAACAACTTAGTTACAATTCATAAAAAATCATCCTAAATTAAAGTTCAAGAAGTCTGTGGGGGATCAGGTGGTGAAGCTGCATGATTCCAATCTTAGCTTCCCAAATCATGGCTGACTCTCGTTGGCCAAAATCCTTTCTGAAAATTGTAGTCTGTTATATAGTTGTACAGTTTTGAATTTGTCAGCATCGGTGTATAATGTTTATTCACTTCAAAGTATCAAAAATGTCCTTAAATCAGTCAACCGTAGAAAGGGAATTGACTCGGGAAGATAAATGATAAGTGAAAACATTTATATGATTTCAGTGTCGTAAGTTTAAGGATACATTGCAGTACAAATAAATGGGGTTGGGATTTCCAAATTTCAGTCTTCACTCTTCCGTTAAACAGATCATTTAAATTTGCGAACCGAGCTGTTACATTTTTCTCGAAAATTATCCGGCACTCAGTAATTAGGCAATGCGGATTATAAGTGATGTACAAGGAGCTTCGTGTTACAGTAAACAAATGGAGCTGATTGTAATTCTTTATCTTTCAATTGCAGCCCTTCGTTGTCTCAAAGTGCTAAAGATATTTCTTACAATGTAACATAAATTATTGCCGCCAGACACCGGAGATAAGCTGGAACTGATATAGACCATCCGTAATCATCAGTCAGTTATTATTCTGAATTGAGTCGATTTTGTTGGTGTTCTGACTTTCTGGCTCCAAAAGTTTCCCTTTATTTTTCTTCTGAGGTGAAAAGTGCAAAATGTATCGTTGAAAAGTGAGTTTGACAAAGTTATGACGTTTCTTATCAGTGTTCTGAAAAAGAAACTCCTCCGTCGTCGTCAAAAGGGTGAAGAAAATGAGAAGATAATGAAAACATGGACAGATTTGTCCGGTGATAAGCAATTAGAAGTTTTGAAAGACATCTGGGCAAACAATGTGGAAACTTTTGGTAATAATCTAATGAAATACCATCTCTATTCAGGATTTCTAGGATTATGAAAGTACGCTTATGATTAGTTTAGCGATCCAAGGTGCCAGATTCTTGAGCTTAATTAGGCCATGAGTTCAAACCTGGAACCTTCAAAGTTAGATTTGGAAATAGTTTAAGATCAAGTTTAATAGTTCTGTCGGTGCTGTACCTAGTCTAAAATTCCCGACTAATTCGAAGTCAAAAATTATAACAATATCACCTTTTTGTCACATGTAAAGGGTGTAGTTTGACTCCATCAATTCAAAATCTTCATACAGAACATAATTTAAAAGTTTAAAGATATATTTGAGCTCACTGTTTTACATTTCAGTTGGCCTTCAGATGACTTCATAACCTTTATCTGGCAAGTAATTAAGTACGTTTTGAGTCCGATAGAAGATCGCAGTTTTCAATTCTTTAGCGGTACTACAATGATCGATGTTTCAGGAAGTGGAAGTTTTGACTACCAAGTAGCAAGTTCAATTTTAGATGCCGCTGATGCTAAAAAAATAAAGGAAATGCTCAGAGAATCGTTGTGCAGGTTCAAATACATACAAGGTGAATTGAAAGGAATCAAGATTTTACAATTTAATACAATTTATTACTGCGTAGTGCCCAATTATGAATTTGGTAGGGGGTCCGGTATTGTTATGCGTGTACTCAGTGCTGTGCTTGGAGATCTCAAGTCTCAACATAAATAAGATTTCGATTCTAAATAGTACGCAAATACTTTCAATGCTTAGAAATTAAGTATCTAAATGGTCTCTGAGGCTAATTCGCAGTATTTACATTATATGGATGGCCTAAACACTAAACGGGCCCTAGAAGTTGTTGCGACGATCTCTAGAGTCATAACTATTGGGCCATTTTGATTTTTCGATATTTTGACCCATGATATTTTTCGCTAAGAATGAATATTTTTACCACATTAAAAAATTATGATAACACGAATTTGCAAAATTCATCATTTTATAACAAAAAAATGGGCGGATCGAATTACTTTTGCACTTATATCTCAGATGATACGAGTTGCATGACGTGTTCTAAAACCAATATAAAGGGCAATCGCAAGAACATTAAAGATGACATTGGCATCAGGACGATTCTAAAGTCGATTTTTGAAGTAACTGTTACCCAGGACGCTTTCATTTGTAACTCTTGCGCTCTTTTTTGGACTAAAGTCCATCATAAGGTAATGCTTTAATATTGCTATCGTAAAACATATAATTGAATATTTTTAATCATTATTCTTGTGTCATTTTTAATTTTCGCTGCCAATTATTTTGTAATTGTATGAAGAAAGTTAATGCAGGTCAGTAAGGGCATAAGGGAGTCAGTAAGGGGTAACCAGGAGGTGATAGCTAAATTTTTTATGGCCTGTAGTTCATTTACCACTATAATACTGCAACTGCTGTATATTTGGAATAAAATATGAAGATTCGATATCGTGATAGATCGATTATTGTTAGCACACTTTCATTCGTGATTTAATCTATCGTTATATCTTTATATGCAGCCGAACGCTGCCCAACAAATATCTTGGAAACTTAGATAGCAATAATTATTCATGCCAGGTCGAAGAGACAAGACCAATCATTTTAAAACACGGAGCAAGCACCAAGGGAGATAACACAGGTATTTGCGAATATCGATTCTGAAAGCTACGATCAATTATTTGGCACTATTATAAATATCGGCATGAACTCCTACTTTCCTACTTGATTGCGTGAACAGAGATTTTCTTGAGCATTCAATAGACAAGTTGCACAATATCACAATGAACTTATTCAGCCGGAAAAGAGAGATTGACAAGCAGCGCGCGTGACGTAATGGCTGGACCTTCATCAAGTGAAAGGTTTCAAGAATCAAGTCCTTCGACGTCCATACACTCAGCTGCAATGTCTGTTGAACAGAATCTAGTTAATCCACAAAGAGCTTCAGATGTGGATGATGCTTCCTTCAGCTCCAACGCTATGTCCTACTCCCCTCAGGTAAGTTCAACTTTACCTAAGTTCATTGATGGAGTTTTCAAAAGTCCATCAGTAGTTTTCAAAAGTTCATATCCAGTTTTTGAAAGTTCATCTTTAATTTTGATATTTGGATTCCGACACGCTGAATTACCGAATGTTACAAAACTTAATTCAACATGCTTTTAAACTGTTTACCCTGTTTATTAACAACTTTCATTTACCCTGTTTTAGCTGACCCATTTACTGTATTTGTGCATGTGTATATAATTTGCTGAATTTACTATTTAGCAAATGTACACATGCACAATAACGAACACCAAATACCAATCAGTACATTGTAATTACTGTGTACATTTGCGAACGTAGTCTCTATACTCTATAGTCTATACCTGTCCGGGGGAGATTCGGGTACTAAGTTGCAGACACAGGGCCGGTGGGTGGGTCTATTTTTCCCTCGAATGTCGTTTAGTACCTGGGTACTAAAATACGTGGTCATCAGCTGGAATTTGAAAAATCAGTTGGTACCTTGGTACTAAAATACGTCGATATCTACTGATTTCGTAGTATCAGAGTGTGAAATATTTACTTTTCCCCGTAAACTGCGGGAAATTCATCTCCAAAATTTAATTTTCTGCCTGATCACACATTAATTAGATAATGCAATACATTTTGGAGCCAAATAACACGCACGTTAGCACAAAATTAGAATGGGCGGGGAACAGCAACTTCTCGATTGCTAAATCCGACGCTTATTAATGACTGACTGAGCTACCTGGCCACCAGACATTCTGTAAACATTTCGCAATTTTGTTTGTACAATGAACATACCTTATAAAAAACCTTATAGTACCAGAAATATAGGCGACAAGAAATTAAGGCGATTTTGGAAAAATCGCCTTAATATCTGGTCGTCTAAATATCTGGTCGTCTTAATTTCTTAATAAGATATTTTATTTTCAGTTATTTTTCCTCCACAATCGACTTTTTCAATTTAGCAACATGATAAATAACTTAATAGCCAGTGCAACTTCTGGTATCACTAACGCTATCGCACGATGTAAAGATGCCGGTATTGACTCTGGAATGTTGATTGACCCGTTTGAAAAGCTCAGGATCTGATGTACTGTATTTTGAATGCCCACTGTAACAAGATTTTTTGCATTTTTGTTCAATTTTAAATTCATTTTATAGCCATTTTAAATGGAAAAATCGTTTATTTTCGAAAAAAAAAACTTCAATTTAAACTCCAGGAAAAAATCGCCTTAATATCTTGTCGCCTTAATATCTTGCGCCTTAATTAGGTATTAGTCGCCTATACTTCTGGTACTAAGGTATTCTGTAATATCTCACTCTTACGAATACCTAGTGCTTTCGTATGGCGAGTGCTCACATGAATTGAAACTTACTTTTTCAATGTGTAATGACCTGTGCAAGCTACAAAGATGGTCACAAAACTTCGAACATGGTGTAGTCACCCATAAATCCTGTAAGGGGTTAGGACGTAGGTACTTTTACCAACACACCTAAGTGTTAAATGGTTATGAAACCTTGATAAAGATCCAAAAGTTTCGAGTGGAATCATTAAAGTGGCGATTTTAGGGCAATTCTTAGCTAGTCACGTGACCATATTAAGCATTTTAGTTCTCGTCCCTTAGCCGAAATGGAAAATTTAACTTCATCACTATCAGGTCGCAAATTAATTTTTATATATTTTTGACAAAACGATTGCAGTATCTAAAGTTCATAATATGTAAACATTAAAAACGCATTTTATTAATTTTCATGATCATGCGATCTAAGTCACGCGATCAAAATCCGAAATTTTGATTCTATGCTTTTTGACTTGGGCCCAATCAAAGTTTTCGGATACTGTTAGGGTTTTCAGAGCTATAAAACAAGCTGGAATACCCTCTATTTCGAAAGATTGTAGGTAAAGATAAAGAATCACCTCCAACTTCACTTGGAAAAGCATGACGTGCTAAAATAATAGTGCGTTCGGAAAAGAATGTCACTTGGAATTTTCTGGAGAAACGGCTGCCGGGAATAACTTTTGATGTGATATTCGGTTTTTCAGACATTTTTGGATTAAGATAATCGGGTTTTACCGATAACTAAGTTTTCTTAGCCCATTCTACAGCAGATTCAAATTTCTAATTATTTGCTCCGCTGTACGAAACTGACCACAAATTTCGTTGTCAAAGAAAACGTGCTATCAACGGACCAAAGAAGTGAGAGAGAATCAAAATGAGGCTGTTGCAGCACACGTGGATGCTAACCGGAACAAATGGACTGTTTTCGTCGAGATGAAATAATCCTAAAGGGTGCTTTCACCTCAAAAAGGATTTGCTCCAGATAGGGCAGTTGCAACTTTTGCTCTGGATTTTGTCTAGAAAAACAACATTTAAATAACTTAAAACCTTCGGTTATCGTGTTAGGCTATTAGTTCAGACCCTTCCGTACACGGGACAACCATTTTTAAGATTTTGAGTTATTGTCTTTACTTCAGAAACGTGTGTGCAAGATGTGTACTGCATTATCGGTTACTGAACTGTTAAATTTGCCACATTTAGCTCCAATCTGTATCAATCATACAGGGTTAAATTGTACAGAAATTTGCCCCGAATGTCAACCAATCATCCTATTCTTTAGTTTTGGACCTGAACGCCCTGAATATGTCCTGAATAGTGAAATCAGGCCATAAAAACATGGCCTAGAAGATGTAGAATTCGCCATACAGCAGAGCACCTGAAAACAATCAAAAACAAGCTAAATGACCCACTCAAAAATCTTCGTTAACGCTGAAAATTTGCAATTCAGTCTGGTAGAGACCCTTGTACTCGAATATGTCGAAATTTTGACATATTTGACCATATTTTTCATTTTATGCCTGAAGTGACAATCATTTCCGAACGCCCTAGTATCATATGACTGGTTCAACCATGAAACTTCAGTTTTGTTCTCAAAAACTGCTACCAGAGTCATTTTAGAACCAGAATACAGATGAAGCAACAAAAACATTCCACCATCATGATTATCTCAAAAACAACAATAATCGACGCACCCAAATGTAGGGGCTAGGGCTTTATAAAAAAAGGAATGAAGGGAATGAAATGGAGGGAGAGCTTGGGTCAATTGGTTATGAGTAAGCCTTCAATGGACAAAATAAATCCAAAATATACCGAAGAGCATAAAAAATGCTTATAACTGTGGGAAGATGTTTTCCCACAAGGTTATTTTGCAGGGCAGTGGGCACGAATTTCAACTTTGCCTGGCACAAAATAAATGAGGAGTTCAGTTGTATGATGATTGAAACTATTGTAATTGTGCCTATTTCAATATCAAATACTCAAATAGCACTTTTTTCAGATTCCTTTGTACTACCAGAGTCTGGAATTAAATTGTCTATTCTGGAACTGCTCCAAAAACTTAAATTTAGGGTGGGTGTCTTAATTTTTTATGCCAAAACCACTTAGTACCCAGGTACCAAAATACAGGTGGGTGGTCTCAACTCAAAAAAAGGCTAAAATGCAGGATCGTCGGCCCTGTGTCTGCAACTTAGTACCTGAATCTCCCCCGACCTGTCATGAATCATGATACAGTACTATAGGAATCATTTCAGATCGATGACGTTTCAATGCAGAGCTGCGGTAGCCACATATCAGATTTACAACAAGTAAGTGATGTCGTAATACCGAATATAATATATATTATATATATTTATATCATTCAAAATTCATGGGATTGGTTTGAAAAACCTAATGAAATAATATTGAATGCAAGAAGCCTCATCTGTAAGATGTTGCTGCCTTGCAAAACAGCTAGAAATGGAGTGCAATTTTTTTTAGATAACACCTAAGTAACACCTTCAGAATGCACAGGATGAGCTGGAAAAGTTGTCCAAAGCTCTTGCCAACTCATCACCGTCTTTAACTGCCACGGCCAGTAAGATTTTCATAAATTGCAGCTTGTTCTTATTAAGTAAGGTATATCTTACTACTTATAATGATTCTTCCTCGTATATTGTTTATAATATAATGAAAATTAAAACATTATATGTATTTATATATTATATAAATACATATAATGTTTTAATTTTCATCAGTACTCAAATGAAACAACATTTAGGATGTCTGTAACTTCGAATTGTGCAATCTTCTGTGGATCATTATAGCTAAAAGACAAAGTAACAAATTAGTAAAGCATACTGATACAATATAATATAACATATAATGTATATGTTATATAATCTGTCTGTCCGGTTTTCCTAAGGGGTCATCCATAAAGGACGTCCATAATGAGGGGAGAGTCTGGCCGATGCGGACGTTTGCGGACATATGGGGGGGGGGGGTGAGTTTTGACCAAATGCAGACGTCCACAGTTTATGATTTGAAGGGTATTTCACTAGAAAATCGAGAAATTTTCGGCCCAAAAATGATGAACAAGAAGATTTTCAAGACAAATGCGGACGTCCGGGCTTCCAGGATCGGGGAGGGGTTTCTGGAATGCAGACGTTTGCGCACAAGGGGGGAGGCAGTGGTCTTAAACGGCCGAAATTTTTCGGACGTCCTTTATAGATAGCTCCTAATATACTAAAATAGCAATGAAATTTTAGTTTTTCTTCTGAGCGGAGGTAATTTTCCTGGGCTGTACTTCAGCCCAGGAAGGTCGCTGACACTTATTAAAATAAAGCAATTGCCATGTTTACATGTGACTCGTACCTATAGATATAATGTTTAATAAAACTGATTTTTGCTTTTCGAGCAAACGCGATTTTAAAATCACAGCTGCCAAGAAGGGCTCAATGGTGTAGACTATTAGGAGGCTCATGTTAAGATGATCTGATAATGATTGATGAATCATTAATGACACCTGGCTCTACGACCTGTAGGTGGGCGATATTTGAAATTTATTTCATACTGCTAAGATATAAAATTGTTTCAGATTGGTCTCATGGCCCATGGTTGACCAAAAATCGGGCTGTTGCCAATGACCCGAGGCCCACACTGAAATCTCTACAGGCTTCCTGAGTCGAGATACATAAATCGCCTCGACAATGCCTTGCAAGTGTTCAATAAATCGGTTTTCAGCCCATAGCTCGGTTCCTCAGCATTTCAAGGCTTACAATTATCATCAAGTTGTATATGAAATTATGAATTTTCACAGATTACGAATTTTCACAGATCAGTCTGCTGCACCTCAACTAAAAATCGATTTTGCGGCACTTTCCCCAACCAGGAATGTTCTGAAAAGTTTTTAGATCTTTTGTTTAGACAAAAAAGCTATAGAAAACAGTCAAAATCGCTTGGTGTAGAATTTGTTCCGATTTTGGGCCAGATTTACAAATTAAACAATATTTATCATATTATTATATCTTATAAGAATTGATTTAAATTTAGTAATAATTAGTATTAAAATTTAGGTGAATTTCGTTCGCTTGCTAAAAGGAACTGTCCAACTATGTGGGGTTTCATCTTCGAAACTCTAAGAATTAAAACAAAGCACAGAAAGAAGCAGATAATCGCAGAGCAGAATTCACTCACTGAAAAGCATACTGCAACGGTTTTATTTTCTATACTGTTTTACAGACATGGCTCAGAAATAGCGAGAAAAACCTACGTGAGTAATGATCATATTTTTTTTGGGGGGGGGGGGGTCAGTTTTGATTCCAACATTTCTTTTTATTGTACGTGCCAGTGCCACGTAATACATAATAGGACTGTGTTGCTTGCTATAGAAAGCGTCTTGTATACAACTTTTAACAAATACACATAAACACATAGAATATTATGTGACGTTTATCATCGCTTTCATTCGGCTTTCAGAGGTAATTGGGAACCATTTATTAAAGATTGAAATTGTGCTCCAAATTGTCGAAATAGATGAACATTTATGAAAATCCATGGTGTAAAGCCTTTAATTATTTGGGCTAGCCCCAGGCGCTCAATAACTGCTGGAATAAAAAAGTCCAAATTTCACTTTTATTATATTGTAAGCGTTTGCCCGCGAAGATTCGCGGAAACAATCAACCTGCGGTTCGTTTTGTATCCAGCAGCCAAAAGCAACTTGCTTCATGACGTCATCTTGGAATGTGTAAAGTGATTTGATCACCTAGGTATCACTTTAACATGCTACCGCTTACCGAGGATTACAGATATTCGCAGAAATGCACCGTACAACATACTTTGTAATTTGAGATCACCTATATATATACACAGCATATATTAGCATTAGTAATCGCATGATAGTTATTATACTAATAACTAATTAACGGAAAGTTCAATTCAAATTTATCATAGATATGAATAATCCTCTTAATTGGGTGAAGATTTTCCCGAAAAAACCGATCAAAAATATTAAATGCACTTCTTATAAACGCATTTCACACACATACACACATACATACATACACAGACGCACGAACACTTTGAAATTATTAATATAGATTACTTCCTGTAGATTTTGATGGTGCCAATACTCTCCAAGGCCGCAATTAATGATGAGAGCTAGCCAGTCTTCTTCAATATGGTCCTCCTAAACGTTTGCCATAGTCAGGGACTGATAGGGATGAGTTCAGGCCTGTAGAGAGGCGATGAAATGGGCAACTTTTTACCCTCCACTCTGTCTTAAGAATCACTTGAATTGTTTTAATGTTTTAAAACGTGGTATTGTGAGTTACTCTGTACTGATTAACGATTGATCAGGACAGGTCCTTGAGAGTTGACCAAGTCCCTCCTTGCCAATATATTGGCAGTGATTGAGGCCATATTGGCACCTTTTTGGTGCAACAGTAAGGTTAGAGTAAGTTTTTGGCCAAATGGGAGCTATCATGTCCTCACAACGATTCACTAGCATCCGATAGACATCAAATCTATTCTATATTATCCCAAGAGTCAAAATCAGGGCCAAGTTTTCATTTTGGAAGCTTTGGAGGTGTCGAAACGATTGCATAACTGTTCATGATAAAATCTACTCACTGAATGTATGGTTTTTAAGTTTTTATGACTTTGAATATACAGTGTGATAATGACCAAGCCAATATGAAATTAGTGAAATATATCAAATGTTCATCTTTTAGCTCTACCGGGTGTTCACGGCAGTTGTTCCTAGCTTTGAGCGACGATTGTGGGAGAACCAAGCAGATAGGCTTACCAAACTTTGAAAAATGGTTCAAAATGGCTATAAAATCATGACTAGCTATCCCAGCTGAATTTTTTTGATGATTTTGTCCCCGTTCACCTAGGGCCTTGTTGTTTATGTTTTGTTGTGACTTGTGCTGCAGTACGCGTACGGCGAGTTTATGCTGTTTACATAATTGGTCATAAAATCAAAACGACTTATTGGATCTTTCTGAAATTTTTACACAGTGACCAGTGTTAATTAGATGTCAGAGTTCATCCAACCAAAATTTCAAGGCCCTAGGTGACCGGGAACATGTCGAACTTCTTACGTCCAGTATGGCAATATTGAAAAAATCATCAAAAAAATCAGCTGGGATAGCTAGTCACTATTTTATAGCCATTTTGAACCATTTTTCAAAGTTTGGTAAGCCTATCTGCTTTGGTTCTCCCACAATCGTCGCCCAAAGTTAGGAACAACTGCCGTGAACACCCGGTATTATAGCCATGAAAGTATTAAAAGTGGAAACAAATTCCTGAAATAGCATTCTGAAATTTGCGATGATAAACGAAACAGATACTACCCTCTTAATGGTTATAAACTTGTTTACTATAAGAGTCTCATCTTGCATCAACTAAGTTGTCGGTATTTTCATGCATATTTCGTTATTATATGCAGGAGACTGTGCGGAAAGATGATTCAGTAGAAATGATTGTAAAGGAAGTCAAACAGGAAATGCAGACTTTAAGAAAACCCGAAACTTCTAGCATCCTCAAACTGCCACCAGGGGGACTCCAGAATGAAGGTTGGTTTCTTAAGCAATGGCTGTCGTCACCCTCGTAACTACGCCTTAGTCCAGATTTCAGTAGTTAAACAGTAAACTACTCTGTATTTGATGCATAGTGTTTAAACAATAGCCACCCGGGCTCATACTATGGTACCTCGTATGAACCCCAAAAGTTCAATATCATTTGGACTTTTTCCATAATCTGCGTGAATACCGGATGAAAATGGTACGTTCATAGGCAATATTGTTTTCTGAGTTATTCATTTACTGTATTATTGATTCGTGATAACAGATCATAAACTTTTCTCCTGATTTCTTGAAGTGAAAATTTGAAAAAGAATGGCGGGGTTACAACCTCGCCACAACCCCATTCTAGTTCCCCCACTGACTGCAATAAGCCCAGAAAGTTACATCCTTTCAGAGGCAGTCAAGAGTATATTGAAATGTGACAAAGATACAATAGTGAAAGAACTGAAACAACGAGTGCCGATACTGTGGAAGCTGTTGAAAGGCATCACCACTCCTGAAGATCACTACCACATGTCAGAGGATTACAGGAAAAGCCTTCCAACAATTGGAGAGAATCATACCTACTTAGTGCTTTGCCATATGCTCAAGCTAAGATATCCCAACGTGCTGGTAGCACGAGCTGCTAAAATTGGAATTTTCCTCGAAACACAAGGTATCTATAGTATAATTTTTTGACGAGTGAAGGCGTGACAAACATTCATTAATGATAAAAATTAAGACGTCGTGTTTCTTGTAATACGTCTTATGTAATATTGATGCCGGCGTCTTATGCCGGCGTTCTTCAATGTGATCTACAATTAAAGAATGCTCGTCACAACTTTACTGGCTAATCTAGCATTTTCATCGGTGTCCACTGGGCAGTAAGAATGATGGCTTCACATTAATTTTAACAAGATTGTCAGGTTTAATACCTGCCTAAGTAAGAGAGACATTGTATCTCTGATTGGACAAATCAGCCTGGGTAGCTTCATCATCTGAATTGTTTATTTTATATTTCAAGGCACGACTAATCTTGCTTTGGATTGTTTGTGCAAGGAGGGAATGTCAATCAGCTCAGTATCAGTATGGAGGGCCATGAAATCGGCCGAAAAAAACTTTGATAGTCTGATTAAGAAATTGATGACAAGCGTCGATGAGAAGAAAGATGTGCAAACCAAGGATGTAAGTCCTAAATATCAGGAATTCAGGAAAGTCAAGTGTACGAGTCATTATATCAATACCTACGAATAATAATTATATACTGGATATTCAATATGACATGGCACTTATGAAATATTGCTATGACTGCATGCGAAATGTTCACCCAATTCAATGTCAAGTTTTGCAGTTTGCATGGATTACGTTAGATAAGTAGATAAGTAGATACTGTCATGTACTGGCCAAATAAAATGTAATAGTCACGATCTTATATGTGGGTTGCATTTCCCTGCAGTTAAAAAACTCCAAATTTTAAAGCCTATTTGCTGCCGTGAAGTAAGTCGCACTAAAATATTATCATGTTACCCAGTTAACCGACGATCCGAAGTTTCTTCTTACCGAAGGCACGAAGAATGTTGTGTTTTCGGTTAATAGTTCGGGAGGGCTCTGCTTGCGACAAGTGAAAGATGGTGCCTCTGAAAATCACATCTATAAGCACAAGAACATTTGTTGGAAGATAGTAGGTAGGTTATTAGGAGATTGGCTCAAAATAACACGTGGATAGTAACACGTGAGTCAACTTGGAGAAATTCTTACTTTTATTTTCTCATTCATACATAGGAATTATCATTTAACTCACGGCCCGTTCGCCGAGTTTGAAATCCAGTTTACGGAGCGGCCTCGTAACTTTTGCTTGGATCGCTATAAATAATACGGCTACCACATACTATTTTGTAGTGGATTTCCCATATTCCACTCGGTTTTGCCTCGAGGAATATTCACCAATTCACAGCTCGATGGTGTGTTGTAACTCTATATTATTCTCCAGGTGATAACTACGATAAGTCGATCAAAGCTAAAAATCCAGGATTGAAGAACAGTAACAAAGACATCCACATGTTCAATATATTTGCAAAAGTTCTTGAGGTCGTTCCAGATGAATCGATACCTGCTACTCCAAGGGTTGATATCAAAACCCTGCAGCCGTCTGACATCTTGCCTAATAAAAACCATTTCGAATCTCTGACAGCATATTTCGTGATAGAATGCATGAGAGTCATAACTAAGAGAATGCCGGAGCTTCAAAAGTTTGGTAAATACTTACCGCAACATGTGGAACATAAATACTCTGAGGATCTGAGTCACGCATCTGTTACGGTAATCATGTACTTTTGGAACGTAGTTTCTGTGAATTCTACAGTATTTTATAAAGACGTGTCGAAACGTTTCGATTTTCGGCGGAAATAATTATTAATTTATTCTCTTTTGGCTCGGATGTACTGGTACAAGATAAACTATGGTATTCCGTACTGGCAATCAATGTCGTGGTTCAACGTCATCTTCAGTTCTGTAAATATAACTATTCGTACTTTATATTGAGGATTAAGGATAAATTATTCAATATTTTCATAGAACCATGCGACTCTTACTCAACGACCCGATCCGTGAAATCAGTCCTCAAATGCGGTTTAATTGTATACCTAATGGTAAAAATTATGGCATAGTCCTAAATTGAATACACATTCAAATGGTACGCTATCATGACGAAAACATATTGACCATCAAGGTTGCCACGACCACGGTCAAATTCAGTTATATTATGCAGGTACCTTTGGGGTGTTACAACAAGTACGAACAGAAAACGGCTGAGATGGTACAAATACTGAGGGATATATATCCTAACTGGATTTCAGAAGAGATGAAGAAGGCTGACCATGATAAGGTTATTGATATGTCACAACACTCAGCACGTAACTGACAACTTCACTAAGATATTACTACCTAATTTATACATTGTCATTCAATGTTTAAATGTACTTAAACGTACACCGTGTACAGCACAATATATGTAGATATGTGTGGCGGAAAATTTGCATTTTGCGCTCTGATGGCTGATCAGAAATAAATTCATTTCAAGGCTTCAAACTTCATACTATGTTGAGCGCCAGGAAGTGTGAAGGACTATATTATTAAAGGTTATGGCGTCCATGATCACTAATGATTATCAATGTCCAATACCAAAATCAACTGCAGCTGTAACAGTTTTGTCACAAAAGCATGCCTTACTCCTGAAACTATTTCCTGATAAGTTCCAACAGTAATACCCAATCAGTGATTGCTAGAACCGAGTTATGCCCGCAAAATTTGAATTTTCTTTGACACTTCTATTCCAGCGAATGAGGCGAATGAGTGGTAAAAAATTAGCGAGCAGATCCATAAATCCATAAATTTATTATGGCATTTTTGCCAATCGTTGCCGATCAAGAATTTCAAATTTCAAACATTTCGATCTAAGACGGATTCATTTGCAATTGTCACAGTTTCAATTGCAATTATCATAATATGTCACTTCTTTCAGATAATCATCGATGGAGATGAGGTACGATAAATGCTACTGCCGTAATTTTCGCTGAAGCCAGAATCGATAAGTTGATGATACAAATAAAAATTAACATTTTAATACAGTATAAGCATCATAATCGAGTGGGTACATGTTTTCATCTGTTGGATTGCTACTAAGCTACCTGCCTACTTTATCCTCAATCGCTTTCTTGTCTCAAGATAAAAAATATACAAAAAATCCATTGACATAGAGGTTTTGGAGAGATCTTGCTCGTCGTAATAGATATCTATCGTGCGTAATGTACAAAATATCTTAACTTGACTAATTCTTGAATGCCAACCATCAATTATACTTACAAGCGGGGCCGAGTAACCTCCGGTAATACCACAAAACATGACTTTTCCTTTACAAGTCTGCAATCAGTGCACCAAAATCTATTAATCTATGCTTTGGTATTTAAGTTCGGGCTGGACAATCTCAGCAAGATATTCATTATCTATACCTAGAGACTTTAGGCGAGGATTAATAATAAAAATTTTGCAATACACAATACAGTACAGCAATCGACTGCGGAACGATTACTAATGTTAGTAATAGAAAATTTCCATTATACCACACTTTTACAGATTAAAATGACAGCTGGGGAGGAAAGTAAAAAAGCGCTCTTCGTTCCAGGCTAACTTCAATAAATCTTCTTCAGCTCACCAAAAGCCGTTACAGTAGTGCAATCTTAGCACAGTCCCATATGGAGGATAACATCCTTAACCGTTACCACCCAACGTGTTCCGATTGGCACGCAAAGATTGTCTACTTACAAGTGAGTTTGTAAAACTTCAATATCGTATAAACGTAGAAAGAAGAATAGCCCAAGCAGCATCATCATACTCGACAGATGTATGAATCGTTGAAATTTTTATGTGTAAGGGCTTGTCATACTGTAGGTATGTGGATTTTTGTGGTTGGGCAATGAGCATTAGACTTACTATAAATATCTTAGAGTTTTAGAGATAATCTTTGTTGGCGTGTCACACGTCGTTGTCATAGGTAATACCTACAATAGGGAATAATGAAATTGAAAGGCGTACGGAGCTATGGTCACCACGTACTTGCACACGCAGATCAAATACATCCTTACATAGGTCCCTTCTATATAATTTTCCGTGGGCATAAAAGTTTTCATTTAAATCGAAAAATGCTATTTTTACTCCGTAGGGTACGAATACTGTAGCTAAAATTATGTTTTGAATAAGGATAATTAATGTTTTAATTATCAAAAAATGGATTGATTAGGTTCCAGTTTGAGCTTCTTCCGTAAGATTTTGCTATTCAAATTTTTGTCAAAAAGCCTAGAATATGCATTATACCTAGTCCATTACGTCCAGGGCTTTTAATAACATTTCAATAGATCTATTGGACACCATTCACACATTTTTCTATCAAAGTATCAATTATAATGCAATCTTTAAACTGTTACAGAGGATGTTTCAATTGATCCATAAAGACACGGCGATTGCAGAAAAGGGGACATTTACAGGCAATTGCTACCTGATCAATAACAAGAGGGTAATTCTGATGAATTGAGACTTAGGTCACGTTTTTACTGAGGACAAGACCGATGCATAATAATAGTATTAATTTTTCTCTGAAAAAAATCAAAAATGGTCACTTTTGTCTATTGATCATAATTCGAGGAAATATGAAATGCTTTTAATATACATGACATGGGCTATTCAAAAAATTGATAGATAATTAATATCGGCAGACATAATATTTCACTCAGGCTGCGACGCATCGAGTGAAAGAGAACAATGCTGTATGCAGGAGAATGTTTATCCTGAATACTGAGGTAGTGATCGTGGGATTTGTAAAACAGATGCTTACAGATGAAGGCTATCGATACAGCAAAGGAGTGAAGAAAGGCGAAGAAAAGCTGGAAGTTGCAAGGCTTTCGTAAGTGCATGAATTAAATTTTAAAAACTTTCATGCTACTTTCCTTCGTGCTTCTAAATCAAACATTAAAGCATTTAATGGCTAAAATATTGCTTTCGGGTTATATTTAATAACGATGTCTAAGCGTGTAACAAATAACTTGAATTTATTATTATTATTACATTTATAAACGACTCACTCATTAATTTGCTCATTCTATTTTTTTGTGATCACTAAGATGGTTTAACGAGTGATTAAAAGAGGGAACATATTATTTCAGGGCGTTGGTGCATAAGATGTTGACCAACATCTTAGAAACTAAGGATTATGATGAGCTGCTACGGACAGAAAACTTGTTCAGGTGCCCATCCCGATCCTGTGATCATACTGCTGCAACACTTGGGGCGATGAACTACCATATTGGAAGGCAGCATTTAGGCCAAGAAAAATTGCTGAGGGGAAGACCAGAAAGTGATGTGAAGTACGTGATTATTGCCGGCCTTAATCATTACGGGGGCAGGGGGGTCGTCAAAATGGAGTTTTTGGCTAGAAATGAATCTAGAGGTGCATCGTGGCTACCATTAAAGTTTTAAAGTTTTTCAGATTTTCAAAATTGCAAAAACAAGATTTTTCCATTCCTTTATTATACGGAATGGAAAAGTCTTGTTCCTAGTCTGAGTTATTCGATTTTGAAAATCTGGATTTACCTCGTACTCTCGTAATACAATATGTAGGCAAATTTAAAGTATCGCGATTAAGTTGATCTCGATAGAACTTAGAAGTTTGGGTACGTAGGTACTGTAATTCTGATGTTCTAAATCGAATAACACAGGCTAGGAACAAGATTTTTCATTCTGTAAGGTTTTTGCCAGCTACGATGCTCCTCTATCATTTCAAGCCTGGCCATCGACACCCTGAAGACCCCCTGTCCCCTTATGTATAATCTGATTTTTAAAAAATCAAACGAATTATCTATCGTTCAGTTATTTACGCAGTCAGTCGGTATTTACGACTACATTCATTTCCCAGTCAATCAAACAATTATATGTCATGCAATTATTTATGATGTAGACAGTTAGCATGCAGATTAAGTCATTCAGCACTCATTCATCACTGAGCTATTCAGTACCCCTGGTTTGAGCTCAACCCTTTAAATACCTTTTTTAGGTTCAACTATCAGAGGATGGTTTTGTTTGGAGGACTTTTATTGATGGTTTTTGAGGATGCTATTAAAGAAGGTAACCCAAATAATTTAGGAAAATACTCCGGCTGACTCTTTCAATTTAAACTGTTTTTAAAAATTCATTTTACACGAATAGTAGTGTAACTTCTTAACTTCAATGAAATATTCGTGCCCCATGATATGCAATGGCAATGCTTGCAGCGTAATATTTATATAATTTATTAATTTATATTAATCAAAAAGGGGTCTCAAAAGATAAATAACAAAAAAGGGCCCATTTTTTGTTCCCTTTACTGATGTAGATTAATCACTGCCACGCCGTGTTCTATAATTCCAAAAAGTATTCTCAAATGATTAATAATAACAAAGAACAGTTTTTGTTCTTATTACCTATGTACATTAATCTTTTTTTCTTATAAATAACGCACGCCATTGATTTGCTTATGGTGAATAAAAATTTTGAGAATTTTGTCCGCAATATTGGGTCACACTGAGGAGCGTGGGGGCCACGCCCTTTTTCCAGAAAAATTTCGAATTTTTTAAAAGTCCCTTCAATCATCATTCAAAAGTGATTTTTACTGCAAAATCGAACTGTAAAATTGAATGAACCAGTGGCCGCTAGCTTATAAGCCTTCCGGTACCACTAGTTGATATTTTATTTTCAACCGTACCATGAAGCGTGAGCCGTGAAAATAGGAGTGCCGTGTATTATCTTACTATATCTTATTAACCTTGATTTATACTTTCAAGCTGGAGCCCTCATATCAAAATAACAAGAAGACATATATTTCCCTAACTTTTCCCCTGTATATATAACAATTTTTCGCTTAATCAATTGAAGCATTTCTTTTTTCACCATTACGTACTGCACAATTTTTCACGTTTCATTAATTTTCACTCAGGTGATGGAGATCGGATTGTCTTGGTGTGGCGGTTTCTCGTGTCTTTCTACAGGCAGCAGAACAGCAGTAAATATGCCTTTGCGGGCATACAACTTCTGATTGCATTGGAAAGCCTATTGACCCAACGTGAGGCGCAAAAGCTTATCTGGAACCGCACGACAGGTGATTTACAGTAAAAAGGTGATCATAATTCATGTAACCGTGGGTGCTGTCTCAGGGTCATTGGTTCATGTTTTCATGATATAGATGACACAATCAATTACAATCAATTATCCAATTTTAAGGGTGCTTGCAAAGTTGTAAGTGTACATTAATTCAATAATTCTTATAATACCACTCCAGTGCAAATAACCACAGTGCAATATCAGGGCATATTGCATTGGTCGTGGTATTATACGCTAATCTAACTCCCCAGAAGTGATATTGTTGCACTAATATGCACTCGGCTGACGCCCCGTGCACATTAGTGTACTAATCAACACTCGGCTTCGCCTCGTGTGATTAGTACACTTATTGGCACTCGGCTTCGCCTCGTGCAATAAGTGCAACAATACCACTATGAGTCGTTAGATTAGCGTATATTAGCGCAGTCCCAGCCATCCTCTAAGCGATTATTATATGTACTTTAGAGGCGTAAGACGAACACGCAGACAATATAGAGCCCTGCGCGAGCAGGGCTCTATATAATATTTAAATGTCGACAGCGAAGCTGGAGACATTTAAATAATTTAGAGTGCGAGGCGAAGCGAAGCTGAGCCGAGTGCTCTAAATCATATTTCTGCGGTGAGTTTGAGCCTCTAAAGTACTATAGTAGTCGAACGGTGTACACAAGACACACCCTGTACACAACAAGCACACATTACCTTATATGGTAATAATAAAAAATGCTTGTTTACACAAAACAAAAAAGCGCATAACTCAGCCGTTTTTTGAGCAATTTTGATCAAACTTTCAGGATATTACGGGCAAGATATGACCAATATAATCCTGGAGTAGCTAACAATGTTGACCTCCAGAAATTGAGATATGACAAATAAACTGGTGTTTTGTTTTAAAGTTCCCGCTTAATAAGTGGCTTTTCGGTCATTACTCCGCTTCTGGGGCTCAAAAATGAATCTAAACTTCATTGAGATGTTGCTTATATCTAGCTCTAAATATCCTGAAAGTTTCATCAAGTTTGCTCAAAAAAACCTCGGAGATATGCACATTTTTGTAACGCAAATACAAAGGTCGCATAGATTTACATTTAAAGTTGTAAGTCATAACAAACACACGATATAAAACGCGTGTAGAACACGACTCTACGCATATAGTACTACCCTTTAAATCGGTCAAAACTTATCGTGAGACTACTATACCATTTTGTGTCGTGGTATAATACGCTGATCTAACTCCCCTAGTGGTAATGTTGCACTCGGCGTCGTCTCGTGAAATAAGTGCAATAATCAAACTCGGCTTCTCTTCGTGTGAATAGTGCTGTAAGTGTAGTTAGCACTCGGCAATGCCTCGTACAATTTTAGCAATAATACCACTACGGGACGTTAGCTTAGCGTACAACATTGCACTCCTCACATGTCCAATTTATAAACTTAGAACATGGCAAATCAGTAAATAACATTATCAGTAAATATCATTAAAAACTCATATCCTAGTCTAATATCATGATTTGGGTCATTATCTGTGTTATAAAATGAACTTTACGGTACATAAGCCAAATACTAAAAGATTCATTTGACCTAAATCAACTTTTCAACTGGCCTTTAATTTAATCGGCCCCACTTAAACCGGTCATTTTTATTAACCGGAATAGGTTTCGAAGGTACGCAATTATAGAATTAAGTGCACTCGTCTACTTCTCGTGCAATTATTTCCATAATAGCATTTCTAGGAATCCTATGACTTTGTATAACTAATAACTATATTATGACACAATGCCAAAAATACACTGATATTTTGATTTCCACTGACACCGCGTACGACGTACACACTACACATCCGTATCTACCCGACACTAGCGTGTCTTCTCAGCAACTAGAGAAAAAGTGTTACCATATGTCGATTTTTCAGTTTTAAGTTACGAAAAACTATCTTGAATATTCGTAGGACATGATATTGAAATATTATCTCAATATTTTTGTATGTATACAGTCATGCATTCAGTTATTCACTCATAAACCTTTAGGAATCCGTGATCAGAAAGGGAGTCGTGTGGCCGACGATTACTTTAATGAACTCCTTAACAATGCTCTGGCCAGAAGTTTATCAGCAGAAAACACAACAGAAAGTGTGATTGAGTCACACAGCAAATCCCTTCACTTTGTGCATCAAGTGAAGATTTCTCTGATGAAGGAGTTAAAGGAGGTGTACTCATCTCGGAACTCAGTCCCAAAAATGGAAAATGAGTTTCAGCTTTTGCTCGAGACCATGGAGAAAGCTGACTTGTTTAAATGGGTCGAGGGTAGATGTGGATTCAAAGGATTTGAAGAAGTGCCTGAAAATATATACCTGCATCGAAATACCAAAGATATTGACACTTGGGCACGGAAACATATTGACAGTTTCAAGAAGCACAAATTTCTGCACACAGACAGCAACATGGGTGTTTCACAGAAATCCCTCGAAGCAGAAGAAGCACTTGATGCAGACGATGAGTTTGTTGTAGAATTAAGATCACGTCTCATTCCAAGAAATCCAGCCCCTCAATAAATCATTATAAGATTATACCCCTATCAGGCTCATATTATCGACCATGTTCCTGAGTAAGCTGCGATAAACACTAAACTGGTACCACGAAATTATACCTAATTAGCAGTACAAACTTGCTTGAAATGAAATTTTACTTTATACATGCGCACTCGAAATTTTATTAGTCTATAAAGCTATAAAGACGTTGTTTTAAGGTTGTTTTTTCACTGACTTAAAAATTTTGAATCAGTCTTGGTGCTGAATATAATATTTTATGTTATATCATATCATTTTTATGAATCATTCTTTCTTGTCTAACAATGCAACAAAAAACATTAAACTTTTCAAACGACATTCAATGGACGAATACCAGTTGCTTAATGCTTAGTGCTCTTTCACTTTTGAATTTTGTGACACTGCTCGGAAGAATGGCCATTGGTTGATAATGTTTGTTGTTACATTGGTAGAATACTTCTTGGCAAAATTTGAGATTATCTAAAGGCAGTTAGCAGTAAGACGGAGACAATTGATAGAGTTCCGTTTTCGAGTAATTATAATAATGCAATAAGCAATTGAATAATTGTGATCCACTATCACCTAGTCAAATTATCATTAACATAATAGCAATGTTCATGCTACTACTGCTATGCATGGTCAAGTTCCTCGCCGGAGAGATACAAGTCGGAGGATGGATCATTATAGAAAATACTGGAATGCTGATAGGAGAAGCAAAATTTTTACCAGGTAAAAATTGTTGCTGGCAAGTTTATTGTTGGTGAGTGGTGACCGGGCTATTTGAGTATTTTGGGGTATTTTTTATCGATAATTGATAACGTATATATGCTTTGGATTTCCTTCATCATTGCTTACCCACCATTTCTTCTATTCATTCATGCGAAGGTCTCATTCGTTCTAGTTTTTACTGTGTTAGAAATATCAACTGATCTTGTAGACAAGATATATAATATATATAGGGGCTTTTCCGTGGCTGCGGGCGCTTGCCAGCGCCCTGATATCAAGACATTCCAATTTACAGGCTACAAATCTACCAACGAAAAGCTGGTGAAAACCACCATCACGAAGCCAGCCATTAGCTTTCCACGATGGTTCGAGAACGTGAGAGCATCAAATGCATACACAACTTCCGAGAAAATCACTCAATGCAGAGAACATTGGGAAAAAGGTTGGTTCGTAATTTAATTCTATTATGCGGTAGAATATATAAAAATATAATCCTCGTAGATATAACCCCCATAGATTATAATAACAAGGTAAATCTCGAGTACGATGAGGGAAGGGTAATGTTTATTACAGACAGGGCACCAGTTCAGCGTGCATTTGTCCGACATCACCAATAAACCTTGACAAAGATCGAAATAATCATGTCAGTGACGTTTGTCAAATTTAAAAATACCAGCGGTATCGCATGAGAGCATGAGTGGTGGGCAGAGATTACGGAGGTCACCGAGCACAGTTAGATTTTTATTATATACTAGGAGCCAAGCTTTTGAAAATAATAAATCAAAAAGAGATCTTGAAATTGGTATTGACACTGAGAAAGTATTTCTCTGGAACATGTACGGTATTAAGTAAACAAATCCGTAGCGAAATCGCGAAACAAGCATGAAGTCAGTTATTAAGGCCCCAAGTAACGTCGGACACCGGGATTTTTGAACAAATTATCTCAAAAAAGCGCATGTGTCTCGAAATAAAAAGTGACAACTAGGAAAAAACCCGTACTGAACTCGTAATAAACCGCAATAACCCGCAATAACCCGAAAAAACCGTCATACCCCGCAAAAACCGCATTAGCTCGTTAAAACCCGAGAAAACCCGCAATAACTCGCGAAAAACCCGCAAAAACCCGCAATAGCTCGTCAAAACCCGTAAAAACCCGCAAAAGCTCGTCAAAACCCGTAAAAACCCGCAATAGCTCGTCAAAACCCGTAAAAACCCGCAATAGCTCGTCAAAACCCGTGAAAACCCGCATTAGCTCGTAAAAACCCGTAGAAAATCCGCAAGAACTTGTTAAAACCCGCGAAAAACCGCAAGAGCTCGCAAAGACCGTAAGAACACGTGAAAATCCATAAAAATCCACGAAAACCCGCAAAAAAACCGTGAAGGCCCGTTCAAACCCATAAAAAACGGTGGAAACCCGTATGACGTCATCAATTATCAAATTATACACTTTAATTAATTATAAACTACACTGTACACACAAGTAACATTGTGAACAAAATGATATACTTTCAAGTTTCTGGTCATTCGGAAGAAAATGCCGATCATTATTTTTCTTGAATTTCAAAATTTCAACTAATATTCAATGAATACAGTAAGAAATTTCTACTTATCACTGCAACACATAACTTGAGTAACTCAACACGGCTAAAACCACAATTATATTACGGGTTTTTACGGGCAGAAAAGGAGATCAATTGAAATACCCTGGATAAGCATTAAGCCCAATTATATGGGGGGGGCAAGCCCGAAAAATTTAACCCCTATTTGCCTACTTTGTTTTACTCCATTAATCAGGTACCATTGCCAGAGTTTGTTTAGTTTCAGATTTCCCCAAAAATTTCAGTTCGATTATTCATTTTTCAGTTCCCGTCGGGAACTCAAGGAGACTTTATTCCAGTCATGTAACAAAAATGTGAATTTCCATCAGGTACATCTACCTGTACCCACCTGAACCTTGACACCTTTTTTAACTGTTTTAATACCTTGACACTGCTTTATTTCTTTGACACCACTTTGCTACCTTGTCATTGCTTTACAACCTTAACACTGCTTAACAAGTTCGCTACCTTGACACTACTCTAATACCTTGGAACCGCTTTTACTAATACCTAAGTGCTCCCTTACTGTCTTGCCACCGACTGACTACCTTGACACCATTTTATTTTTACTTCATTGACAAATAACTACCTTCACACCGCTTTACTTCCTTGGCTGCAGCAATGCTTAACTACCGCGTGGCACCGCCTTACTACCTTTGAATCGCCTTACTAGTACTACCTTGACACCGTTTCAGTGTACAAAATACTTATTTGACACCGCTTTACTCTCTGACTATGCTTTACTACCTGGCACCGCCTTACTACCGTGAAACTGCCTCACTTACTAGACACCGCTTTAATAAGTTAACTGCCCTGATACCACCTTACTCACCTTACTACCACTTTAAAACTTTACTACCGTGACTGCTGGAACCACTTAACTCTCGTGACAATTCCTTTATACTTCCTTGACACCGTCTCACGACATACGTCCTTAAAGCTACTCTACTACGTTGACACCGTTTTACTCCGTTGACACAGTTTTTGTGTTTTACTGTAAATATTACTATCAAATAACACTATTTAATAACACTATAAATCCACTTTCTTGGCGTCGGTTTACTACCTGATACCACCTCATCGCCTTGCCACTGCCTCACTTCCTTGACACCGCTCTAAATTAAGTTAACTGCCCTAATATCACGGTACTACCTTTACTAACTTGGCTGCTTGCACCGCTAAACTACCATCATACCGCCTTACTTCCTAGACACCGTCTTACATGCTTGACATCACTTTAATATCTTGGCGTCGCTTTAATACATTCTACTTATTTGACACTGCTTTACTTCCTTGACGTCGCTTTACTACCTGACATCGCCATAATACCTTGAGTCTTGACATCGCCTTTCTACCTTTAAAGTTGTTTACTCACACCGAGAAACTAAAAACTTAAAAACACAAACAAACTGAGTCAACCAGATTCAAAACCAGAATATGACACCGTGCGAGTCTCCAGCTGATTGTCATATTATGGTACACATGACCCTAATCCCTATGTTGTCCTCCCTTACTCCTTTGAAAACTGCAAACATGCCTGTTCTTGAGATAGTGCTCTTTTCTTTGTCTTCTTCTGACAAGCGTTTCACTTCCTTCACCAGCTCCCTCCGCAGTTCTTTCTCCTCTGGAGATCTGTCCGGGTTGATAAACACTTTCTCACAGTACTTATCTAAGAAAGTTTCCTAGACTTGACGAGTATCTGATTTGCAACTGAGGACGAAGCTTTTGTTGCCTAAACAGGCCTTTCAGTTCCGCCACTGGGTTTCCAACACGACAACCTTCAACACGGGGTTTCTCTCCCAATGAATGTAGAAGCTCGTTTACCTTGCCACCCAAATATTCTTCACTTTCTTCTTCGAGAACAAAGATCATCACATTCTTGGCGCAATCTTCTTCCTGAATGACATCTTCAACGACCTTTTCCAGTATTGTCTGGCCGACAGGCTTCTCCATAACGTTGCCCTGAACAGCTGCGCTGAAAGATTTGATCTCTTCCTTAACAGTGACGTCTTAACGGTAGTCCCGATCCCTTCTAGCTGCTCTTCCTTCACTGATATCAGTTCTGACCAGAGTTTGATGATGGTCTTCTGAGCATCAATCGACTCCGCTGCCGTGCAGCAATACTGTGAGATATTGTGGTCTTGTAGTCTGCACAAGACTGCTCATCAAGCACACTGGTTCACGCAACAGCACTGCAGTTTCGTCCTGCTTTGCTCTTATACAACAGCCATGTTCAGCAGTCCCGTGCTGGTAATCCCTAGTCTGTTGAAAGCTTTATCGAGCTATCGAGGAATGGAACACAATTTCGCTTTACCAATTCTTGCACTTCCTGGTGCTCCCTAATCAATATCATGGCGAACGAAGGTTCATATGGGGGCGACCAAATTTGAGTGGATTAATCAAAAAATTTACTGTTTTATCAATTAGTTCTTTAGTTTAATACTTAACTCCATTAACAACAATGCATCATTTTATTCATTCAATCAATTTTTATAATACCTAGAAAGCCAGTACCTACCTACTTGATACTTACTACTCTATATCGGAATCATCTATTGTTTAATGTGCAGCTTGTGCTAGGTGATAGCAATTCCTGTTCCTTGTCGTAATCTTATTAATAGCGAGCTCAAGACGAACGCGTTCGCAGGTTTCATGAATCTGACCCCCAAACGAACGAAAATGTTACTTCAACGTTGGTCGTAATTTAGTTTGAATAATATCTCTTGGTTTCATTCGATTTGGACCCTAATCAAATTAGATTTGGAGCCTCAACGCAGTGAGGAGGAGAGTATGATTGTTGCTATATCAAGATGAGTAATCCGATACGTTACTTCGAGACTTTTGAGCCAAGCAGATATAATTTTACATAGCTGAACCGAGCTGAATGATGAAATAAATGTAACGGCGATTTGCACCTATGACCTAGGAGTTAATTTGGTTCACACGTTACAACGCTTTCACGTTCAGACGGGAATTCAGGAGATATTCATTGATCCGTTTCCGCTGATTGTGTTGGATTTTTCACGTCGAGTACTGAGTAGGTACTATAGGTACTGACATGATTGAACATAAATTATACCTAGTGAATAGGATTTCAGGTGCGCGTTTGATGCATAGGTTTCAGTCTTCAGATTTTGCCATGAACTTTCGATTTTAATTTGACATCATATTAACAAAATTTCTTAATTAAATTACGTGGCCAAAATAGGGAGACCAAATTCACTTTCGGGGGCGACCAATTAATTATGATATTGATCTGGGCTGGTGCTGGGCATCACTTTTACTTGTTCACATAAGCACAGAGTAACGGTGTAAACCTTGCTGCTACGGGTATATGCCCCACAAAATAACACGCCCCACAAAATATATAATTTTCTTTTTCATCATATAAGTAAATAAATATGATTTTTCATACTGTTAAAGCTAATGAAACATAAAATAGTGTCATATGTGAAGATTTCCTGATCAATATCATTGCTTTAGGTGATTTTTTTTCCTTCCAAATTTTCCCTTGAAAGGGAAAATGTTGATGATTAGGAAAATTGATTTGCATATATCCTCAATATCTTTGAGAAATCTGTTATAAATCGAATAGTTGAATAATTCTCCATCAATTTCAAATTGATATAAGCAATTCCATGATCAAATTTTGTAAAATATAAGAATTATTCAAAAAAATTGACTATGCCCCACAAAATAACATGGAATGCCCCACAAAATAACAAAGCTAAATTCAAGGTTTTCATGAACCTCAACACGTCTATTATGCTCATTTGACTTCATTATAGGATGAATACTATTGAAGAAGCATTTAATTCACAATGAGGCTGAAAGTTTCTGAAGAGAGTGTAAAAAACCGATATTTACAATGCCCCACAAAATAACACTATATTTCAAATATGCCCCACAAAATTTATATGATTTCTGTAAAAAGTTGTGTTTGAAGCAAATGCAGTGAAATAAAGATGAATCATGTAAGGACCACTAAGTGAAGGTTGTTCACATATCAAAAAGCAGAAGATTGTTTGCTTTAACCATCAATTTTCTTGAATTTTAGCAAATTTATCGACAGGTGACTGATGAGTTTCATCAAAATCAGTGCAGTGGTTGAGTTTGAGTTCGAACTTTGAAACTCAAATCAATATGATTGAATGTGAATCTTTCACTACAACTAAATTAATAATAAACTTAACAATTATTATTTATTGATTCTCATGTTCATCTGGTTCCATGACCTACTGCATTGTTTCCACTTTTTCACATTCAATGATTGCAAATTATGATAGATGTTCCTGACCAAAAACCACAAAAAGGCATTATCAATTGGAGAAAATCCATCTTAACTTGTTAAAAAGTCGTATGTCAACAAAACATCTAATTCCTGTCCATTAATTGACGGGGAAATAATAGTCTGAACTTTAATCAAAGGACAAAATGCACCTGAGCAATATCCAATTGGCTATCATCCATAGATACCCCCGAAAAAAAAAAATCATAATTTTTCACAATAAAGCCCTTAATAAACCCTCAAACAATGATTTTCTGTCTTCATAAACTTTTCAGACCAACGTCTAAAGTAGTTTTGAGTGTATGAATACACAAGATTTGAAGCTTATGAGGTATTGCCCCACAAAATATAATATAATCCAAAAAATCAATTTTAGAAAAACTCTGAGTTGGCATAGTGCATATGGCTTGCAGTTTATGTTATTTGAGCTGATGAGGGACTAATTCATCAAAGAGAAATTTCTTCTAAATCATAATTTCAAAAAAATATAACCCTTTTCCTTGATTTGAGTGTCATTTTGTGGGGCTCTTACAACTTTCATGGATCAGAAGATCAACCGCAAAGATGATGAGATCCCAAATTTTTTATTTCGGTGATCAAAATAGTATCAAAATAGTATAATCAAACAAAAATTTTTGTTATTAAGGTTAATGCTTTTGAAACAATTTCATATTTTTCATGTTGTATATTTTGTGGGTCATGGCAAAAATGAAGGGTGTTTTCACAGAAAATTTTCGACCACTAAAGGGCTTACTTTTTGGTTACAATCGATGTGGAAAACTTTTTTAAGCCTTTTGTTACAATAATCAATCCTTATTAGACCAATCCAACTCAATTTCTCTGGATTAGAGCTATTTGAAAAATCGTATATATTTTGTGGGTCAAATACCCGTATATCAACGAATTTAAAAGTGATATACTGGCGTAATGCAACTGAATCACAATCAGAGGAGACAAGAGTCATGGGTGAGTAAAGGACTCAGACGATACAAGAGTCAGAGGAGAATGAAATTAGAGGAGTAGAGGTGAGGACAGTCAGAATAGCTGTCACTGGACTTTTAGATTTAGAGTTGACGAGAGTCAAATGTGACTGGGCTTTGGGGTGACAAGAGGTAACATCATGTTACAATTGGGGCCCAGAGTTGACCAGTGTAAGAGGCTAGGTATTAAGAAGTGGCTTGAGAGTTGAGAGATAATAAGTCTCGAGTATGAGGCAGTGAGGCGACTGAAGTCTGGACTCAGAGGTGAAAAAGTCAGAGGGGACAAAATTCTGAAGTGAAATGTGAAGAGAGTCAGAGGTGATTGTACCCGGACATCTCTGAACTCAAAGATGCTTAGAATTAGATGAATTAAGCCATAGGTCATTGGAGTACTGGAGAAATAAATGACCTGACTCAGCGATAACAAGAGACCAGAGTGAATGGGCTTATTAAAGATAAGGAGTCAGAGGTGGCGAGTGTCAGGAGTAACTGCTTAACTGGACCAAAGGTTTCAGGACTCAGACTAGGTTGGTAAACTCAGTGGTGACAGGTTTCAGAATTAATGAGAGTCAAAGATGACAAGGCTCAGAGGTGACTGAAGTCAGTGGTTCAACGGGAAACAGATTTGGCTGGACTCAGGTGAGACGGGAGTCAGACGTCCCATATCCAAAAAAAAATTAAATCCAAATCATACAGTAATATTTTGTGACTTTTTTGAGGTCTGCTCCCTTTGATCACAAATTTCAACCAATATGATTGTATACGATTTATTTTTGCTTGAGCACATAAAATCGTTGCTCCAACTCTGACCATGACATAGTGACTGTGACATCTGCCATCGACTGGGCACCTACCAAGTCATCACAGGGGGTTCTACATATTGACCCCTACTCATTCAAATCCCTCAACTGCTTTAAGGGCGACTTCGACAAGATGAATGAGGACTTGCAGGGCATCGACTGGAACGGACTACAGAAGTCATGTTTACTAGAGGGTGATGACGATGGTGCAATGTTCATGGAACTCATAAGGCTAACCATTCTCCAAATTTCCTTACAACACTGTCCTAAAAAGTCGCAAACCAGCACCTCCAATACTGCCAAACCCAAGCCTAGGAACAGGAAGAAGCAGGTCCTCAAACGGAGGATGAGAAAACAGAAATGCAGACTCAGGGCCATTGAAGCCAGTGACCCCAACTCTCCTCTAATACAGCAAACCAGGGACAGTATCAGCCTTCTTTGCATCGATATCAGAGATGCAATCGACACTGAGTTCACTAGGAAGGAAGTAAAGGCTGTAACTGCAGTGAAGAAAAATCCAAAGTTTTTCTTCAGTTATGCTAAGAAGTTCTCGAAGCTGAAAAGCAATATTATGCCGCTGAGGGATGATAACAACGAACTCCAGACAGACCCAAAGACAATAGCGGACATCCTTCAGAAGCATTATGTTTCGGTGTTTAGTGACCCATCAAATATGCGACATATGCGACATATGCGACACAACAGAGAACCTCACTCCCCCAACGTGTAGTATCACCGACATGGAATTTACACTGGACGACGTAGCAGAAGCCATTGACGAGATTGATGCCTACTCCTCCACATCCCACGAATGTATCCCTACATGTATACTCAAGCAATATCTCTGCATCCCCATTCACATGCTTTGGGATCATTCTTTTGCCAACGGGAAAATACCCAGCATGCTCAAAGAGCAATTTATAACTCCTATCCACAAAAAAGACAGTAAAGCTGATCCACAAAACTATTGCCCAGTTTCCCTTACATCACACATCATAAAGGTGTTTGAACGGGTTATAAGGAACAGGCTGGTTGACTTCCTAGAAGGTAACTCCCTGATATCCAAGAAACAACATGGATTCCGAAAAGGGCGCAGCTGCCTCACCCAGCTTCTAGCTCACTACGACAACATAGTCCAGAACATGACCATGGGTATAGAAACAGACGTGATTTACCTGGATTTCTCCAAAGCGTTTGACAAGGTCGATCACAGTTTACTTCTGAAGAAGCTCCGGTTCTATGGCATAGGAGGTCGCCTCTACCAATGGATTAAGGACTTTCTTTCAGGCAGGAGACAGATTGTAACTGTTGATGGACAACACTCTGTAGCTGAAGATGTTACCAGTGGAGTACCACAGGGGACTGTTCTGGGCCCCTTGCTTTTCCTCCTTGACGTGAATGACCTTGAAGAAGTCGTGGACTTTGCATCCTCTGCAAGTTTTGCTGACGATACTCGACTCACAGCACCAATCACCCAGGAGACTGAAATGACCCTCCTACAAAGCGATCTCAACAAGGTTGTGGACTGGTCGATACAAAACAATATGGTCTTGCACGAGGGTAAGTTTGGGTACCTGTGTTACTGTACAGAGCAGGGAGACCCAATTGGCTGGACGAACTACCATTTAGCACGTTCAACTACAACACTCCAGCGGGTTTTAGCCTTGATTCCAAGGATGTTGTGAAGGACTTGGGAGTTTCACTGTCTTCCAAGTATCATTGGTCCACCCACATAAACTCGATGGTTGCTGGAGCTAGAAAACTGGAAGGATGGGTTCTTGGAGTATTTAGAGACCGAAGTACACCGGTGATGCTAACACTGTGGAAATCTCTAATTCGATGCAAGCTGGAATACTGCAGCCCCTTGTGGCACCCTCACAAGCTGGGGGACATCAAAGCTATAGAGGATTTACAACGCTTCTTCATAAGGCACATCTGTGGCCTAAAGGACATGAGTTACTGGGCACGGTTACAAGTCCTTGGATTACAATCACTTCAAAGAAGACGTGAGAGATTCATCACCATACACGTGTGGAAACTCCTTAACAACAAAGTACCCAATGACATCAATATGGAGTTCAGCTACAACGAAAGACTAGGCTGGAAAGCAAAACTACCTAAGCTACATGGGAGAGCAAAATCATCTGCTAAAACGCTGTATGATGCATCTTCTGCTGTGACGGGAGCAAAGTTAAACACCCTGATATGATTTTGTGACTCATTGTTGTTACTTTGTTAGATTTCAACGTTCTGTACTGCATTCAATTTTTGGAGTTGCCTTTCAAACATGTGGAGACAGATTTTTGGCTCAACTACCATGTCTACAATATTTCAATTTATCTTCGCTAAGATTAGAAGAGATGATTATCTTCGGACTCCTGTAGTTTGTTTATCAAAACACATGCTTAATCCATGCTTCTTTTTAAGCCGAGTATCAATCAATGTATGACCCTAAGTGATGATAATCTTCGGATATTTTCTGTTACTTATTTTCTCAAAATAAGAGAAATATTTCTGATTAGCTGCACCTGGAAAAGTAATGGATCAAACTCAAAAGCGAAGGTGATTGGATTCATATTTTTGTATGAGAAATTTGAAAACTTATCTTCGGTCTGAGCCTTATCTTCCCAGATGGGGATGAGATTGGAACAAATATGAAGGGGTGATTGCAGCGAAGTCTCGGGCAAATTAAGTATGGATTACACTTCCTTAACCGTCACTGGCTTGATTACTTGGATCCTTCGATCCCTGTCATTGGCTGTACAGCTGTAGAAATAGAAGTAAAACCTTTGAGATTAAAGTTGGACACAGTGTTATTTAGTTGAGTTAGAGGTCACTGGTCACACGATTTACTGGACTAATGGCTCAGATGTACATGAGTTAGTGGTGACGAGGATTAGATGTCAGTGCTGGACTCTGAAAGAAGTCAGAGTGACTGAAATTAGAACTTTAGAAGTGAGAAATGAATGGAGTGGACTCGGAAGTGACTGGATTCAAAGGCAAAGAAATTTTGAGGTGACTGGGACCAGAAGTGACGAGAGTCAGAGACGATGAGAGACAAAGATGGCTGGTCTCAGAGGTAGCAGGAGTCAGAGTTAAAATTAACAACTTAATTCAATAATTCAGAATCAAAGGAGACAGGAGTCACAGATGAGAAATGGATTCAGAAGAGACAGCAGTCAGAAGTGATGAACTCAGAGGTGGCTGTACTCACAGGAGACGGGAGTCAGAGGTAAGACTTGGACCCAGAACTGACCAGAGTAAGACCAAACTAAGAAGACGCTTGTCTCGACTCAGGGCTACAAAGGTGAGCTAAAGTCGAAGGGGATGCAATTCTGAGGTGATGAGACTGGAATAAGACATCTCTGAAATGGAGGGGCTAAGAGGTATATTGAGCTGGACTTAGAGGTCACTGGACACTGCGGTGACGCATGACTGGACTCAGAGGTGTCGAGGATTAGAGGTGAGTGGACTCAGAGCTGACGAGAGTCTGAAATGACTGGTCTCAGAGGTGGCTGTAGTCAAAGAATCACGGGTGCCTTGATTCATAGTCAGAGTTAACTGGACTTAGACATCTTTGAACTCAGAAATGACTGGATTCTGAGGTGAATTGAGCCATATGTAACTTGACTCCGAGTTGACTTGACGTAGAGGTGACGAAACTCAGAGGTGACTGGCCTCCGTGGTGACTAGAGTCAGAGGTGACAGGAGTTAGAGGTGAATGGACTCTGAGGTAACAAGAGTTGCAGGTCACTGTTTGACTTGGAGAAAGTCAGGGTGATGAAGCTCTTTGTCTTTTGAGGTTCACAAGAAAGAAAAGGAAAGGAAAAGAAACACCAGGATCTCGGTCATGACTGATGATCAGTCGAACAAATTGATGGAGAGACTATAACAGAAACTTGTGGACACCCAGGATACTGTCACTCAGGATATGCTCAGAAATTTTGACAGTTGGGAGTTTGCAAGCGGCCAGCCATATATTGAGTAAGCAGGGAAAGCTAAAGAAAAGTGCTTCAAATTCAAAGCTTCACTAGAAATCTTCCTACTTTCCTGGTCATCAGAAATCTTCCTTGACACAGGGAATTTTCGGCGTTCTGTCACATTAACTGTAAGGAATTCACAAAGAATTCCATTTCCCGGCTTCATTTTTTGCAATCAGCAGGCTACTGGAATTTACAAGCTACAGGATCCCTTGCAACCTGCAAGAGTTTGCAGACGATATTTCAATTGTGAGAACCCCGCCCAAACCACCTGATAGTAACTGTAAGGACTTTGATGAGGTGACCTCTCTAGAGAAACCTTGAGAGAGGTGATCCAGCAAGCCGCAACATTATCAACCAATGGTGCAAACCTCATGGACTCATATTGAGCCACGTGAAAACACACTGGGCCTGGAACTCATCCTCCGAAGAAAGACGGTGTAGAAATCGATGTGACATCGTCTTTTGGAATCCCTTGATTCCAAGATCTCTTGGAATGAGCCTGTATTGAACAAGTGTGCAAGAAATCCAGAATCATCATAATGCAGTGCAGGAAGGCAGGTGGCCTCACCTTGGGTTTCAAACCAGTCACCATATTATTGTGCTAAATCTATGAGGTGATGTTAAATAATAAATGGTAGACGGCTACGGCCTCTCAAAACATATGGGTCAGCCTTGTATGGATTACTGGTGTCTGGTACACAGAAAAAACACAACCAGCAGCTACTGATCATGGGATTCCAGAGGCTGGAAAGCGTTCTGATAGCGGGAGCCATGCGCTTGACCCCCAATTTATCACGGTGAACCAGATGTGTTGTGGTTGAAGAAAGCAGCTACGAAGGAGTGACCCTGGAGAATCAGGGTCACTGGGTCTTTGCAGTTTGCAGTTTGCACTGTCTGGAAAACCTTCAGTGCGTATCTCCATTCTCCAGCCACATTTTATGTACTAAAGTAACAAAGTAACAAAGATCATCAACGCACTGTCCAGAGTGATAATTTCACTTGGCCACGATCCTATAACTTTATGCCGACAGATCACGAATCAACGACCAGGCTGAGGCAGAAATTTTGATTTGAAGCAGACTAGAGATGGTGCACTTGAATTATAGCCAATCTTTCCAACCGAGCATCAGTGGCCTCGTACCATGGTGTTCCAGGCAGATGTCTTTGTAGTCGCCAATCTATCAGAGAAACTACAGGAAAACTCACTCATCAGTTTGCAAATCGTGATCAATTGTAGTTACAGCAAATCAGCTATCAAACCGATTGTTTCTTTATTTATCTATTTATTTAATGCGACCATCCCTTGGCAGCCAGCATAAGAGCCGAATACATCATAACTTCTGCACTGGGACAAGCATATTTGAGAGGTTCAAGATCAGTTGAATTGTGAGCTTCGTCCATAGGATCCTAAGAAGCAGGGCAATGAAGCTGCCTATACCCAGGACCCAGCCACTCAGGGCCTCGGTAAGGATCCTTACCAAGAGGACTGTCATCGTTCTTCCCAGCAAGAGAGTAGTATCATGGGGTTCTGAAATCCCAGAATCAGTTATATTCCATGAAATGCCGATGCAAACTGCCTTATTTTAACAAATTAAGTAATCGAATCATGAATTCATAATCAGGAAAAATATAAGAAAGCATGAAATTAAGAAACTTTTTATGGCGAAAAATTAATTACAGTAAGAAACTTTTTAAGGTCAGAAAACGAGAATGAAAATATTTATGGTAGACTATTTTTCTCAGACGAGCAATTAAGGGGGCCGGGGGGGGTCTGAGGTCGATTTTCGTTTTTTCATTGTTTCTGATAGAGCTGAACGCCAGCTACCAGTAAGTTTTTACCCCATGAAAAAATATTGTTCCTAGCCAAAGTTATGAATTTTTCAAATCGCGAGTTCGCCTGTAATTACAGTGCGCGCGCAAACTTACGACTTGATTTGCCGAAAATAAACTTTAAAATCTATCTCCTCCTACAGTTTTTGAGGAAAACCCTTAAAACTTGGTAGTTGTGTTCTAGGGCATGGAACAGAACTTTGAATCGAGCCGATTTTTGATTTAGGCCTCAGAAGTGAAAATATGACCTCTCAAAGTTGGCTCCTGTCCCAAAAATAGTCAAAAATGACGATTTTCAAATTTCAAAAAGCCATATTTTCACTTCTGAGGCCTAAATCAAAAATCGGCTCGATTCAAAGTTTTGTTTTATGCCCTAGAACATAACTACCAAGTTTCAAGGGTTTTCCTCAAAAGCTGTAGGAGGAGATAGATTTTAAAGTTTATTTTCGGCAAATCGCGTCGTAAGTTTGCGCGCGCACTGTAATTACAGGCGAACTCGCGATTTGAAAAATTTATAACTTTGGCTAGGAACAACATTTTTTCATGGGGTAAAAACCTACTAGTAGCTGGCGTTCAGCTCTATTAGAAACAACAAAAAACCGAAAATCGACCTCAGACCCCCCCCCGGCCCCCTTAAGCAATATAATAGATAACGAGATAATAAATAAATAAGTACAGTATGAAATAATATTTGCTGAATAATAAAATTCAAAAAAATTCAGTATCAAAACTCAGTATTATATGAAAGATACACACATTTTACACACAGCCCACAAAAGCCCTTAAAACCCGCAAAAGCCCGTAAAAACCGGCAAAAGCCCGTAAAAACCCGCAAAATCCCGTAAAAACCCGCAAAAAACCGCAAAATCCCGTAAAAACCCGCAAAAGCCCGTAAAAACCCGCGAAAGCCCGCAAAAACCCGCAAAAACCCATTAAAACACGCAAAAGCCCGTAAAAACCCGCAAAAGCCCGTAAAAACCCGCAAAAAGCCCGTAAAAACCCGCGAAAGCCCATAAAACCCGTAAAAACCCGCAAAACCCGTGAAAGCGCGCAAAAACCGTGAAAGCCCGAGACAACTTGGGAAAACACCGTACGAGCTCCGACGTTGGGGAGGGCCTTACAGAGGACTTAGATAGTAGATACGGTAAAAGATATGAATCAAACTAGTATTGGTGAAAGGTTTCGTAATTCCACAAATGAAATATTTTTCATAAGAAACGGGAAAATGTTAATTGTGTTAATTAATTACATTGCAAATTGAAATAAAACCGGTAATTTGAATTTAGATTTATAAAATTGAAATAATTAAACAACTTTATCTGGACATAACAATTCCAAGTCCAAACAACCTCCAGCCCTGAACACGACACCATCTTCGCAGTGACAACACTGCAATTCAACAACAAATCTTGCAACGACATTAAACCAGCAAATTTACAAATTTTCTGTCCCACTATAATGCTTCATTTTAATTCCCTCCGGAAGACGTATAAATAATTTCAGAAACCATATAACAATCAAATAGTGATGCAAAGTACTTGACGCAATACGTCTGCACGTTACCCTGGACAGATTCTATTTGTTTTTTGACCGGTTGTGTGCTCTGCGCGCGATATGAGTGATGTTTGTCATGTATATGATGGAGTTCCTCGACTTTACTTCCTGCTTGTAGCAAGACTTACACAAGCGTTTTGACATGAAGGTAAACCACTCGCAGGAGAAGTCAATGGCACACTTAGCACACGCTATGTCGGTGTGAGGCTCCTTGTCCTTCACATTCAACAACTCCCTCATCACAGTCTCAAAGCCCAGAGCTTGCTGATACTCGTCGTATTCGAACGTTCTGGAGTCTTCGACTGTGGGCACGAATAGCCAGGGTTCCGACATGACGTAGGAAGGGCGTGGCACTACGCTTAGCAGAAGGTTGGTGGCGGTAGACAGCGCTTCCGGCTGTCTGCCCGATGTTTGGGGGTCTGCGGTGACGGACACGTTTTTGTGGGTCTGCCAGGTAACGTTCTTAGGTCTGTGGTAGTAGTGACAGTAGTCGTGTTCCTTGGTGATGTAGTTGTAGATGCCCGAGTAGTGGGACTTGTGCTGGATCATGGTGGGCAGGGGTTCTCTGAAATCCACGCTACTCCTCGGGACCCTGTCAGTCTGTTTCTGGAAGGTGTACATGGGCTGGGAATGGGACCGCGAGTTGGTCCCAGGTTGGGCCTGGATTGACCTCTTCCGGTGCTCCTCATCGTATGCGAGCTTCAGGGACTGTACAGTGGTGGGTGTCAGGGGCTGCTCCTCTATTATCTGCAGCAGAAGGCAGTGTTAGACTAGTCACCAGGTTATTCTGGTATCAATGAGCTTCAAATACCATGAATTCAAAATATAATGATGCCCTTTTCTAGTGATACTCATCATAATATGTGAAATGCCTTTCACTTTGCCAACAATGAGACAATTTAAAAAAATTAACTATCCATCTTTCCATCGCAACGAAACTGGCTATCAGCTACCATTACCCCTAACCCTCCTTATCTGCTTGATCAGCTGCGATACCCATGTACTACATAGCTTGAGAAGTAAATTGATACTGACCTCTATCGAGTTGGAATCGTCATCGGGAGCACCAACAGAATCACTTTCACTCTCCGATACAATCGATGCCTTCGCGAAACTGAAATGTAGATTCGGTAGAATTCGTGATACGTTTTTTTATTATAAAAAGCGAAGCACATCGCTTCGAGGAAAAAATCGCTTTTCTAGAGAGAAAATTATTCTGTTTTGAAAAAAGCTATTTATTCTCCTGATAATATGAGCCTTGTGATGGAGCTGTTTATAGTTACATTATAAAACCCTGTGACATACTAATAAAGCTGGAAAATTGAAGCAACTCTTTGACGACTTATCACAATCAAAGGACCAAGAATGAAGCACACAGCGTAATTCAGAAGTTACATTAGATGTATTATGTATTCCTAGCTCCAGAGATTTTGATGTAGCCTTTACCACGAATTTGTCTCTTGTCAGCAGTATACAAGTCATTGCCTCAATACATGTTATATTATTTCAGTTACATACTTACATATGGCATAGTATTGTACATTCTACATTACAACAAATACAATAAGGAACTTTGCAAGCACTTTGTAGAAGGAAAATCGCGCTTGGTCGTTTATTTCAATGTACAATGTATCGATCTTAATTCTTATTCGATTATCCTTATCAAAACAAAAAGGTAAAGTTCCGGTAGCGCTACTGCCTACTCCCTACATTGATGGTAGAATGCCTGTGTATTTCTATCTGAATACTGCAGTACAGAAGTACTGCAGTACAGAATTGCTGTAATATGATCAACCGTGGCGGAGGATATCAGTGCATGTTAAGAGTTCACCGAGCACTCTGCTACTAACATTGTCACGTGGGCATACCTTGTGACATACCTTGTGACATACCTTGTGACATACCTTGTGACAGGTCCCTTGAATGAGACTGCTGCTACCACCAATCGTAGAAGAAACTTGAAAAATGATTGTCGTTACTGAAAGCGACCAAAATTGAGAAACGAAACTTTTCCAAAAGAGCCAACATTATGATGCTTTTGCGCTTTGGCTGAAATTGGTCGTAACTTTCTCAAGTTTCTGAACTCCCGTTTCACATATGTACACAGACACACCAGCTGTAAACAGGCGATAGACAACTGCGTTGTGCTCGAAAATGCCAATTCACGAAATAGTCAGTGAAACCAGGAGCTGAGGATCATAGTTCAAGCTTTCGAGTATCAACTATCACAAAACATGGTTCACAGTACACATGGAGACTGGAGAGTTAAAACAAAACATAAATCCTCCTTATGAAACACTGGCAAACTTCCATTGAGATAAGAATTTAGTACAGGAAAGAATCACTCAATCGGTAGTCATGGGAACGGACACGAGCTGATCACAGGGTACCGACTCTGAACTACTATTGGTGTTATTCAGTCAGAGACGGCACCCCATGAACCACTTCCATGGCTGAAAGTTTCACACAGAGACTCAAAATTCCTGCACCAAATTAACATCTCATATCATTCACTGATCTTTGTAGCATGAATGAAATAAAATTATCAGATACTGCGAGTACGAGGTGCTGTACACATATAATATCATTTCGTAACAACAAATGGTCTGAATTTGTCCCAAATTTTTCATACTTTCGACCGAAGTTCTGTTTTTAAAAAGTCGGAAGTCCCAGAAACCTAAGTTCAAACATTTTCCTCGTTGAATATCATTAATTCAGTTTTTAAGCAAAGGCGTTTTACCTTACCCATAGGTCCATTTGACATTTATCAACGCGCGAATTAACCGTAAACTGGAGAAACTGGTGCTCTTGACGGCGCTGATCAAAGTCAGTGTCAAGAATGTTTTGGGATTCGTGATACTAGTCGTAAGTCGCTACGTCACTTATTGAACTCGGTGCGCCGTGACGTAAGCAGCTACAATAAGAGATGCGCAGCCTTCCTGACAGCCAAACGCAGTAGGGAACACGACACCCGCTCCTCAACCAGCTCATTGTTGTAGGTGAATAGTTGCTGCTGTTGTAAATATGTAAACTGAGTAGTAGGCACATTTGTTGTATGCGAATTTTATTAAGTTTCATTAACAGCGGTCCGAACTCCGACATTACTGTCTTTTGTCTTCTTTAACTTCTCACAGTTTGTAACAGGTATTCACACAGCTTTCTAAGTAGATCTAGATAATAAAAGATCAGGGCGAGCAGAGTGAAGGTAATCATTTTCGTGACCCCCAGGCCCCAGTGTTTATGAACACTTTTAAAGACAAAAGTACAGACTATTGAAGTACACTGTACAGTACAGAATTAGTGTAATATTATATTACCCATTACAAATATTCATATCTTATTTCATTAAGGCAGTACAGCTAGCCACACACATACATTATTACAAGTTAATTCATTTTATAAGGACACCGATTTGTTGTTACTTGCGCTTCTGGGTAAGGCTTTCTGCTCTTCTCAAATTTTTGGTTTTTTCTTTTGTCCCGATTTGACTACTTACCGGGCTACTACATTATATAATCGTAGCCAATATTAGTTGAATTCAGTAGTTAAAAGTTTGAAAATCTGACAAAAAACTCAGGGCCAATCCCTGCAAATATCTTAAAGCCATGATTAGATTCACTATGAGTTTGCTCTGTTGATTGAAGATACGGTCTTTCATTACTATGATTATATGTTTTATAATCCTGCGTAAATCGTGATTACACTACGCACGTGGGGCGACATTGCAAATTCCCAAAATTACACTGCATTTTAAACCCATTCTCCCACCTATAAAGATAATAATGGCATCATTGTCAGCAGAAGAATCTACAGCTTTGTACACTGCAATTGTGGTGGTGGATTCAGAGGAAATTCTAAAAGATGCGCTAGAACAGGTGAATAAAGCCACAACCATTGCAGTGGACTGCGAAGGAGATAAACTAGGGCAGAAGGGGACACTGGATGTATTGTCCCTTGCTACCAAACCCGACAAGACTGTTTATCTATTCGATATCAAAACAATGGGAGAGAAAGCCTTTGATGGAGGCTTGCGACAACTCCTGGAGGATGGAAGCATCACGAAGCTGATGTTTGACTGTAGGAACGATGCCGACGCATTGAAGCATCTTTACCATGTCACGCTGAGGGGAGTTCACGATGTTCAACTGATAGAGGTAAGTAAACGGTTGCAAGATCCAGAGCAACAAAGCAAGAGACAGAGACACAGCAACAGTAGTTCAAACAACTACTGGCAGTCTGTAACTAAAAACGTTCCTAGACTCAATGGGTTGAAGAAGTGTATAGAGAAGTTCCTGAGCTCTTCAAAAGAGAGTACAGGTGCTTTGAACGACAAGCAAGATGGTGGATCAACCAAAGACCTAGTTGCAGCAAAAGCAATGATTACAATCGAAATGGATCGGGCCAAGTTCGAGAGTAAGAACATAATATGGGGAGTGAGGCCACTGAGCGAAGTGTTGAAGGAGTACTGTGCAATTGATACCTGTACCCTGTTCTCACTCTATGACATTCTCAAAGAAGGGCAGGATATGGAGGAAATTAGGAAAGCATCTGACCGCTACGTTGATTACAAGAGATCATACACTAAAGTGCCGTCGAGTAAGTACGTTTCCCACTGTTACCTGCCCCACAACATTCTTCAAGTTGATGTGGGAGGCAACACGATTTGCACAGGTTGTAAGAAATGTTTCAGTCGCAGCGAGTTTAGCAACGCTCAGATCAGGAAAAGCATCCAGGTTTGCAGGGTTTGTAGGCTCATTAAAGAAAGAGAAGTTGCAAGAGCGAATCAAGAACAAATGCAGAGAAGAAGAGAAGAAGAAAATATCGGTTATGAATGGATGGAAGATTCGCTTCTTTTCTAATTAGATCCAAGAACCATGCGATAAGAGCATGGGAATGGGCCAATAAAATTTAGCATATTGTTAATTATAATTTGTAACCTTAGTGATTTAAGATAATTCAAGATGCAGAATGTCTATTGTCTGGACTCTAGGTTCTGAGAATGCGAACACGGATACTAGAAGAAGGTTCTGTGCTAGCGAACTTCTGGACATTTATTTGTTCGAACCTCTGTCAGCTGAATTGACTGTAATGCGCCATAAAATTGATAAATATTGTTTGACTGACTGTCTTGAGGCAGTTTAAATAAAACTTCCTGGAGGTAAGTGCATGCTCATACATAGCTGATTGCTGATGACAGGAAGGGCAATAAGTCTTCCGTTCTACACTCATAGTGGAATGGGCTAATATGATTTGTAAGCGTGTCAGGGTTCAATGCCTGTCTATTGACACCCTGACATGACTTGAGTAAATGACCCACTTGGTTTCATAGGCCATGTGGGCACACGAACAGCTTAGAAACTGCCGTCACGTATTATTATTAAAAGTCTTCCAGTGTTCCAAACAACTAACAAGTCGAGTACTACGTTGAACTACAGAGTATCCCCGACATGTTTTTCATATAATATGGAAAAAAGACAATAGTAAGACAAAAATAATACTAATATTTTGAACCTTATGATAAGATTTAAATCTTAAAATAATGAAAATGATTGATTTAAATGACTGAATGTTTTTCCATTTGTTATGGGAAGGGGACATGTATGCCAAAGAACAATGTGAGGGTAATTTACAATTATCGTTGTAATGCTCCCTGGATTGCTACAGTGCTAATAAGGGATTGATCACATATCATTGCATAATGTGGCAGGGAAGGGAAGGGTTTTCTAATGATTACCATACATCATGTTATTGTAACAAATACAACAAATGTAATTACTGTACAGCTACTGTAATTAGTAATAACATTGTAGTTTACATTGTTATTTTTACATCATAATTCAGCCCAACAAATGTGAATTTTCTCGGACCTCATTTAAACGTAGAAAAAGGTGTTGTTTAAAACTTCTGATGCCACTCATGTCTCACTGTCTCATTGAGGTGGAAGAATGTTTCAGTATTCTTGCTGTGTGAGGAATGAATCACCAGAAAACAACAAATTTAAATTTCTTTAAAGTTTTATCAGTTATGAAATATGTGTTGGTGTTATTTTCAGAAAACCTCAGTTAGAAAGTTACACGAACTGTTACAAGATACCTGTGGTGTGGAATTAATAGAGCAGTTTCTGATGGGGTGGCATTTCCAGGGCTAACATCCTCCTTGATTTCTGGTTGTCTCTTCCTTTGCTTTGCTTCTTTCAGCTCAGCAAGTGTGGGGGTCTTCTTCACTTTGGCTTTGTACCTCTTCTGCATCATATAATCCTGAAATTGATCATGAAAATCGTTTGCACATCAATGTAAATTTTCAAGAAACAACCCGATCTACAACCCTATTTCCTATCTCTTTTATTTACTGATGATCACACATAGCAGTAAACCGCTTAAATCTTCACCTTGACACAGCTTTATCATATCACATTGCTTTACTACATTGATACCTCTTTACTAACTTGATACCTCTTTACCACATTGACGCTGCTTTACCACCTAGACATTGCTTTACTACCTTGACACCACTTTACCACCTTAACACTGCTTTACTACCTTGACACCTCTTTACCACCTTGACACTGCTTTACCACCTAGAGATTGCTTTACTACCTTGACACCGCTTTACCACCTTAACATTACTTTATTACATTGGCACCGCTTTACCACCTTGACATTGATTTCCTACCTCGACACCGCTTCACCACCCTGACACCGTTTTACCACCTTGACACAGCTTCACCACCTTGACACTGCTTTACTATTTTACCACCATGTCACTGCTCTTATACCTTGGGACCGCTTTTATTAATACCTTAGTGCTATCTTATTACCTTGCCACCACCTGATTACCTTGACACCATTTTATTTTTACTTCATTGATACAAAATAACTAGGTACCTTCACATCACTTTACATCCTTGGATGCTGGCATTGCTTGACTACTTTGGTGCCACCTTGAAAATGCCCTACTACCTTGACACCACTTAGCTTTACTACCTTGACACCGTTTCTGTACATAATACAAGTTTGACAATGCTTTACTCTCTGACCTCACTGTGCTACCTGACACTGCCTTATCACCTTGGGCTTGACACTTACTTGACACCGCTTGAAGTTTATTGCCCTGATACCACCTTACTATCAACCTATTACCTTGACTGTTTAGCTTAACTATCATGACACTGCCTCACTACCTCTTCAATACCATAACAATGCTTTACTCCCTTGACACCCTCTTACGATAAACGTCCTTAAACCACTAAACTATTACTAAATAGAAACTGTTTCACTATGTTATCACTTTTTTACTACATACAACTACTTTGACACTCATTCACTTTGTTGGCATTGCTTTCGCATTATATATAATGATGTTTTTCCTTAAATTTTTCAATTGCTAAAATCCCAGCAAAACAAGTCATCTCGGTGGGACTGAGAAAAAATCAATAAATCCCAGCCGGGATCCCAGCTTTGCCAGGATCCCGGTTGATCTCTGACCATGAAGCCCTACCTAATGAGCTTAAATAGTGATTCAAAACCAATTTTTTAGAGTGAAGCATTCTGCAAAGTTCACACCACAAGTCTACCTATAACACTATTACACACTACAGTATTTTTGAATTATAATCCTGCATGAATTCTTTCAATTTTTGCTCTGTGTCAAAGGTCTCTATGTATTCTGATTTTTCACTCTCCTCATGTTTGTAGTAGTGACTATATTTTTCAACCAACTTAGCTACAATTGCCTCATCAAGCTTCCGTTTATAAAGGATAAGCTGAGGCTTGCATATCTTGCTGCGTGCATTTGCTTCTGCATATATGCTAACACCATTGGTGTGTGCAGGTATTGAGGATACCCTCTCAGTTGATTTAAGAGGACTTGTGCATATAGAATTCGATGTTACATCATTAGATTGGAGGCAGATTGGAGAATCTGGTGCATGATCACTAGCCAAAGAGATGGGTGATTGAGGTCGAGAATGTGAGTTAGGAGACTGATGCAATGATGGAGCATTCAATGACACCTCATCAGGATCTTTTTTCTCTTCAGAAGTTTCAGGGCTGATCAACATTTTTGAAAAGGGTGATAGTCTATCCAATGATTCTGATTTTGCCAACTCCTTGATTCCATGTGATTTTTTAATCATTGGATCCATGGACTCCCCAGTATTTTCAATAATGCTGTTGCTTGAGGCATCAAGCATATTTCCTTTAGAAATTTCTCCTTTGATTTCATGGCCATCTGATTGACTATTTAAAACATTGAGTGAATCTTTGGTATTAGTTATCCCTAAGACACCTGAGTCAACAGGAAGTGTTTTTCTTCTTTTATATGGTTTTCTGACATACTGTATTTCACATTGATCACTGCTAACAAAGTGTACTTCCCCATTTTCCATTGTACCATTGTTCATGCATCAAATTTTTGTATAAATTCTATTGAAAGTGCATCAAAATTGCAGGTCTTTATGTAAACCTCCATTGATTGAGTGATCTGCACACATATATACATTAACCATACACACTTCTATACCAAATAATCTGAATAATCCAAAATTAAGCAAGTGAATACAGATACTATATTAGTAATCAATTAAAGCATTTATAACGAGGGATATAGCAAGATTTTTGAAAAGGAGGGGGTGACTTACATTTGAAACCTGTTGAATGTTTTATTTTGCTTGGCTCAACACTCATTATGACAAAATGAACAAAATTTTCGAAATTTCTGTACAAAAAAGGGGGAGGCAGCCACCTGTGTCACCTCCCCCTGGTTATTACATGCTAAGTCAAATAGATCCTACTGCTCTCCACATTGCATGGATCATGTTGGTGTTCAAGTATGGAGTTGGAGAAAAGTCTTGCAAATTGATGGCTTGAAGAAAGATTTTTAATCAAATAGGAGGGAACTACAATAGCCACTTAAGCATGACGAAAACTAAACTCAATGGCTCAGAATGCAAAAGTGTTTTATGTCAAAAATCATATATTTTGTATGCGGGTATTAAGAGGGAATTTGTGATGCATGATGATTGGGTACAATTTTGGATATCTTGTCCCTCAGCACAACCGAGATACTCCTTTGTATAAATTATTATTCTACAACACCCCTCTCGAGGCTCTCCACAAAACCCTCTCGCACATCCTGAAGCCCCTGACGCAGAACCACCTCCGCCTCAAGGACTCCCTCGACTTCTGATCCAGATTCCTAGCATCCCTCAACCCTTCCTACCCCTACCACTCCTCCCTCGACGTCCAGTCCCTCTACACCTCCTGTGACATGCGCCCTAGCAACGGTCAGCCATCTCCTCCTCACGAGCAGAACCCCTCCCTCCTACCTTCCAACCTCTCTCCTCTACCATCAGGACTCTCATCTCCTTCTGCCTTGACAACTCCTACCTCGAGTTCAACGGCTCCTTCTACTCGCAGGATGTTGGTGGACCCATGGGCTCCGCCCTCACGGTGCAGCTAGCAGAGATCCGGGTAGCAGAAGTCGAAGACCTCGCCCTCTCCTGACCCTCCCAACTCCTACTGCCACTTCGTTGACGACGGCCTTGGCTCCTTCAGGGACAGACAACACACAGACTCCTTCCTCAACTTCATCAACTCCCTGACGGACGACCTCACCTTCACCCTGGAACACCCCTCTCCCGACGGAACCATCCCCTTCCTTGACGTCCTCATCCATCCCAACAAGTCCACATTGGTCTACAGGAAACCCACCCACACCAACCTCTACACCCGCTACGACTCCTGCACAACGACCTCCTCCAAGGACAGTGTCATCAGATCCCTCACCAGATGGGCCCACAACCTCTGCTCTCCTCAACACCTCGACGCGGAACTTCAGACAGTACGACACACCCTCCTACAGAACGGATTCCCTCCCTCCCGCATCTCCTCCATCATGACAGAGGTCTCCCAGAAGTTCAACAATCCCTCCACCCACCAATCTCTCACTGCCTTCAACAGAGACATCAAACCACGACCCTCCTTGAAGACCTTCCTCCCCTTCCATCCCTCCCTCTCCAAACCCATCAAGAAGATCCTCAACGACCACAACATCGACGTCACCTTCTCCTCCAACACCTCCCTCCGGAACCTCCTCACCAAGACTAAGACTACTCCTCCCTCCTCCCAGACTCCCAACACCATCTACGAGATCAGCTGCCTTGACTGCCCTGCCAAGTACAACGGACAGACCTACCGCCCCCTCCTCGACAGAATGAAAGAACACGAGAGATGCTACAGACTGAATAACGCAGTTGACAACACTACAGACAGAGTGAAATCTGCTCCAGCTCATCACTCCCTCACCACTGGACACAACATTGCCTGGAACGACATCCACATCCTCAAGTCCCTCCCTCCCGCTCCCACCTAGACCTGACAGAACAGGCTGCCATAGCCACTAGAAACCATCTATGAACAGAACAGACAGCGCTCCAAAGTGCAGCACCCTGTGGAACCCCATCCTCCCCAAGATCTCCTCAACCTTCAGACCTACTGACTCAGGAATCCTCTTCCCTAACTACTGACACCACTTTTTCTTGTTTATGTTATTAGTGATATTGTATTTGATTATCCCGTCACCTGATCACTCACCCTCCACCCTTCCCCCACTCCCTGACACCACTCATTTCATTTATAAGCATCCTCTCACCTTCCATCTTCAGCTGACGACGATAATCACATGATTTTCGAAAGCTCCTGATTTAAAGTTTATCGTATCATTTAAACGTTTTAACTTGCTCTCTAAAATATATACTGTTATTGTGCTGTGAAATGATATTCAAATTCAAATCTTATCTATCTTTAATATAAAATGAATTCACATGTGAATAATGTTTGTGCCGCCGTACACAATTAATGAAACAAAGTTATTTTTTTTTAATGAAACAAAGTTATTTATATTTTACAGCAGACTTGACCATGCGTTGGCATGAATTTATTAAAACCAATAGAATGATTTATTTTTAAAACTATTACTAAGACTACTACAGTACTACTAGCTACTAGCTAATTCATATGATGTAGCAAATCAAACAAAATAAAATATAAAATAACGTGCTGAAAAAAATTAAATTTGAGCTTGCCAAGATGATATGAAGAGAAAGGAAGGCTAAGCTGGGCTTAGTTGTGCCATTGCTATGGATACAGATATTCTGCATGTGCAGATTATGATCAGTTCTATGCGAGTACTTTCTGATACGTTGTTGATTGCTGCGTTTTAGCGTTTGAACGAACGAAGTGCTTACTGTTTTCATTTGAAATTCAAGATCTGGAAATAGAGAACGGGTATGGCTTGCATCGTGGAAGCTATTTCCGTTAGCATCTCTTCATAAATCAATGACAGACATTGGTCGATTTAAATCAATTCTGAGTTGATGGTTAACGGAAAAATGTGAATTTACAGCAATTTAAGATTGAACAAAATCAAAATCAAATTGAATCAAATTTGGGCATAGCACATTGCGCTTTTGGAATACTGCTCTTGGCGTAAATCAATGCTTTGATTCAACATTCAGTATGAGTACGATACTCGCGAGTATCGTACTAATACTGAATGTTGAATCAAAGCATTGATTTACGCCAAGAGCAGTATTCCAAAAGCGCAATGTGCTATGCCCAAATTTGATTCAATTTGATTTTGATTTTGACCATTATTCTTTAGTTACTTTTAGTGATGCTGGACCGTGCAAGTTTTGATCATTATAATTTGCTCTTGTATGATGAACTTAAATCTGAAAATTAAAACCGCGGTTTTAATTTTCAGATTTAAGTTCATCATACAAGAGCAAATTATAATGATCAAAACTTGCACGGTCCATAGCATCACTAAAAGTAACTAAAGAATAATGGTCAAGTTTGCTCCTTCATAAACTTTTTGAGAGCTTATTATTTGGTCCTGTATCATCTGGCAGGCCCAACGGACCTTTCTAGTGATTCTATAATTTGAATCTGTTTTTCAGGTTGTTGGCCCCAACATCAGTTTGTAGGATGTTACCCTACCCTCCGCCGCGCACGCAACGTTTTCCGCGGGGAACACGACCCTCCAAACTTCCGAGTGTTGCGCGCTAGGGATGGGAGAAATCCATCAACCAATTCCCTGAGGAAGCGCGCCGCGCGACGATTTCACTTAGTGCTAACGCGTACGCCGACGGCGCGCGCCGCGCGCAAAAGAGGGCTCTGGATAAAGTTCCCCTAACCAGCTGGTTTAGCGGCTTGCCGCGCCGCGCACGTTCCGTACGCGAAACCAAGGCGCTGGTTAGGGCAATGGATAGAGTAACGCGACGATAACAGGGGTATACGTGTTTGTCGTGTTTAGCAACGGGTTCCTAAGCCCGCATAGGTGTGTGTACGCGCGCTGCGCTTCCCTACGGGGAAGCGCGCTGCGCAACGCAGACAGGGATATACGTGTTTAGCAAAGCAACGGGCATAGGAACATTGTTGCTAATCACGCATAGCTCTAGGGACTTAGTGTTCGCATCGGCATGGGCCAGTCACGCTTCGCTTCCTCAATGCTCATACTTTCATTATAAAACTTAAACGCATGCATGAATTCAACGGGTGCGGAAGTTGCCCGTTTAACTTTATATTTTCTTCTGACTGGATGGCTAAGAGAGGGCAGATGTGACCGTTGTACCCCGTGCGCGCGCAACGTTCGCGTTCCACATTTGGACGTCCAAATGTGGAACGTTGCGCTCGGGGTAGGTTTTACATCCTATTCCTACGAGTCGTAGGAAAAGGATGTAAAACCTACCTCGTGCGCCGAGCGCAACGTTCCACATTTGGACGTCCAAATGTGGAACGCGAACGTTGCGCGCGCACGGGGTACAACGGTCACATCTGCCCTCTCTTAGCCATCCAGTCAGAAGAAAATATAAAGTTAAACGGGCAACTTCCGCACCCGTTGAATTCATGCATGCGTTTAAGTTTTATAATGAAAGTATGAGCATTGAGGAAGCGAAGCGTGACTGGCCCATGCCGATGCGAACACTAAGTCCCTAGAGCTATGCGTGATTAGCAACAATGTTCCTATGCCCGTTGCTTTGCTAAACACGTATATCCCTGTCTGCGTTGCGCAGCGCGCTTCCCCGTAGGGAAGCGCAGCGCGCGTACACACACCTATGCGGGCTTAGGAACCCGTTGCTAAACACGACAAACACGTATACCCCTGTTATCGTCGCGTTACTCTATCCATTGCCCTAACCAGCGCCTTGGTTTCGCGTACGGAACGTGCGCGGCGCGGCAAGCCGCTAAACCAGCTGGTTAGGGGAACTTTATCCAGAGCCCTCTTTTGCGCGCGGCGCGCGCCGTCGGCGTACGCGTTAGCACTAAGTGAAATCGTCGCGCGGCGCGCTTCCTCAGGGAATTGGTTGATGGATTTCTCCCATCCCTAGCGCGCAACACTCGGAAGTTTGGAGGGTCGTGTTCCCCGCGGAAAACGTTGCGTGCGCGGCGGAGGGTAGGGTAACATCCTACAAACTGATGTTGGGGCCAACAACCTGAAAAACAGATTCAAATTATAGAATCACTAGAAAGGTCCGTTGGGCCTGCCAGATGATACAGGACCAAATAATAAGCTCTCAAAAAGTTTATGAAGGAGCAAACTTGACCATTATTCTTTAGTTACTTTTAGTGATGCTATGGACCGTGCAAGTTTTGATCATTATAATTTGCTCTTGTATGATGAACTTAAATCTGAAAATTAAAACCGCGGTTTTAATTTTCAGATTTAAGTTCATCATACAAGAGCAAATTATAATGATCAAAACTTGCACGGTCCATAGCATCACTAAAAGTAACTAAAGAATAATGGTCAAGTTTGCTCCTTCATAAACTTTTTGAGAGCTTATTATTTGGTCCTGTATCATCTGGCAGGCCCAACGGACCTTTCTAGTGATTCTATAATTTGAATCTGTTTTTCAGGTTGTTGGCCCCAACATCAGTTTGTAGGATGTTACCCTACCCTCCGCCGCGCACGCAACGTTTTCCGCGGGGAACACGACCCTCCAAACTTCCGAGTGTTGCGCGCTAGGGATGGGAGAAATCCATCAACCAATTCCCTGAGGAAGCGCGCCGCGCGACGATTTCACTTAGTGCTAACGCGTACGCCGACGGCGCGCGCCGCGCGCAAAAGAGGGCTCTGGATAAAGTTCCCCTAACCAGCTGGTTTAGCGGCTTGCCGCGCCGCGCACGTTCCGTACGCGAAACCAAGGCGCTGGTTAGGGCAATGGATAGAGTAACGCGACGATAACAGGGGTATACGTGTTTGTCGTGTTTAGCAACGGGTTCCTAAGCCCGCATAGGTGTGTGTACGCGCGCTGCGCTTCCCTACGGGGAAGCGCGCTGCGCAACGCAGACAGGGATATACGTGTTTAGCAAAGCAACGGGCATAGGAACATTGTTGCTAATCACGCATAGCTCTAGGGACTTAGTGTTCGCATCGGCATGGGCCAGTCACGCTTCGCTTCCTCAATGCTCATACTTTCATTATAAAACTTAAACGCATGCATGAATTCAACGGGTGCGGAAGTTGCCCGTTTAACTTTATATTTTCTTCTGACTGGATGGCTAAGAGAGGGCAGATGTGACCGTTGTACCCCGTGCGCGCGCAACGTTCGCGTTCCACATTTGGACGTCCAAATGTGGAACGTTGCGCTCGGGGTAGGTTTTACATCCTATTCCTACGAGTCGTAGGAAAAGGATGTAAAACCTACCTCGTGCGCCGAGCGCAACGTTCCACATTTGGACGTCCAAATGTGGAACGCGAACGAGGGGGTCAATGCAGACACTGGCCCGTATGCACAAATAAAGGGAATCCCTCTTTTTTAAGGGAAAGCCTTAAATATAAGGCTTTCCCTCGAAAAATAACCTTTCCCTTGAAACTGGTGGCAAACCCCTGAAGAATGTGTAGGTTGTGTTAGCTCATAATTTTGGTTTTTCCGGCACTGAGGCACCCATGCTTGTGTGAAAAAAGCAATCTGGGGCACAGAAATCTGCTCACGGTTCCAGAGTATAGCTCTTGGTAGAGATGTGGTGAAAAGTGGCTTATTTTGAGGAAATTGCTTTAAAATGAGGGAATCCCTTAAAATAAAAAGGGAAACACATAAAATGAGAGGGAAATGCTCACCAAAAGCACGTCTTTTGAGGGATTCCCTCATGCTTTCCCTTAAGATTTACCATATTTCCAGGTTAAGAGGGTAACTTAGGGTGTGATAGGCTTACTTAGTGATAGGCTTATTTAGGGAGTGTGAGAGGCCATTTAAGAGTGTGATAGGCTTACTTAGGGAGTGTGATAGGCTTACTTTTAGGAGTGTGATAGGCTTACTTAGGAGTGTGAGAGGCTTACTTAAGAGTGTGATAGGCTTACTTAGGAGTGTGATAGGCTTACTTAGGGGAGGATGGGCTTTACGGGGAGTGTGATAGGCTTACTTAGGAGTGTGATAGGCTTACTTAGGAGTGTGATGGGCTTACTTAGGAGTGTGATGGGCTTACTTAGGAGTGTGACAGGCTTACTTAGGAGTGTGATGGGCTTACTAAGGAGTGCGATAGGCTTACTTAGGAGTGTGAGAGGCTTACTTAGAGTGTGATAGGCTTACTTAGGAGTGATAGGCTTACTTAGAGTGTGATAGGCTAACTTAGGAGTGTGATAGGCTTACTTAGGGGTGTGATAGGCTTACTTAGGAGTGTGATAGGCTTACTTAGGAGTGTGATAGGCTTACTTAGGAGTGTGATAGGCTTACTTAGGAGTGTGATGGGCTTACTTAGGAGTGTGATAGGCTTACTTAGGAGTGTGATAGGCTTACTTAGGAGTGTGATAGGCTAACTTAGGAGTGTGATAGGCTCACTTAGGAGTGTGATAGGCTTACTTAGGAGTGTGATAGGCTTACTTAGGAGTGTGGTAGGCTTACTTAAGAGTGTGATAGGCTTACTAAGGGGTGTGATAGGCTTACTTAGGAGTGTGATAGGCTTACTTAGGAGTGTGATAGGCTTACTTAGAGGTGTGATAGGCTTACTTAGGAGTGTGATGGGCTTACTTAGGAGTGTGATAGGCTTACTTAGGAGTGTGATAGGCTTACTTAGGAGTGTGATAGGCTTACTTAGGAGTGTGATAGGCATACTTAGGAGTGTGCTCGGAGTCCGAGAGGGTTGTTCGGGAATACGAGAAGGGTTTCTCAGAGTTCAATAGTATTATCTTTTAAGCAAGGAAATATATTTTTCAGGAGAAAAAGTATCCACTCATAACCCACCCCTATCCACTCATAACCCACCCCTATCCACTCATAACCCACCCCTATCCACTCATAACCCACCCCTATCCACTCATAACCCACCCCTATCCACTCATAACCCACCCCCTATCCACTCATAACCCACCCCTATCCACTCATAACCCACCCCTATCCAGTCATAACCCACCCTTTCCACTCATAACCCACCCTATCCACTCATAACCCACCCCTTTCCACTCATAACCCACCCCTATTCACTCATAACCCACCCCTTCAAAACTTCAACTATATGACTTTTTGACCGACCCATGGCAATGTGGACAGGGAGAGTAAATCTATTTTTCTGTGCTTTGGACAGAAATATAGTTGACTCAAACTGTAGTGCAGCAGTAAAGGCGGCTTGTCTGGCCTAACACCCGGACCCCCATTGCTCAGTGAAGTTCACCAAGCCAATGTCACTTTCATTCCAATAAAGCCAGAGCACCCAGTGGGTACCAGTGGCAACTTGCCGTCGCTATAAGTGGTCCTGTATCCCCAGTGCAGTGCCCTTAATTATACTGTCCCCTTATTCCAGAGTTTGGGGAACCCAAATACAATACAATACAATACAATACCCACCCCTTTCCACTCATAACCCTCCCCTATCCACTCCATAACCCACCCCTATCCACTCATAACCCACCCCTATCCACTCATAACCCACCCCTATCCACTCATAACCCACCCCTATCCACTCATAACCCACCCCTATCCACTCCATAACCCACCCCTTTCCACTCATAACCCACCCCTATCCACTCATAACCCACCCCTATCCACTCATAACCCACCCCTTTCCACTCCATAACCCACCCCTATCCACTCATAACCCACCCCTATCCACTCATAACCCACCCCTATCCACTCATAACCCACCCCTATCCACTCATAACCCACCCCTATCCACTCATAACCCACCCCTATCCACTCATAACCCACCCCTATCCACTCATAACCCACCCCTATCCACTCATAACCCACCCCTATCCACTCATAACCCACCCCTATCCACTCATAACCCACCCCTTTCCACTCATAACCCACCCTATCCACTCATAACCCACCCCTATCCACCACTCATAACCCACCCCTATCCACTCCATAACCCACCCCTATTCACTCATAACCCACCCTTTCCACTCATAACCCACCCCTATCCACTCCCATAACCCACCCCTATCCACTCATAACCCACCGTCCACCCTTTCCACTCATATCCCACCCCTATCCACTCATAACCCACCCCTTTCCACTCATTACCCACCCCTATTCACCTTACCCATCCCTATCCACTCATAACCCACCCCTATCCACTCATAACCCACCCCTATCCACTCATAACCCACCCTTTCCACCATAACCCACCCCTTTCCACTCATAACCCACCCCTATCCACTCATAACCCACCCCCTTTCCACTCATAACCCACCCCTATCCACTCATAACCCACCCCTATCCACTCATAACCCACCCCTATCCACTCATAACCCACCCCTATCCACTCATAACCCACCCCTATCCACTCATAACCCACCCCTATCCACTCATAACCCACCCCTATCCACTCATAACCCACCCTATGCTCCTCAAGCGACCTTTTCCCTATCTTTTTGAGCAATTCCCTTATTTTTAAGCATTATCACAACTTTTGGACCTTTTCCCATTTTTAAGGGAATCCCTCATTTGTGCATACGGCCCATTGTCTGACAACCGAATGTGGGACGCGTCCCACATTTGGTTGTGCGCGCGGGGTGTAATAAAATATCTGACTCAAGGAAAAATGTGTCATTGTTGAAATGAAGTTAAATTCAAGATATCATGTAAAAAATTTGTAAATTTGTAAATTACTTCGTCACATGGAAATAACTTTCTGCAAATAAGTTTTGTCCGACGTCGTCAGACTCATTATTTCAAGGGGAGGGGGGTCAGGCGACGCCTGACAAAATAAGTTTTATTAAATTTAAAATGCTGACATTATTTTCGGCATTGCTTTTAAGTTTATACTTAGGTATAGAAGTATATTAATATAGCAATAGTATGAGAAGTATCATCCAACATGAACAAAACATTCATTATAGAAAAATGTTGCTTCTATCAACTAATAGTAATTATGATAAAATAAGTAAATTTATCTGCAACCAATACCAGTACGGGTACCATGACATTGACACATAAAATGCTTCGCTATCGTATATCATTACGTGTAGTTACTATCAATCATTCAAATTCAATGCACTGAAATACCGGCGTGAATCTTTGTCTCCTTCAATAACTTCTCTTTAAGTCTTACTTCCTCAATTCACTGTCACATAATAGTTTCATTATCATATTCATTATCAACCTCTCCGTTTTAATACAAACTGGTTTTAAGCATCCCTACCAGTCTCCTGAGTGATTTCATTCAACTCACAGCGAGTCTCACTCTGTTTCTCCACAGTTCGTTTGATGAGTAAAGGCACTTCAGTGCCACTGTGGCCCTAGCTACATGGCCTCGGTGGGTATTTTGGGCATTGTTAGGGGTGTCATGGCCGCCGGGACCTGCATCACGTTGATATGCTGCATGCTCGTGTGATTCATCTGGTAGCTCTTCCTGAAATAATAGAATTGGTGAGGCGAGCGAAAGAGAAAATAGGTACATGAGTGATTGAGACGCACCTAAATGCTTTGAATGGTTGATGTTACGATACGATACATTACGGAAGATTGTGATTAAAATTAAAGACAAAACAAAACGGTTTAAAATGTCCGAGAGAGTGTAAGAGTATGGACACCAGAGGGCTACCACAAGACGGTATGAATTTCTCAAGATTTAAACCCTCTTGATAACCACTGCAAGTATTTTGCCAAAATTTCCTGGCTCCATAGTCAGGGATCACACATCTCATAAAATGAAGGCATGCCCAATTACCACCAATTCCCCCACGCTTGTGTCCTGCACTTGTTACCCGAGATGACAATCGTCTCATTGTGTGCTGCTCACTCCTTGATATCCGCTCAATAGCCGCATGACTCCTCCGCCACATGGTAAATCAGGGGAACACGTGGAGAGGGAAATACCCCTCCAGGGGTAAGGGAAATACAACCTGCGTCATCAAATCGCCATGCTAAAACCAGACAATGACGTCACACCCGGAGCTTACACTAATCGACACGTCTCATGTTGAGGAGGGAATAAGAGTGAGAAAGAGGAGATGGGGAACTTGTAATTACGACTCTTGGTGGTGTCATGTGGACCATGTGGAGTGCTATTAACACCTAGCGTGCCTCTTGTGAATCGGGCTAATAACGAGTGAGTGTCCATGTGTCAGACATGCTAGCGCCAGGGCATGTGTCAAAAGAAGAGACAATCATGTGGAAGAGACAAGAGTCCGATTTTCAGACTCAATTGTCGGTTTAGAGCTCAACAGACAAAATAGCAAACAAGACGATGGGAAATAATCTAGTAGGTAGCAGTAGCACTGACAGATACATGGTGAAAAATGAGAAGATGGCTTATTTTGGTATAACTGTTTAACGAAAGCATTTTGAGTCTGGATGATCTTGATAATACCGAGCCGAATTTTAGATTCTTAATAAATTGAAGAACTGTTTATCATTATTGTGATCCCCTACCACCTATAATTCCCCACCTCATGTATTGGATCTTGCGTTGCCAGAGAGCGTGTTCCCTGGCCAGGTGAGCCTGTCTCTCCCTCTCCTTGCTGAGCGCTCTGATGCTCTCCTCCTGGTGCTTGATATTCTTCAGAACCTGCTCGATGTACTGCAGCACTGAGGGGGAAGGGTGGTGAGAGGGGGAGTGGTAAGATGGGAGTGGTAATCGGGGGAGTGGGGGAGGGGGAGTGGTAATCGGGGGAGTGGTGGGAGGGGGAGTGGTAATCGGGGGAGTGGTATTACCACTTACCCTCTTAAAAAGGGGGAGTGGTAATCGGGGGAGTGGTAATCGGGGGAGTGGTAAGAGGGGAGTGGTAGAGGGGAGTGGGGGAGGAGTGGTAATCGGGGAGTGGTGGGGGGGGAGTGGTAATCGGGGGAGGGTACCAGGGGGGTAAAAAAAGGGTAATCGGGGGAGTGGTAATCGGGGAGTGGTGAGAGGGGAAGTGAGTAAGAGGGGAGTGGTGGGAGGGAGTGGTAATCGGGGGAGTGGTGGGAGGGAGTGGTAAGAGGGGGAGTGGGGGGAGGGGGAGTGGTAATCGGGGGAGTGGGGGGAGGGGGAGTGGTAATCGGGGGAGTGGTGGGAGGGGGAGTGGTAATCGGGGGAGTGGTATTACCACTTACCCTCTTAAAAAGGGGGAGTGGTAATCGGGGGAGTGGTAATCGGGGGAGTGGTAAGAGGGGGAGTGGTAAGAGGGGGAGTGGTGGGAGGGGAGTGGTAATCGGGGGAGTGGTGGGAGGGGGAGTGGTAATCGGGGGAGTGGTAAGAGGGAGCGGTAATCGGGGGAGTGGGGGGAGGTGGTAATCGGGGAGTGGTGGGAGGGGGAGTGGTAATCGGGTGAGGGACCATGACCTCTTAAAAAGGGGTTTAATCAATCAAGGTAATCGGGGAGTGGTAAGAGGGGGAGTGGTGAGAGGGGGAGTGGTAAGAGAGGGAGTGGTAATCGGGGGGAGTGGTGGGAGGGGAGTGGTAATCGGGGGAGCGGTAATCGGGGAGTGGTAATCGGGGAGTGGTAAGAGGGGAGTGGTAATCGGGGGAGTGGGGGAGGGGAGTGGTAATCGGGGAGTGGTGGGAGGGGGAGTGGTAATCTGGAATAGGTGGTGTGCTGCCCTCTTAAAAGGGGTCAGTGGTAATCGTAGGGGGTGGTAATCCTTTATAATGGTAAGAGGGGAGTGGTAAGAGGGGAGTGTGGTGGGAGGGGGAGTAATCAATCGGGGGAGTGGTGGGAGGGGAGTGGTAATCGGGGAGCGGTAATCTGAGTGGTATTACCACTTTTACCCTCTTAAAAGTGAGGGGTAAATCAGGGGAGTTTCAGTAATCGGGGAGTGGTAATCGGGGGAGTGGTAAGGGAGTGGTGAGGGGGAGTGGTAAGAGGGGGAGTGGTGAGAGGGGAGTGGTAAGAGGAGTGTGTGAGAGGGAAGAGGTGAGAGGGGAAGGATGAGAGGGGTAAATGGTGAGGAATGGTGTAGGGGGAGTTGTAAATAGGGGAGTGGTAAGAGAAGAGGGAGTGGTAAGAGGGGAGTGGTGAGAGGGAGTGGTAATCAGGGGTAACGGGGATCCTTAAAATGGAGCTAATCAGGGGAGTGGTGGGAGGGTGAGTGGTGAGAGGGGGAGTAGTGGGAGGGGGGAGTGGTAAGAGGGGGATTGATGGGAGCTGAGGGGGATTGGTGAGAGGGGGAGTGGTAAGAGGGGGATTGATGGGAGCTGAGGTGGAGTGGTGAGAGGGGGTGGTAAATCAACCCACGGTGGGGCTGGAAATGTCCCGGAGTGGGTATATTGACATTTCACTGTGAAATATGAACTTGATCATGACATTTGATATAAGCTGTTTGATCAATCAAGTGTACTTAGGGATCGTTCACATATTACTAATTACGTAATCATATAGGGGGAGGGGGGAGTTTTCAAATGATTACGTTTGATTACGGGGAGGGGGAGGGAGTTTGGTGATTGATTACGTAATCAAAATTTACAATTTTTGACACTATTTTTGCCACAAATTCCCGGTATTTTTAGCAAAATTTTCTGAAATCCAACTCAAAAGCACCATTTTCAGCACCATTTTTAAAAACTTACCTCAATATTTTCATAAGTTTTTCCAAAGTTGAAACATAATCAATTTTAAAGTATTTACACTGTCCATTTTCTCAACTTTCTACTCAAAAAGGTGGGGGGGGGGGTTAAGCCATGATTACGTAATATTCTCCTCAAGAGAGGGGGGTTGGGCTTTGATTACGTTTGATTACGAGGGGGAAGGAGGGGGTTGAAAATGGCCAAAAATTGATTACGTAATATGTGAACGATCCCTTATAGGAACCTTTTAGTTTGAACCCTAATTGCGCGCTGTAGAACCGTTCATGCTGCATAATGAGCTAAGAGTACACATAATAGTTCATTATCATTTGATCATGCTGTAGTGCGTAACAATCTATTGTTAATTAGAGTAGTGCTATTTACGTATTCAATTATGATAATGGACATTTCCTTGTGTTTTAAAAATGCCAGCAAAATAAGAGCATAACTTGGCTTTGTAACTCGGAGAAGTGTAAGCCTCTATCTTCAGCCTTGAGTCTTCGTCTTCGGGGCGTAATATCTTACATCACGGTTTGCACATTAATTTGGGGCGATCGGCTTATTCCTATTGCAGGATCCTGGGCCGATGGATTTGAACGAGGTCAGAGCATTCAATCACTACAGCAGATTAATTACATACAGATGCTTTTTATTCGAGGGGTTATTTGAGGAAGTTTTTATTCCTCGCATTTCAAGATTTAAGATCATTTAATTTTAAGATCAAAATCTTACAATGTTATTTTGCATTCATACGTGCTAACTTGTGCAGAAAAAATATACCAGGAGTTGAAATTGTGCTTTCTAGTTTCTCGTCACCAGCGAATTTCGCCATGGGGCCTTTGTGTTTTTCAAATCAAAAGAAGGGTGCAACTTCTTTTAAAAATCAACTTCTTAAAGGAATAATGTGCCTCAAATTTGAATGCCCTCATTTCGCAACGAATCAACAATGAAAAGTTTTGAATTTATGGACGTAAGTACACTGACGCTGCACTAGGCATACTATTTAAATATTTTAATATCCATTTCCCTTCCCTGCAAATTATTTCGTGCCCACTTTGAAACGGAACGGAAACGAACAACATTGAATTTTTTAGATCTAGAAACGGATTATTTTACTAAATTTCTTTAATTTTGAAAGAATGCATTGTGGTATGTTCACATATATATGGTCGCGTGGCAACTGCAACTGCGATCAAATCTTCATTTTGCCGCTTGATTTTGTCAATCATTTGAAGAAAACTTCACAGATTGAGTAAAAATTAAAATAAAAGAATTAGTTTAAATACTTATAGTTAAGTAGTTATGAATCATAGCCCATCAAGAGATGACGTCGAAAAACTTACAACAAAAATTCTCGAAATGTTGAACCATGAATGTTTTCCCGCACGACTACAAACTGACTACAGAGTACTTACGGTCTACTTTCTACATTCTACAACGTACCCTTGCTGAGGATGGTCTGTTTGGTGTGCGATGTATCCCTGCAGGTTGGGATGAGGTCTTTGAGGTCCTCGAACCTGCTGTTCAGGATCTTCCTCCTCCTCTGCTCTGACAGCTTGTGAGTTGTCCTCCGGTGGTTGATCTGCGAGACATTGGGTGTTGAATAATCAATTTTCAGTGTACTGGGTTGACACAGGACTCAAAGATTGGGTTGCCTGAATGAGTATGTAACGGGCTGGCTATTTATTGCCTTTTAGGTTCCATTCAAGAGTTAGTATCCTCCAATATTTTTAGCCAGTCGAGTCTCTATTAAAACCATCGGAAAGAATATTTATCTAAGTGACTTTGCTCTCTATGTTGTGATGGAGCTCAGAAAACCTGTGTCTATTCCCTGCTCCAAATATTCCACGTTGAACCATTGAAGTAGGTACATATTATGCAAAACGTCATTAAGTATGATATAGTAGACACGGATTATTAATTAAATTTGTCTGATTTGTCGGGTGTCGAAGGCTCGAAAGCAGAGGGCCTCAGGGCAGCTGGCCAGATTCTTGCCGAATGAACGAGTATTGTAATAAATCGAACATGCTTCACCACTGAGCACCGTTCTTACATGATTTCAGATCTGGCGGTTTTAGATCAGTATTGACGCAGTCATAATAATATGTCTGTAGACAGTACCTAAACACGTATCATTAATAACCGCGATTCATCAGAGAAATCTTACCAAAATCAAACAATCAAAACCGAATGAGAATTAACATGATCCTAATGACATCAGGCCGTGGATAATACAAGAGTCAAGAAACTAAAGGTTTCCATGTCGTATCGCTTAAACAATGTCATGGCATATCAGGTGCCTTGTTACAATGGGAGAATGGGGCAGTAACTACAGCACCAACTACATACAGCACAACTTAACCTAATTCCTTTGTTTTACTACAACGTGCACACAGCAGCTGGCGCACAGTAAAGCCTGGATTAAACAGACAATAGTTTTGTGGATTGTACACAGTAAAGCCTGGATTAAACAGACAATGATTTTGTGGATTGTGTCTATAAAGCCTGGATTAAACAGACAATTGTTTTGTGGATTGTGCACAGTAAAGCCTGGATTAAACAGACAATGGTTTTGTGGATTGTGTCTATAAAGCCTGGATTAAACAGACAATGGTTTTGTGGATTGTACACAGTAAAGCCTGGATTAAACAGACAATGGTTTTGTGGATTGTGTCTATAAAGCCTGGATTAAACAGACAATTGTTTTGTGGATTGTACGGTAGACAATGGCCAGTGCCATTATATAATGTCTTTATTGATAACAGATCTTGAATCAGAACAGTTAAAGAGTTAACAAGGAATTTACTCATATATGTACGCAACAAGCAGCCAGGCATAACTTTTCTGTTGATTTTTTTAACCCGTGAAAGTGATGCAATGGAGATAAGGTTCGCAATATTCAGGTTAAAGAAAATTAAGCACATAAAATTTACAAAATTTTGCGACTTTCTAGGAAATCTGCAGAAGGCCTGAGGGTAATAACGAGAGTTATGTCCGGGCAACAGTAGGTTCGTGAATAATGTATCCACAATGTCCAATAAGGTACGTGATTGATTGTCGTAATATCTAAGCATCGCTAAGCGGGTCAAAAAATAGTTGGACGATGTGGCCTCGCTGTGATATAATTACGATTTTGAACAGAATTATCACAATTTAAAATCAATCAGTAACTCACTTGGATCTGTATCGCAGCATTGAGTTTCTCGTCTGCATTGTCGATGAACTGGTTCTGCGCAGGTGGTAGTCGGGTATGGTAGAGCTGGGGGTGATGGTGACCAGCCATTGCAGCTACTCTGGGTACCACGTTACCATGGTTACCAGCACGTGGTACCTGGCTACCAGGCACCCTCTTGTAGTCCGTGGTATCAGGGCAGGAGTTCTCTCGGAGAATGGTGTTGTGGTGACGCTTATACTCGGGCCCTCCTGCTTCCCTCACAGCGCAACTCTTAGCAACCGGGATGTACATGATGTTCTGAGGAATGAGGAGTGGTGAGAGGGGGAGAGGTAAGAGATGGAGTGGTGAGAGGGGGAGTGGTGAGAGGGGGAGTGGTGAGAGGGGGAGTGGTGAGAGGGGGAGTGGTGAGAGAGGTGAGAGGGGGAGTGGTGAGAGGGATATTGGGTAAAGGGTGAGAGGGGTCAGTAGTGAAAGGGGGAGAGGAGAGAGGGGGAGTGGTAAGAGGGGGATTGGTGAGACGGTTAAGTGATGAGAGGGGTAAGAAGTGAGAGGGGGGGGGGCTGTGAGAGGGTAGTAGTAAAAGGGGTAAGAGGTGAGAGGTGTAGTAGTGAGAGCCGAGAGGAATGATGTTGAGAGGGTTTAACCCTCTCACTATTTACAGTGGTGAGAAGGGTAAATAATGACAGGGGTAAGAACATAGAAAGGCGAGGAGACACAACGGTGAGCTGAGAAAGGAGTGGTGAGTGGGAAGTTGGGAGGAGTGGCATACTTTGAGATGCAGGTTGGAGGTAAACTATATTAAGCGACTGGTAGGAAAAAAAGTCAGAGTAACTATTTGTTTCGGAGCTAGTGTGTATTGAACTATTAATTTATTAAGGAAATTAGGAAAACGTTACAGAGTGACAATCGGCGATCAATTAAAGTTTAAAAATGATTTATGTACGCTAAAATGCAAGTGCGATTGAAAAGAATTAAAAAAAAAAGGAAAATCACAACTTCATGCTAGAAATTATTATTAACTATGAAGAGTTTGCAATACCTACTACAAGACACAAGATGCTAAAATAATACCAGAATCAATCAATCAGCAATAAATCGCACACCAACGAATGAAAATTAGGTGACCGCAAGAGAGGGAGACGAGTACCAATAAATGGGTAAATGAGTAACGCGCCGGATTTAATATTAGCTGGGTAAGTGCCCTGAGGGGAGTGACGTACCGGGTGTGCAATTAGCGTGATCCTTGACACTGCTCCGCACTATAAGTGTGGGGAGATTCCTCCCTCCCTAACATGTGCAGATTCCTCCTCCGACTCAGTGTTCCTGATCACTAGTGCCCGGGTATCTGATGGTGCACATGCCAAGTGTCAGAGCCAAAGTGGCAGCAGCGAAGAGACATTCTCGTGTGCGGTGCATGATGAGCTCTTAGGCTGATTTGCTAGCCTCCGTGATCAGTCCCTCAGGTGCTCATCCTGAAATATTGAAAGCCAGTCAGTTCACGACCGTAAGATTCGTGGGAATTCTTACCAAATTGAAATCACCTAAGTTATTAATCTACAATTTGGGTTAAGGGTTTAGAAGTATTCTGAAGTTTCATTCAAAACTCAAAAACTACTAATTATTATTAAGCGGTTACATGTCGAAGTGGTGACCGTATACTGCAACCGTATAATGGACGAGGTGCCAAGTTTATTATCGAAGGTATACGGTCACAGCTGAGATCATGGAACCGGATTATACTCTGACCGGAAATAGCTGGGACCTACTATTCTCTGACCAAAAAACATTATTTCTTCCCACTCGGGTCTGACGACCCTCGTCCGGATTCAACGCGTAAATAGATTTTTAAGTGCTCTTTTATAAAATCAAATTTCATTTCAAGATTTTTTCACTGTTATTTAGTGGAGACCGTATAATAAGCGGTTACATGTCGAAGTGGCGACCGTATACTGCAACTTACATGATCGAGGCGACAGCCGAGACCGTGAAAGTTGGATTATGGACGAGGCGTGCCGAGTTCATTATCGAGGGTATACGGTCACAGCTGAGATCATGGAACCGGGTTATACCCTCGTCCGGATTCAACGCTTAAGTAGATTTTTGAGTGCTCCTTTATAAAATCAAATCTTATTTTAAGATTTTTTTCACTGTTATACAGTGGAGACCGTATAATAAGCTGTTACATGTCGAAGTGGTGACCGTATACCGCAACTTACATGGTCGAGGCGACAGCCGAGACTGTGTAAGTTGGATAATGGACGAGGCGTGCCGAGTTCAATATCAAAGGTATACGGTCACAGCTGAGATCATGGAACCGGATTATACCCCGACCGGAAATAGCTGGGGCCTACTATTCTCTTGCCAAACAACAGTATTTCTTCCCACTCGGGTCTGACGACCCTCGTCCGGATTCAACGCTTAAGTAGATTTTTGAGTGCTCCTTTATAAAATCAAATTTCATTTTTAGCTTTTTTGCACTGTTATTCAATGGAGACCGTATAACCAAACTTACACGGTCGCTAAAACAAGCTTGGGAGGGGTATAACCAAACTTACACGGTCGCTAAAATAAGCTTGGGAGGGGTATAACCAAACTTACACGGTCGCTAAAATAAGCTTGGGAGGGGTATTATAATCATTATCTCAGGGACTGTTAGCATGTTCCTTGCGTTAGCGTTACTGACGATGATGTGCTGCTTCGACTGCTGCAACAGTCATAATCTCAGTACTAATAGGAGCTTTGTCGTAACTGCAAGAATGATGAAAACATACAACGTTCACAACGTTGCTGACAGGACATTTGTTGATCAGGCGTGCATAGTGAAAACTCTAGATATCTTTGACCGACCAGCGATCAGGCAGAAATTCAAAGACTTGATAAGGACGGATTTTGATTCGATAGAGAGCAGTCCTATGCCGGGATCTCTCATCTGTGAGTTCCACTTTGATATGTTTCTGTTCCTTACAAATCCAAACATAAAACTGGTGAACGAAGAGGAAAGGCAAATGTTGATTGATACTCAATGGTACTGTGAGCTGGGATCCAACATGGTGGGTGACAACTCCAAGGGTTCCTTCTGCGATGGACATTCCTACTGTCTCACTGACGAGTGCCAGTGTCTGGACAGTGCCAATGCTTCCCTTTTCTTCTGCCCAGATGGGTCAGGCTGCCTAGCTACGTCCAGTCTGTGCGATGGTATCCATGATTGCAGGGACGGTTCTGATGAGTGCATCTGCGAGGGCTTCCTCCTCATCAACTGCTCCAGTCTGCAATACAAACCGTACTGTGTCTCCCCTGATCGGTATTGCCTGGCTGTTGTAAAAACACATCTAGGAAAATACGAGGATATGCTGACCAAATGTGCAAAAGAAAGTGGAATCCATGTCGATTGCAAGAAAGTTCTGGAAGCTTTTTGGGATCAATCTCTGCTCTCCAACCCGGTTTACTCATGTCTGCGCGATAATAGGGATACTATACATAGACTTCCTGACTATATGAATGATGTCATGACGAAATTCTGTAGAAATAATTGCTCCTCGTACTTCAAGAAGGAGAAATGGGAGGTGTTCTGCGACCACTTACTGCCGGCATTCCCGGACGGCAGGTTTGGTTTTTCCTTGGTTTGTGACAATAAGTTCAACCTGGTGTCCACCGTGTGTGACGGGAAGTTGGACTGTGCAGAGAGTGGGGTGGATGAGAAGGAGTGTCCTGGGAGGTTTTACTGCTCTCAGAACAGCACGGACTGGATAGCCATGAGCAGGGTGTGTGACCATGTCAAGGACTGCCCTGACGGCTCGGATGAGTGTGGCGAGTGCCACCTGGACCACTTCTCTTCCAACGAATTCCTCATCAGCTCCAAGGCCATGTTCATCACTCTGACCTGCGGAGTGAGTACCATGGCTCTCAATGCTTGGATGGGGCTCAAGTGCGTCATGGAATGTCCTGCAGTACACATAGGAAGGATGGACAGGCTGATCAGGATCCAGGTTTACTTCTTTGACTTCATGATGGGCGTGTACCAATGTTCCATTGTGCTCGCATCCACACTCATCACCATCACATTGGGGGACTACTGCACATTCGATGAGGAATGGAGGTCCAGTACTTACTGCATCATGTTGGGCATACTGTTCACCCTATCAGCCAACGGCTCCCTACTCTCCATAGCACAGATGAGTATCATGAGGTGCATCAATTGCATGACAAACAACACCGTCCACATCTCACGATCCACAGTCCTGTACCTATCTCTAGGCTTCGCGATCATAAACCTGGCTAACTCCATCATCCCCACCCTACCATTGTCCTTTCTGCAGGACATCTTCAGAACCAACATGTTCCTGGAGTTCCTGAACAAGAACCCGCTCTTCAGCCGGAACCCACTCAACTACACCCTCCTCAGCACCACCTACCAGAGGGTCTTCCAGAGGAGATCGGACAGTCTCAATGTCTGGGCTATGCTGGAGGACTTCAGCCAGACCTCTAGTGATACCACAGTATGGCAAACCACAGAAATCGGTTACTATGGCAACACAGGACTCTGCATACACAACATTTTCAAGCCCCAGAAATCGTTCATGGGTTACAAGCTCACCTATCTCACGTTTGTATTCGCCCTTTTGTTTGTGGTTTCTGGGGCGTACATAGCGATCGTTATAAAGAACAACAAGTCGAGGAGAGCCATCCGGCACATGCAGGGAGGTCAACACAACGTGAACAACCAGGACACCGCCAACTCCCTGACTGCCAAGATAATTCTCATGATAGGCTCCCAACTCCTGTGCTGGATTCCCTTCATCGGAACTGTGCTGTACTACACCCTCACCCCAGAACACCACGTTCCTAACATGGTGTTCGATGCCTTCGCTCTCATCCTCATCCCCATCAACAGTCTCCTGAATCCCATCTTCTACAGCCGACTCTACCGCATAGCGACCACCAAGCTGGCGGGGATAGTAACGGCAATGAAGTCTTGGTGCACACCGGGAACAGGGGAAAACGAAGCTCTGGAACTGGAAACGATGCCAACCTTCACTACAACAAACTTAGCAGCAATCAATGAACCCCAATCCAATGCTATTTGAACTTCACAATGCATAAAAAGCCGAAAGATGGAATTTAAAGAAATCTATCATCAAAGAGACTTTATTGAGGTGTTTTGCTAAGTAGTGCAAAAATATTTATATATTATTATCGAGTCATATTGCTGCAATTATACCATTCGTGCTATTCAGTTCTTATGCGTATTTTGGAAAAATAAGGAATGATTATTATTCTTTGTGCCTATCTACATTAAGAGGCCATATATCTTGGAATTGGGCACTATTCAAAATTCTGAAAGCAGCATTTTCTTGGACTCAGGGGAAAATCTGTGCGAGACTGCTACGCATGATAATTTGATTTTAGTGGACTCTCTGCAGTGTTCCTAAATGCAAAAGAGCAGTTTTAAATATATTTTGGGGTCTTTTTGGGTCATTTATCTCATTCTCATGTGGTCCCCTTTGGACTTTTTTACTCGTTAACTCGTGAAAATTTGCATACCAGAACAGTTTGATCCAACTGAGAAATTGCTGCATTCAAAATCATGGGGACCTGGTGTAAAATTTGCTTTGACGCATTGAAGCACTGGTTTAAAATAAACATGGCATGACTAAATAAGATTTTGTCTTTTAAATTTTTGGTGATGGTGAGTAACTTCCCGTATCCCAATATGTCATATGATGATATTTACATGACACTTGCTAACCCGATAAAAAACGACAGCAGGGGTCAAAGCGACTTGCTAACCCAATTTCAACCTTGTTTAAATCCCATCATATCCATGGTTCTAGATGTGCAGTACCAAATCTGACACTTCAAAACGTCTGGGGACATGCTAACTCAGTTGAGACTTTTAGGACAAAGGGCGGGTGCAGGTGTGAGATTTGAGGACTGTCATGGCGGGCACCTACTTAAGACGCCCTCTTAAAGGAGCAGAATCGTGAATCGCAGTTGGAGATTTATTCTCTTTAATAATTATTGTTGTAAATGTAAGAATATAAAGCGTAATAGTAGCGTGTAAGATTCACAAGACAGTTGTGGAACGTCTGAAAATGTGCTAACACCCTTTCAAATACGAAATATTTTGTTGTCTTGCATTTCTGAATTTTTGAATCGTTCGTACTTCCTTTGATCATTTCAACAAACAGAAATTTATCGCTTAAATGAAGTCAGCATAGATTGAAATTCAACGCTGTGAAAAATTATGAAGACCCGTGTGAGATAAGAGATAATGCTTTAATAAGACCGGAAGGGTAACTTGACCCAAGCTAGCCTGACTGCCTGATAAAAAAGACTTAAATAGCTTCATTTTGAGATATTTTACTCACGTTGCCTTTGCTTACTTACTCAACGTATCTCAGATATAAGTAAGTAATTTCCCGATACATGCTTACTGCTTAGCTAGCAGCCATTTATTTCCTATTTTCATAACCAGCAAACTTTTGAAGTCTGACTCTCTGATCGGATTAGAGTAAAGGTTGAAGAATTTAATTCAGAAATTAGATTATTTGGGGTCGTTCACTTCGACCATAATACATTCCACCTCGGCTGATTCTGTTCACGAAAAGATTATCATCCGATCCACCTCAAATTTCCCTCGGCTGCTTATATGTTGACATGTATGAGAAGGATTCCACACTGATATTCCCCCAATGACAGCTCCTGTAAAAGCACTATGAAAAGCATGATGTTTATCGGACTGATGGTGGTGGGGCTGGTGTCAGCGGGACCCGTGCTGGACGACGTGCCTGATGGTGCGCTGTGTGACCTCTGTGTGGCCGGGATCACCCAGTTCCAGAACCTTCTCTCTGATACTTTCGTGGTAAGATACAATATGATGACATATTATCATGTAGTGAGTGACACCACTTTTTGGCCGCACTTTTGACACCACTTCTGTGATGACTGATGAGTAGAATAAGCAGTTGAAGCAAGGCACTTCCAAAGCATGCACCACACACAGCTCTCGTAGGAGTTCTCGAGGGGATATAGGTTTCAAAATAGGTTTCAGAAAAATGGTAACTCGGTTTATTGAGATTCGAGGTATTGTTCATACAGAGGCCAATAGTATACTTACAATATAGAAGTATGAATACAACCCGAGTATAGAATTTTTCATGTTTGTTATTTTTTTATTTCAGAGCGGACTGAAGAAAGCCATGAGCTGGGGTTGCTGGTTTTCCTCCATTGACGATGTAAGTCGTTAATCGCGAAGGGATTGATAAGGGATTATATCTTTATGTTTTGATACATTTAATTTCCACATGGCTCTTTGAAATAAAAATCTCTTGTTGATGAAGATATTATGTCGGATCGGCATTTGTCGTAAAAACTAACTGCAGACGCTTTGGCGGTCGTAGTTATTACAAATTAAAGCTCTTAGGTCCAGTTCTGCAGTTTATTTGATTTTCACAAATCCTATTCTATTCCACTTAAATCCCATCCTATCCTATTCTAACCCCCGCATTCTAGTGCAGTGAAAAGTCCGCCAAGGTGATTGATGGGATGGTGACCTTCATCAAGGGAATCGACGCCCATCACATGTGTTCCAAGATATCAGACTGCGTGGAAGACGAGAGTGGGGATGACATCTTCGACTACGGTATGGCTTTTTAAATGAAGTTTCTTCCGAAAGTTTTTTGATTTATAGAATTAGAGTTGAACCTGATTCATATATCGAATGAAATGAACAGCGCCAACAGAAATGTAATTCCGTCAGATCAAAACAAGGAAAAACCAGGAATCAAAAATGAAAATAGTTCAAAATTTACAGTGAATTTCAGGTTGTTAGTTCAACAATTTTAAACATATACCGTCAATTGTCATAAAGACAGCACAATTTTACATTTAACAATTCTTCACCGTCCTTTTGGAAAACGTTCATTGAAAGTCCATTAGAACTTGTTGAGTCGCTTCTGCGCAGCTCGTAGCATGGAGAGGTTGTCTTTGTACTGGAAGTCAGTAGGCCAGACGGTCTCCCACTCCGGATCCCAGTCCTTGTCACAGAGGCAGTAGACGCCCACCTGGTAGACACACGACCTGTTGACCCCCTCCGAGTACTTAGACCCGTCCTTGCTCGACATGATGTACCGTCCTTTCTGCAGGTTGTGCCGGGGGTCGGGGGTTACATGGGTGTTGATACACCGGTCACCATAGCAGTAGCAGGCTACACCCATGGTTCCCAAGTGACAGTCATGGTCACCCCGGCAACCCATGGGAGCCAGCTGACATTCATACTCAGGTACATGTGGGTCATCAAAGGTCTTCACGAACCTTCTCAAGACCATGTTGTTTCCTTGACTCAGCTCACAGCCAGTAGCAAGGTAGCCATGATAATAGGACTCCAGGTTGATAGCCTTCACGAAGTGCTTGGTTCCCAGGTACCTCGACTTCAGAAGGGACCAGATGCTGTGGTATTGCTCTGACACAGGCTCCTCAGTCAGGTTGGCTTGCTTGAGGAACTCTATAAGCAGATCGTTAGTGATGTTGACAATGAGTCTAGCCCTGGTGTCGGCAGACCCACCTCGGACCACCAGACCCTCGCTCGTGGCGAGGGAAGCCACCTTGTTGTAGTCTGCAGCAGTGAAGTTAGCACAGGCCTTGATGCTGAGGGCTTGGAGGGTGGCGCAGGTCTTGATAAGGAAGTCCTTCATGGAGATCTTCTCATCTGACTTGGAGAAGACATACCTAGTTAGTCGGGATCCTTGGGAGACTCTGCGAGTGACATGGGAACCGTATGTGTTGATGAAGGCATTGTATTTGTACCAGCTGGCACCATATTGGGCATCCTCGATTTGTTCAGGCAGATCCAGGAAGGCCTGGACGAACTCGTCATCCAAAGGAGCAGAGTAGAGACAGTCAGGGATGATGTTGTAGAAGCTGGTGATGGCGTAGATATCCATACCCATGCCTTTCACATCGATAGTGTGAGTGTCGATACTGTCACTAGCTCCCAGGATGGAGGCAGCCAGAGTGTATCCATTCCACAGAGCCACGGGCAGTCCTGCCTCCCCTCCCAACTTGCTGTAGAAAGAGTGGGTGTTCTCGTAGTAGGTCTTCTCTTCCCTGTTGATCAGGGACGGCACTTTCCTCACGCACTTCTCGTCCAGCTCCTTGAAGATGGTCTTGCCGTTTCCGTTGTCCTCGACCAGGGAGAGCGAGGGCAGGAAGTATCCCTCCCCCAAACCACAGAGACCAAGAGTGCCGTCAGCCGGACACTTCCTGGGGACAGAAGAGGCACCAACCACCAGCACGCTGGAGATCAGGAGCAATAGCATTCTCTTGCTGAGAGGGGAGTTGTTAGAGAAGTTAGTAGGGGAGATAGAATAATCGAGGAGTTACTGTACCAGCTATTGTGAGATATTTTGTGATCATGGCCAAGATTTATATCTATCAGAGAATTAGACACTTGACAACGTCCTTAATCCTAATCGTACTCCTAATTGAAGTAACTTAGTAAAGGGCAATGGCTAAAATGTCTGAATTTCTGCTACATAATCATGATGATCAATTCGAATCTTGTTAAATGATCAAGGAAAATCGAAAAAGGACAACGAAAATAGGCTAGAAATAACGGCTTCTTATCCGAGACCATTATCGAGGCAACAAAAGAGTACGTGAATTTTTATTCTACAGAAGCATGGGTATTCACAAGCAACATATCCACTGTTAATACTCATAGAGATAAGATAAGAATCTCTTGAAGCGGTGTAATTAAATACACGTGGTTTTAGGTTGTGCACGAGCAATTGGCGGTTGAGATTTTCGTCATTTTCATGGGTTAGAATTGCAAATTGATGACGTCATGAATACAGCTTATCTCTAGCGCACAGCTTGAAGAAAAGATAAGAATTCTGCAGCTTAGTCATAAGATGTGTGGCGGACTGACGTCACGCGGGTCACATGACTGTCGCTTGACTGGTAGAAGAGGTGGTAGTGCGGGTGACATTTGATCTGTAGTGACTACAGAGAGTGTGATCAGATCATTGACAGCTACTTCAGTTATAAACATGCCAATCTTCCATCGGAATTATTTCAGTTCAATATAAAACCAATCTTTCATTCAAGTGTTTAAAATGTCAGTTTGCAGCAAGACAACTTCAGCGTAACGCTTTATCATGTGTTTCAGTCGATGATAAGGTCTGTGACGCCTGTGTCGCACAATACGATAACTTCCACCAAATTATCAAGGATAACCCTCAAATCAAGGTAAGGAGCTGAATTTTAAGTTAAATTCACGTTTTGAAATTACTCGAAGAAAATTATTTATAAATAGTCCACACTATGAAGTAACATAAAAAACTGAAAAGGGGTTATTAATAATTGTTCACCTCAGAGCAACATCAAGAGTGGAATTAACACCATGTGTTTCCTTCCAAATTCAGTGGTGAGTACCGGCTCTACTATTTTACTAGGACATGGGCTAAGAAAACATTTACATCATAAATTTGTCATATTATAAAACATGTTGGTGACGTCACATTTACACGATTTATCCTGAAACATTTAGTAATTCGTATATGAGTAATTCACCCGTGATTCATTAGTTCATTATGAGACATTTTACAACATGAGATGTCACATGAACTTTCAGATTTCACGTTGCATGGACCATGTATCAGAAGCTTATAAAAACTGCCTTACAAATATTATAGGGCATAATAATTTGCATGATTTTAGTCACAGCGGGTTTAAATAAGAAGATAAAATATTGAAATATGAACATATAACGTTTCAATTGTTCCAGGACTTGCCTTTTAATCAATTTTTACTGCACAGCTGCGTCATAGTAGAAGCCCGTTAATACATTGCTATAGGTACAAGAGCACAAGAAATTGACTGCTGACTGGTCCTAAATCCTTACCATTTCAGTGTGACAGCATTAAGCAAGCAGTGGATGAAGCTTTCGATGAGCTTGAAGAGGATTCGAAGGTCGTGTGCCATGACATTGGGCTGTGCTAATTAAAGCTAAAACTTCAGATCTCGATTGTAATATTCAAACACCTTAATATCTAGTGATGTAACAACTCCTAAATAATATCTAGTGTTGTAATTGTTGTTAAATTTATGTGAAGCTTAATTTTTCTGAAGTATTTGTTTTCTTGTGTGATGAGCTTGAGCTTTTTAGACCCTCAAACGATGAAGATGAAGAATGGAATAAATACTACATAACAGTAGGCCAGTAGGGATAAGATTCGGTTTCCACCTTACCAACTTTAATTGCTAGCTTTACTTGGGTGACCTGATGGGCTATTGGGCTATGAATTACGACTGTATTGAGAGTTCAGATGACGGTTAATTAACCTCAGGTTCACTCGATGAACCAAATTTTGTTTTCACAGCCGGAAAGCTATGAGAGCTATTAAAGCTAAAGCGTTGTTCATTATTTGCAAACGAGGTGTTGCGTAGTGTCGCTATGTGAGCTATATGTTTTATCCTTTGATGCAGTGAAAAGTATGATGCGTCAGATAAGTGGCAAGTGCAGAAAGAAGGTTTTGGTTTCTGTGGTTGGCTTTCCTGGGACCTAGAGGGCCCATATGGGCCTTCTAGTATACTAATATATAAATCGAAAATAACTTTTCATCATTTATACTTCATACAAAACTTGCCACCCTCGGCAATAGCAGGTAATCAGAATGAAAGCTAAAATCCACCACTTTTGAAAAGTAAGGAAAATAAAATGCCCGAAAATAGCGGGTTCTGAGTTTTGGGTTGCTTGAACCAGTGTGTATTTTAAACAAGCCTTTTCACGCGGATGGCAAAGCCAAATTAGTCTAGTCAGTTAAGGTCTGAGGCCTGCAACGGCTTGAAACAACATAATGACCGGTTCAGCGAAGTAGTTTAAGACCCACTAAGTCCAAATCCGACGAGACCTATTTTTGTTAGGTGGTGCATCATGGCGCAATTGCGCCATTTTGGCGCCATGGCGCCAAAAATACTAACTTTTGATAGGAAGGTCGTAGAGACTCCACTTTTAGCTTAAAATAACCGCAATGGTCATGTTTATATACGACTTGTTAATAAACATATGCCCTAAAATGCTCTAGAAACCAAGTTATGGGCCAAAAACTGTTTTGAGGCTATGCGCAAGCTAAAATTTGGCGATTTTTCATAACTTGCGCCAGAAACGTCGTAGAGACTTCGTTCATAGCTCAAAAGAATCGCAATGGCCATGTTTATATACGACTTGTTAATAAACATATGCTCTAAACCCTTTACTTTTCGAGTTATGAAGCAAAAGCCGTTTTTGGGGGGATGCGCAAGGACAAAATGTCATATATAATGGTCCAAGCACACCAACCAATTCAATTCTTATGTTCGGTTTATACATGTCTCGTCATTAATGGGTTCAAATGGGAAAAACTGGGACTTAGAGTCAGAAGATGATTTCCCCAAACCGGGATGTAAGTTGTTTTTGGCATCTCGACGTGGCATAAAAGCATAAATTGGTCCAGAATTGGTTCAAATCTTGAAAAGTTGTAAAATTGCTGATTCCCTGCCATTTTGGTCGATGTTGGTGGTTTGCTGCACTCCAGTCCATAACATTCATGTTAGAATCTAATTTCCACCAATAAAATAGGTAATAAGAAGAACATGAGAATTGGTCTGATCGAAAAATATCAATGTATTCCCATATTGAGAACAAAAACCACAAAAATTGAAACACATCATACTATATCTCGCCGAAACTATATCTCAGCTCAGGAAGGTGCTACAAAGTAGGTATATCAGATCACACCTGTCATCAGATCACACCTGTGATCCTCTACAGTTGTGCAGACCTGCATCCCCGACACCAGTCCACAAGAAAGTCATTTATCAGCTGTCAAACCAGGTATCCCTGACATTACTATGCCAGACTTGGCATACTTCTATACTTGACAATCTATACTTGACTGGCCACATCAGTTCATCAGTATGTGAAGCCTGAAATCCTCGATACCAGAGAGTCAGACCTGGTATCCCTGACACCAGTACTTCAGTACCTCAGCGGTCAGACCAGTTATCCCTGAAAACAGTCTTTCAGTTTCAGACCATGTATCTATAATCTATATCCCTGATGGCAGTTCATAAGAACAGGTATCCTGGAAAGTTCATACCCTAAGTAAGTCCTGATATCGCAGACAGCAGTTTTTCTAGGAAGCCAATAGCCCAACACTTGCTATGCAGTTGAAGCTTTGGGACATCGGCTGTCCGACTGAGATGAGATGTGTGGTCCAGATCTGGCTATATATTACCCTCATCTCTGCACTGGATATACACGGCAGTCGAGTAGCTCTGCCAATTCATATGAGCATGACTTTCGGGCCTCTATCCTTTGCATGACTGCCACCCGGCCTGGTCGATAAAAGCGATCAATGAGCCGTATGCCAAAATGAGGGATTCCCTTAGCATTGGGAAAAGGTCCAAAAGTTGTGATATTGCTTAAAAATCAAGGGAAATGCTCGAAATGTTAGGGAAAAGGCTACTTGAAGAGCCGGGGGGTTTCTCTGGCAGCCAAGGGGTTTCTCTGGAAGTACGGGAGGGTTGTTCAGGTGTGGGTTATAAGTGGAGAGGGTGGGTTATGAGTGGAAAGGTGTGTGTTACGAGTGAAGAGGGGTGGGTTATGAGTGGAGAGGGCGGGTTATGGGTTGATTCGGGTGGGTTATGAGTGGAAAGGGGTGGGTTATCAGTTGACTCGGGTGGGTTATGAGTGGAAAGGGGTGGGTTATCAGTTCACTTGGGTGAGCTATGAGTTGATTGGGGTGGGTTATGAGTTGATTGGGGAGGGTTATGTGTTGATTTGGGTGTGTTATGCATATGTGTTGAAAGGGGGATGGGTTATGAGTTGATTGTGTTGATTGAATGGGTTATGATTTGATTGGGTGGGTTATGAGTTGATTGGGTGGGTTATGAGTTGATCGGGGTGAGTTATGAGTAGAGAGGGTGTGTCACGAGTGAAAGGGTGTGTTATGAGTTGCTGAACGGCATGTTAAGCAAGGAACTAAAGCTGACAGGTTCCGTTCAGTCCAAACAGCTGTTGTGTCAAATGTTGGTATATACAAAGTGTGTTTCTCAACACAACCCCAGATTGATTGGGGTGAGTTAATGGAGTGCAGAGGTGGGTTATGAGTTGAGAGGGTATGTTATGAGTTGATTGGGGTGGGTTATGAGATGATTGGGGTGGGTTATGAGTTGAGAGGGGTGTGTTGTGAGTTGATTGGGGTGATTTATGAGTGGAAGTTGCTTTGATCGACCAGGCCGGGTGGCAGTCATGCAAAGGATAGAGGCCCTGTACGCTAGGCTCAAAGTCGTGCTCTCATGAATTGGCAGAGCTACTCGACTGCCGTGTATATCCAGAGATGAGGGTAGAGAGCCAGATCTGGACCACACATCTCTTTCAGACTGCCGACGCCCCAAAGCTTCAACTGCATAGCAAGTATTGGCTTCCTAGAAAATACTGCTGTCTGCGATATCAGGTCTTACTAAGGGTATGAACTTTCCAGGATACCTGTTCTTATGAACTGCCATCAGGGATATAGAATATAGATACATGGTCTGAAACTGAAAGACTGGTCTCAGGGATAACTGGTCTGACCGCTGAGGTACTGAAGTACTGGTGTCAGGGATACCAGGTCTGACTCTCTGGTATCGAGGATTTCAGGCTTCACATACTGATGAACTGATGTGGCCAGTCAAGTATAGATTGTCAAGTATAGAAGTATGCCAAGTCTGGCATAGTAATGTCAGGGATACCTGGTTTGACAGCTGATAAATGACTTTCTTGGGGACTGGTGTCGGGGATGCAGGTCTGCACAACTGTAGAGGATCACAGGTGTGATCTGATATACCTACTTAGTAGCACCTTCCTGAGCTGAGATATAGTTTGAAGTGGATCAATTTCGGCGAAATATAGTATGATGTGTTTAAATTTTTGTGGTTTTTGTTCTCAATATGGGAATACATTGATATTTTCAGTCAGACCAATTCTCATGTTCTTCTTATTACCTATTTTATTGGTGGAAATTAGATTCTAACATGAATGTTATGGACTGGAGTGCAGCAAACCACCAACATCGACCAAAATGGCAGAGAATCAGCAATTTTACAACTTTTCAAGATTTGAACCAATTCTGGACCAATTTATGCTTTTATGCCACGTCGAGATGCCAAAAACAACTTACATCCCGGTTTGGGAAATCATCTTCTGACTCTAAGTCCCAGTTTTTCCCTTTGAACCCATTAATGACGAGACATGTATAAACCGAACATCAGAATTGAATTGGTTGGTGTGCTTGGACCATTATATATGACATTTCGTCCTTGCGCATCCCCCAAAAACGGCTTTTGCTTCATAACTCAAAAAGTAAAGGGTTTAGAGTATATGTTTATTAACAAATCGTATATAAACATGGCAATTGCGATTCTTTTGAGCTATGAACGAAGTCTCTACGACGTTTCTGGCCCAAGTTATGAAAAATCGCCAAATTTTAGCTTGCGCATAGCCTCAAAACAGTTTTTGGCCCATAACTTGGTTTGTGAGCATTTTAGGGCATATGTTTATTAACAAGTCGTATATAAACATGGCCATTGCGGTTATTTTAAGCTAAAAGTGGAGTCTCTACGACCTTCCTATCAAAGTTAGTATTTTTGGCGCCATGGCGCCAAAATGGCGCAATTGCGCCATGATGCACCACCTAACAAAAATAGGTCTCGTCGGATTTGGACTTAGGGGGTCTTAAACTACTTCACTGAACCGGTCATTATGTTGTTTCAAGCCGTTGCAGGCCTCAGCCCTTTTTTTGCCTTAACTGACCAGACTAAATTCTAATAATAGTAACGTGAATCACCATAACAACCAACTTGCAATAAATTAGCGTGTATACTCATAACTCATCAGAAAATCAAAACCAGATGAATGGTTCTCAGCATTATTTATTCGTAATCGTCAAGGAAAACATATCCAACATTCCCGCCCTGGCCAGGGCGGTAACCCCCCGCGGTAAAAGAAAAGACTGGCCAGGGTATATATTAGAGATTTGAGTGTCACAGGGTGATATAATATATAGATATATCATGATAATTGGGACCCATCTTAAAACGATGAGATCTCAAGAACGGGAAATGGTAGAGCCATGATCGAGGTCACGTTTTGTTTGGCTTAGGCTATGTGAGAAGGTTCGGTGACGTCATTATGACGCTTTTATGACGTCACCAACTTGGCGAAATTTTCTTGCTTTTTTAGCGAAAATAGGCCATTTTCGAGCGCATTTTTCACCAAGAAGGAAAAGAGATAGAGTTCTGATTTTTCAGAATGATTTTTAGCAAATTTAAAGAGCTTTCAGAAAATCATATGGATCATTGGGCTATCTCGATTTTTCATCGAGATATACGCGATTTTCTAAGGTACGGTGAAATATCGAATTCCAAATTATTGGACATAACTTAAACGAGTGAGATGTCAAGAACTACGACTTATCTTGAGATGAGACCGGCCAAAGTATGTTGTGCTAAGGCGGAATTGTGGCTTAGGCTATATTGGAAGTTGGTCTGAGCCTATTTGGGTGCTGTGATGACGTCATCAAAATCAATCGCGTAAAACCACTAAAATAGCGTATTTTGCGATAGAACGCTATTTTGCGCTACTTTGGACCTCTCTAACTCAAAGTGTTTTCATCGGTTTATGTTTTACTTTGATCTGCTGCTTTTAGACCTTAAGATTTAGCTATGAAACGAGTTTCAGGGCGATCGGTTGTAGATTGTTGTCCTGCGAGGCTTCTAAAATTGAACTGCAAATTGATTGAAATTATGTTTATGACAAAAATTTGTACCGTAGTCCTATTTTGTGATACGATGGCGAACTGATAATGGTTTCTCCATGTCTCGCAGTGAATAGGGATGGAAAATATACGATGGACTAGTAAAGCACGTGAGTTCACGCGGACGTTTTGTAGAAATTAGGGGATTTGAAGAAATTGATATTTTCACGGGATTTTCGACTTGATTACGTTGAAATGAGTTCAAATACGACTAATGCACATGAAATAAGAAGCATATGCTATACTTCAGCACGTGAGTACACACGGACGTTTTGTAGAAATTAGGGGATTTTAAGAAATTGATATTTAGACGGGATTTTTGACTTAGTTACGTTGAAATGAGTTCAAATACGACTAATGCCCGTGAAATTAGATCTGGTTGCTATATTTAAGCACGTGAGTTCACGTGGACGATTTGTAGAAATTAAGAAATATATCAATTCTAGTAATTCCAAGTTAGAATAACATAGTTTTGGACTTCGTCAGGGTGAGTTACGTGGGTTCGGCTTGCGTGTGGGCTAGTTTCGTGGGTTCAGACTACGTGAGGGCAAGTAACGTGGATCAAAACTGCCTTAGGGCAATTAACATGGGTTCAAACTACATACATCTATCAAGATATCACCACCAAAACCGTTGGACGGTTGGTCTAGTAACCCCCCGCGGGTTTGGATGTGACAACGGAACCTGAAAAGAGACAAAATGGGATGATCACATGATAATTAGGAGCAAAGTTATAAAGCCGAGATCTCAAGAACGGGATATGGTAGAGCCATGATCGAGGTCAGGTTTTGTTGATCTAAGATGGGAAAATGTTATAGGCTATAAGAGAAGTTCTGGTGACGTCATTTTCACGTCACTATGACGTCATCAACTTAGCGAAATTTTATTGCTTTTTAGCGAGAATAGGCCATCTTTTATGCGCATTTTTCACCAAGAAGGAATGGAGATAGCTCAAAAATGTTGAAAAATCGTTAGTTGGAAATTTAAAGAGCTTTCAGAAAATCATACGGATCATTGGGCTATCTCGATTTTTCATCGAGATATACGCGATTTTCTAAGGTACGGTGAAAAAATCAATTTCAAAATTTTAGGAGAAAAAACTTAAACGAGTGATATGTCAAGAACTGCAGCTTATCTTGAGATGAGACCGGTCAAAGTATGTTGTACTAAGGCGGAATTGTCTTATAGGCTATATGGGAAGTTGGTTTGAGCCTATTTGGGTGCTGTGATGACGTCATCAAAATCGTGTAAAACCACTAAAATAGCGTATTTTGTGATAGAACGCTATTTTGCGCTACTTTTTACATCTCCAACTCATAGAGTTTTCATCGGATTATGTGGGTCAGAATAACGGGGGTCCGAATAATGGGGTCCGAATAACGGGGGTCCGAATATCGGGGGTCCAAATAACGGGGGTCCGAATAACGGGGGTCCGAGTAACGGGGGTCCGAATAACAGGGGTCCGAATAACGGGGGTCCGAATATCGGGGGTCCGAGTAACGGGGGTCCGAATAACGGGGGTCCGAATAACGGGGGTCCGAATAACGGGGAAATATACGATGGACTAGTGAAGCACGTCAGTTCACGCGGACGTTTTGTAGAAATTAGGGGATTTGAAGAAATTGATATTTACGCAGGATTTTCGACTTGATTATGTTGAAATGAGTTTAAATACGACTAATGCACATGAAATTAGATCTGGTTGCCATATTTTAGCACGTGAGTACACACAGACGTTTTGTAGAAATAAGGGGATTTGAAGAAATTGATATTTACACGGGATTTTCGACTTGGTTACGTTGAAATGAGTTCAGATACGACTTATGCACGTGAAATTAGATCTGGTTGCTATATTTAAGCACGTGAGTTCGCGTGGACGATTTGTAGAAATTAAGAAATATATCAATTCTAGTAATTCCAAGTTAGAATAACGTAGTTTTGAACTTCGTAAGGGTGAGTTACGTGGGTTCGGCTTGCGTGTGAGCTAGTTACGTGGGTTCAGACTACGTGAGGGCAAGTAACGTGGGTCCAAACTGCCTTAGGGCAAGTTACATGGGTTCAAACTTCAAACATCTGTCAAGATATCACCACCAAACCGTTGGACGGTTGGTTAACCCCCGCGGGTTTGGATGACAACGGAACTTGAAAAGAGACAAATTGGGCTGATCACATCCAAACCAGCGGGGGGTTACTAGACCAACCGTCCAACGGTTTTGGTGGTATATCTAGAACGCAAGTTGACTTGTCCAAAAGTCCAAAATCTTACATTGAATTTGTATTAATGCTTGGTCATCACCCATCAATTTTTCATCACCTCTAGGCCCAGTGACAGAACACTGCTGATCTACCACGCTCAGCGTGGCGACAAGTCGGCCTTCTCCAGACGTGATTTTGGCAAAAAATGAACGATGATCATATTCATAATCACAATATAATAGCTTTGGACGCAAAAGGGCGATTCAACATTCATGACATTGGCAATTTCACCAAATTTCGTCGTTGCATACACCATTTCGAACGACACGTTATCATAGCTAAACGTAGGCATGGCTTTGGAACCAATATTGGTCAGAAAATGTCGTTATAGCTCCCGCAATGACTTAAATAGTTATGAGAGTGAATACGTGATTTCAGATCACGTCTGCACTCTTATATCAGCGTTTTACCACTCCCAGCATTTCCTTGTGTTTGAATAATGAGCGTAATTAAGCAAAGCATTGTAGACCAATGACATCAAAATACCGTCAAAATGTCGAAGTCCATCGCAACGAAAAGTTCCGCAGCTATCAGACAGTATCCCCACACTCAGATCATTGTTCCTCCACTTTCAGAGCGAAGACGTGATTTGAAAATCACGTCTCCGCGCTGAGCGTGGCAAAATGCTGATCTGAGCGTGCAGACGTGATCCCAAATCACGTCTCCGCTCTGAAAGTGGCAAAACACTGATCTGAGTGTGAAGACACTATCCGACAGCTGCAAAACTTTTCGTTGCGATGGACTATGACATCCTGACGGTATTTTGATGTCATTAGTTCACAATTCTCCGCTTAATTACGCGCATTATTCAAACACAAGGAAAATGTTTATAAGTGAATTTTAAATTATCATATTTTACTATAGTAAATGCCGTAACTAAATGCCAAATGCTTGACTGTACTCTGGCCAGCAAGGCAGTCACCACAAATACCTCGGCTTTAGATTTTGTGGCATGTATTTCATAACCAGCGCACAGTGATGTATAATCGCAATAAACAAATCAATGAACGAAACACACTCGCTAAGCTGTGAGACGATACAAAATTGAGAAGATATAATTTTGGGGAAAAGTATGCCGGTGATGGAAGACGTGATTTGGTACTCCTGAAATTTGGGATCGGCGAGGTGCTGACTGTGTTCTGTCACTGGGCCTCTAGGCCACGAAAAATATTGTAGGTAGGTCTAGATATTAACGGAAACTCTAGACCGTGATTCTAGATGTGCCTAGATAGTAGATACCTAGACAAGATAGCACGAAAACATCATTATTTTGCGTTGATTTGTAAAGAATAAGGAGCGCTGGGAGGTACAGTAGGGTGCCAAATGTTTTCGTCGTTTTCGAAAATCCGCCTTTTTAAATACTGTAAAATTACAATCATTCGAATGCTTATAAATTTTGATTGAATTGACGGATTCCAATGATTCGAAAACCATAAGAATTCTGAAACTTTAATTTGGATGTGGTATAGTTTGTTTCATCCGACCTAAAAATAGGAGAACACGGTGACGCATCAAAGTGAGGTAAGTTTTTTGAAATGCAAGATTTATGAAGGATTAATGCATTTTACAGGTGATGCCATTTTTGAGAAATTTTCTGAAAAAGTTCCGAAATCGCAGGGCTGTACCATCGTTGTTTCGAAAGCAATTTCCAAGAAATTTTAGCAGCATTAAGCCGAAACATTCAGCTTCCAGACGAAATTAAAATTACGAAAAAATATTGAAATTTGTTAAAGTTATTGCATTTTTTGTTTCACAACATGGAAATTTTAGGTATACCTTCCTACTTTTTTTTATTTCAAAAGTTTAAATTGATACCGATAACAATAGCACGTTTCTCAATATAAAACTTCAACATAACTCACAAAATATCGAATATCAATTTAGGGCCCAGAACACATCCTCAGGACATAATGACACTGGCCCCTTGGCAAAAACAATCAATAAATATCTTATAAAATATTCATAATGCATAATGGATATGAGATTGAACATGAAGTTATGATATATTACTCCAACGTTCACGTTAACCAGTCTCTCTCGTTACTCGTAATAACAACTCATGTTATCTCGCGGGCAGTTTCAGTTCGTTGACGCTTGCGTTCTTCCACCCTCTTCTTGATCTCCTGGCGTTCTTCCACTGATCTGTCGGGGCAGACAAACACTCTTTTACAAGAAGCAATGTCCTTCAGGCTCTTTGCCTTCCGCAAAACTTGCTTGACCTGGTCCGAGCCCCGTAGCACTACCTTGATTGGACGACGATGTCCGGCCCTAGCCACAGCTCCCATTCTTGAGCACAGCACGACAGGCGGCTTCTCTCCCAGGTGTGTGAAGATTTCACTCACCTTCTCCTCAACAATCTCGTCGCTTTCCTCTTCACACCCGAAGATGATCATGTTGCGTGATCTATCCTCCGCCTGGACGGCACTCTTCACTGCCGCGGTAATTTTCTTCTCAGACAGCACTTCAGCGCACTTGCTCTCAACAATACTAGCGTAGGACTTCATCTCACTTTTTGGTTTCCGAGCACTTCTGTTCCACAGTACTGGCGTAGGTCTTCAGCCCAGTCTTCACTGTCTCCTGCACCTTTGAGAGCTGTCTGTCCTTCTCTGCGATGGCCTGCTCCTGCAGTTGTATGATGGTCTTCTGATCGGCAACCCTCGCAGCCATGAGTTCCCCAACAGATTCCGCTACTCCGCAAGCAGCCCTCATGATAGGGTCCATGTAGTGATCCGTGAGGCAAAGTACATTCTCCAGCCACTCACACAGCTTTTCCTTCCTCACCTTCATGAAAGTCTCATCCGGAATATCCCGGGCACAGTCAGGGTTGTACTTCAACACTGCCCCTATGTCTCCGCGGATCAGGCGCATAGCTCTTCGTACTGCCGGAACATCAGCCGGTCGGAGTTCCGGCTGGACCTAAGTCGCTCATTTAATGGTGAAATTGGAAAAAGAAATCATAGTTACTCAGGGCAATGGTCAGTCCAATGATATCATAAACAGTCAAGGTGCAATTATTTTACAGGTTTACACAGTGATCAATTAAAATGGAAATTTATTGCCCTAAAAAGGTTAAAAAAGTAAAACGACGAAAACATATGGTACCCTACTGTATAACCTATAAACTGTTATCATGATGTGCAATCAGGGTTGTTGAATACGTGCAAAAATCGTCAAAATTTTGACTTATTTTGCTTCTGAAGGAAGAAAAGTACGCGTTTTTTTCTACAAAACACGTGACTTACTATGAAAACGATGAATTTCGATATAAAATATACGACAAAATACGGCTGATTTGAGCAAACTTTCAAAATTGGAGAGGAAAAAATACGACAGTTTCTGTCAAAAAATGGGTCGTATGAAAGTACACCAATGACCCCATACTGACCCCCAGCTGACCCCCTGCTGACCCCCTACTGACCCCCTGCTGACGCCCTGGTGAACCTCTACTGACCCCCTGCATGGTGAACCCTTACGGACCACTTTCTGAGCATTGTTTCAAATCTTATCATGAGTGATTTTTCACATCTAAAAGCACTTTAAATTTCACTTCGCCTTATCACAAAGTAATAAGGCAAATGACCAGTCGACCGATGCACCCTCAGCACACCAAAATACCATAAACACCCTATATATGTTAAGTATGCTATGTTAGTATTTACGCTATATTAGTTGTGTTAGTTATGTTTGCCATAATTAACATAAATAACATGTCAAGCGTCATGATAAGGCAAAGTGAAATTTAAAGTGCTTTTAGATAATCAAAATCACTCATGATGAGAATTGAAACAATGATCAGAAAGTGGTCAGTGGGGGTTCACCAGGGGTCAGTAGGGGTTCACCAGGGGGTCAGTAGGGGTTCAGTAGAAGGTCAGTAAAAAATCTTGTGAGCAATGAGTGCACATGACACATGGTTTACTCAATGTTTACTAATTCTTTCAGTAAAAAAGAATTGCCTCAAGTGTATCATTACCACCTCATACATTGACCCACTCCAAAACATTGACCTTCATATAATCAACTTGAAACGTTTCAGTTACACTGCCATTGAAGAAGCACTATATAATTATTTTAAAAGACACCCAGTAAATTTGCCATTGTATAATAAGTAGGTATTGCCTGAACACTGACCTGAATGTGAGCTCCAACGCGAGTTTCAGAAGTTAGTCAGCAGATGGTTTATTATTGATGTGTACCGTACCTACTTTATAAAATCAAATTTAATTTTCAGCTAATGCTATTTTGCACTGTCATTCAGAGGAGACCTAATAACCAACTTTACACGGTCACTAAAACAAGGTTTGGAGGAGTACTTATAATTTAGTATTGCTTAACGCCTAAACTCTGAGCGGAATGTAAGCACCATAACGCGAGCGTCACCACTGAAGTGCTGGTCAGCAGATGGTTTATATCCATGACGTCACCAGTCACAAAACGCACATTTTGAGGTGTCATGTTTCCGATGCTTCTTCTTATCACGCTCAGTTAAAACCAAATTCTTTCTCGAGCTTGTGTGTACATATTGCAGTCGTCCCTTGTTTGATATGACCGCAGCTAGCAGCTTAGTCAAGAAACAAGCTAGAGGTGAGGTGCTGCTTTCATAACCCTTTCAAGTTTCAAATTCATTGCCTTTGAGCTGTCAGCTGTTTACGTTATTTGGCTTTCTTTAAACATTGAAATTTTTGTATTGTTCAATGGTTTTAATCAAGCTTTGTCGACATTATTAATTTTTCTGTCACCCTCTTGTCATTTCAAGAAATAAAAGATGTGGCGTAATGTTAAACCTAAAAAGTAAATGGTTTTAATGTTGAGATGAACTAGACAGGCCAATTCCTGCTTCATGATGTTTACCATTACGATATTCTAACAGTCTCCGAACCTTACGACTGAATGTTGCCCCGAAACGGACAACTAAATTTCAACACTCAAGCCAGATAACGTCATAATGACCAGGAAATGAGAAATACTACTGGCTTTCGGGAATAAATTGTAAAAATGGGGGTAAATTTGACGACTGTACGCAATAGGTATACTGCTAAGTCATTCATCCAATTTGATTATAGAGTTTTCAATTTCTCCATAAAAATAGACCATTTCTCAAACCGAACGGTTGTCATTGTCAGTCTACGTATTTCTAACACTTCTGGCCTGTGGACTTGATTAATTTGATAAGTCAATTAACAATTAACTTCAATAAGTAACTTAATTCAACAGTTTGATTTACTTGTTGTGTTATTATATGAGACATCGGTTTGTACTTTGTAGTGGATTTAATGAAATTATTACTTGAGGGAATATTGTAATTAGTGAGCAATCATCAGCATGCCAGGTAACCTCATGCCTGCTTCCATCCCCGTCAAACCGAAAATTGACGGGCGCTATGATAGGTCTCCTATTACTAACATTACACCCCTCTCACACAAATAGAGTGTTCTATGTCACTAACTGGCCGCGTTAATCCATGAAAATGACGTTATCCTCGCCCGTTGTTATTATCGGAGGACCACCCCATTACTTATAAGAGTTTGAATTATATATGACATAATGTAAAACCCGGAGAGCTGCGAGTAGGTGCTGGTGTTGTTCATGAGAAAGTTACCGGGCTTCACCTTACAGAGAACACAACATGTTGTATATATGAGAGAGGGTGTCGTAGACCAGTCAGAGGCGGTTGAGAGGGACGTCATTATCATAGGTTAACGTGTCTAAGAGATGACGTGGGGATGGTCTATGATCTTGTTGGCGCAGAAGATGTAGTAAATACGTATTGGGAGTGACACAAACTTATATACAATCAGTGAGAAACTTTAGTTTTGTACTAGGGAGTGCGTATTGATATATCGAACTCCCTCGCTGTTGCTTTTTAAACTTTTCCCGAAATAACCCGGCTCTTTATGTGAGAAGCTGGGAGATATACATGGTAGATCCCATCTTGTTTTGTACCATGTGCCACACTGCCACACCGCGTGGAGTTGTTTGTCACTAGGAGGCGTGGTGCAGTGTGAACAGGTCCATTTTAAGGATGAATCAAGTGGCTTTGATACCAGGTAGTTTTTCATGGATTTTTGTCAGCTTTCAGTTGGTAAAGTTTTCAACGTTTTTGTGCGTTATAATTACTGAATTTCACGTTGTATTTTGATTTTTCAGGAGCATTCATCCTGCGAGCTGACATCGAAGGTCAGGTGTCTTGTAGTGTATCAGCCAAGGATGGACTTTCTATCAAAGACGTGTTTTGGGTAAATTTAGCATCTTTTCTCTACACTGATCCGTGCGTTCATTGCCCATTATCCTTCAAATCTTCACTGATTCGTGCTATAAGAAAAACACCAGCACATAAAAACTCTCAAAGAAAAAGCTCAACACTTCTAAAAAACTAAAAGCAATTCGCACAGGAAAAGTTGGAGAACACGGGCGGACGGAAGTGGGAGAACTTCCTTGTCTTCACGAAGTGGACGCGGGTGCAGATCGAGTGGGAGATGAATTGTAGCTGCGTTAGGGGTCACGCGTTACTCATCCTCAACAAGCTGGACAAGCTGCCCGTGCCCCTCCCCGGGGCTCACCACTTCATGCGCAAAGATGTGGTGAGTGATGTGGTAGTGATGGGTGGTAGTATCATGCGCAAAGATGTGGTGAGTGATGTGGTAGTGATGGGTGGTAGTATCATGCGCAAAGATGTGGTGAGTGATGTGGTGGTGATGGGTGGTAGTATCATGCGCAAAGATGTGGTGAGTGATGTGGTGGTGATGGGTGGTAGTATCATGTGCAAAGATGTGGTGAGTGATGTGGTGGTGATGGGTGGTAGTATCATGCGCAAAGATGTGGTGAGTGATGTGGTAGTGATGGGTGGTAGTATCATGCGCAAAGATGTGGTGAGTGATGTGGTAGTGATGGGTGGTAGTATCATGCGCAAAGATGTGGTGAGTGATGTGGTAGTGATGGGTGGTAGTATCATGCGCAAAGATGTGGTGAGTGATGTGGATGTGTGGTGGGGAGTTAATTGATTAGAAATGCCCATGGATGCTATTAGTATCGTGGGCGTGATGAATCATGAAAATATGATGGCAGAGCTGCTGAAGGTTCATTACTTCTCTAATCACTTATAATTATGAATCCAGAATTCACTAATTTCTGACATTAAAACACATTTTATACTATCCCTGCACAGATCCAATCAGCAGCACGGCCGTACTGTGACAAGGATTTCTACTACATCATCAGACCAAGTGGAAGTGCCAAGAACCTGGGAAGCTTCGCTCTCGTTATAACGTTAGTTTGGAGTGAGGTCGACTAGGGGGCGAAGTGGACTAGTGGAGAAACGGTTTGAATAATTCATTGCCAGAAACAAAATCCAAAGGAGAGAAAATCTTATGTAGTGTATAATGATGATCTTGATATAGCTAACAACAAACTTTATTTTTATTTTATTTTGGTTGGACAGCAAATAAGACAAACAGTTATTGATCGAACTTCGTGTAAAACATTTAAAACAACAAACTTACCTGAAACTAAAAAAATAGATTTTTCGAAAATATAAAAAAGAGGTTTTTAGCAATATAAGTGAAAGCTTCCTTTTTCCTAACCCCATCCCACCCAGGACACCCTCGTTCCCCTGGTAACCCTAGTAACCCCATCCCACCCAGCACCCCTCTCGTTCCCTGGTGACCCCATCCCACCCAGGACACCCTGGTAACCCCATCCTACCCAGGACACCCTGGTAACCCCATCCCACCCAGTACACCCTCGTAACCCCATCCCAACGAGGTCACTCTGGTAACCGTGGTAACTCTGGTAACCCCATCCCACTCAGGACACCCTGGTAACCCCATCCCACTCAGGACACCCTGGTAACCCCATCCCACCCAGGACACGTTGGTAACCCCATCCCACCCAGGACGCCCTGGTAACCCCGGTTACCCTGGTAACCCCATCCCACCCAGGACACCCTGGTAACCCCATCCCACCCAGGACACCCTGGTAACCCCATCCCACCCAGGACACCCTGGTAACCCCATCCCACCCAGGACACCCTGGTAACCCCATCCCACCCAGGACACCCTCGTAACCCCATCCCACCCAGGACACCCTCGTAACCCTGGTAACCCCATCCCACCCAGGACACCCTGGTAACCCCGGTTACCCTGGTAACCCCATCCCACCCAGGACACCCTGGTAACCCCATCCCACCCAGAACACCCTCGTAACCCTGGTAACCCCATCCCACCCAGGCCAGGACACCCTGGTAACTCAATCCTACCCAGGACACCCTCGTATTTCGTAACCCTGGTAACCCCATCCCACCCAGGACACCCTGGTAATCTTGGTAACCCCATCCCACCCAGGACACCCTCGTAACCCTGGTAACTCTATCCCACCCAGGACACCCTGGTAATCTTGGTAACCCCATCCCACCCAGGACACCCTCGTAACCCTGGTAACCCCATCCCACCCAGGACACCCTCGTAACCCCATCCCACCCAGGACACCCTCGTTCCCAAGCGGTAGATCCTGCATTCGTCACGTGACTGTTGCTTACAACAAGGACACCGACAACTTCGCACTCTGCTCCAAAGAATTCGATAGTCTCGACTCTCTAGTGAACTTCTTCAAGGTAAATAAACGAAGAAAACCACCAGAATTTGGGACAATAAACATGAATTTTCAAACTTTTCCAATTGGCAAAAGGCTATTTCCACTTGACGTAATGGAATGTCCTTCAACAGACGACTCCCGATTAAAGCGCACAACGGACCCAACATGTACCTGAGACACCCAGTCCCAGTGGACCCTCAACTCGACGAGGAATGCAAGAAACCGTGGAGAACAACCAGAACAGGTACTTCTCACTTTCCTAAGCTACCATAACTATAATCTAGCCTCGTGTTCATGCCAAAAAGGCAAATAATGAGTTTGCCTAAACTAGCTAAAACTAGCACTTAGGAATTCTCCATAGCATCAGGTTATGACCATAGCAACTGCGTAAATCTCCATAGCAACTCACTAAGCACTTTTACAATTATCCCACTTCTAGACCAACTAATTTAGCACCTCATGTGACAACTGTTGTCTCAGGACAACGGACAGACACTACTGAGGGCGAGGCAGCGGCGGACACCATCTCAATTTGGAGCTGTTCCTCTTCCCTCACTCCTAACTCTTATTCACGTGAGTGATTACTGCTAGAAGTGGGGTGTTACCCATCCCCCACACAACAGTCGGACATTTGGACAGGTTCTCCCTGGGCGGTAAAAAGTGCGCGGAGCACCGGAGCTTGGAGGGTGGGGAAACCCCCACCAGAGTATTGATCAATAGTTGATTTTACCCTGCGCTGCACTTAATTCTTTCCTGCATTTGATTTCATACTTTTATACCTTGCATTAGCTCGTGTGGCTTAAATTTCCTAGGGAAATAAGAAGGATACACTTAGCGCATGAAGCATAATAATGCCACTTTGCACATGAAATTTTACTCAGAATATGGAGTTTTATCTGATATGGTTTACTGCTCTCGGTAAATACGCCCAAACCTAGCATGTAGATTTAATGAATCTCATGGCAACATCTAGTATCGAATGAATGGCCCATCGAAACCACAATTTAGGTATATGACATGCTCATTAAGTAATGCAATACAGAAACATGTGGCGTACATGTGTATGGGGCAGTAAACGAGATAAGACTTGTATTGATAGGAACAGGTAAACACCTCCTCTCTTTTGCGTCATGAATTTAAATCATGAAAATTAGGTCATCGATGTGAGGAAAGTATACTGATGGAATGTCTCTGACCTCGATATGAGCTGTACACATCCTGTAAAAGAGAACAGACCTATTGAAATTTTGAGAATCCAAAGTCTTATCTATAATGGTGTGAGGGTATATAACAAACATAACAAAAACCTGCACATCGATTTTCTAATTCAAGGATTGTATTGTAAGACGCCGCAACAAGTATATTAAAAACTCTGTAAAAACTTTGTAAAAAAATCTAAGTAGTAAACTAATATTATCCTAAAACTCTAAATCACTAGCATACTTTAAAACTTTAAAACTCTATCCATGCTCAGTTTCATACGAATACGACGGAAGTGTGAGTGGTCTGAGTGAAGATGATCAGTCCTACGATTACTCCAAGTCCATTAAGGAGAAGTTCAGATGCTCAACTATCATTAACAAAGGTAGGAAGCTCTGACTTAATAACCTCTGCTTCGTGCTGCAACTTCTGGACACATGTTGATATCTTATATTGAGAAAACCTGCTGCAAGCTGCTGGTATTCCAACCGCACATAATGCATTCTTTATACAAAAAGAATTGATATAAAAAACACTGACAGACGACTCTTACCTCAATCTCTCTTCAGATGGTTCGATGTCACCCATGTCTCCCATGTCAGACCTGTTGCTCAGCAACCACTCCAACAGCGACGTGGTATGTGTCTCCTGAAAATAAACATCATGAGTAAACCAGTATTATGAAGCGTTACATTTATTAAATTAGGTGTAATTTCTAATTTAGGAGTAATAGGATCCATGCTTTCCCACAAAGTGATACAAAGCCATGGTTCCTCCAAGGTATACCCCGTGCCTCCCCAAGGTATACCCCGTGCCTCCCCAAGGTATACCCCGTGCCTCCCCCAAGGTATACCCCGTGCTTCCCCAAGGTATAAACCCCGTGCCTCCCCCAAGGTATAAACCCCGTGCCTCCCCCAAGGTATAAACCCCATTCTTCCCCCAAGGTATAAAACCCATTCTTCCCCCAAGGTATAAAACCCCTTTTTCCTCCGAGGTAAACAGGTAAAGTGCCCCATTCTTCCCCAGGAGATGCGAGCACAGAGTGGGAGCAGTTCGGGCGCCAGTTTGTCTGGTGGCTCAGTGAGCAGCTTCCCAAGGTATAAACCCCCATTCTTGCCCAGGAGATGCGAGCGCAGAGTGGGAGTAGTTCTGGCGCCAGTCTGTCTGGCGGCTCAGATCCGGGGAGCCCCGGAGGGGACCAAGAGGTACGGGAATTTGAGCAAACAACGACCCTTCTCGGAGGTGGTGAGCAGGGGGTCACAGGAGTGCCAGATTGATGGTAGCAGGACACACAGCGTGCCCCCAGCCTTTCTAATGAAGATAAGACAGGTCTCACCCTCATCAACTGCTCAATCAACAAATCAAAATTCACATCATTGGGTGGTTGTTATGATGGATTCATTTGCCGATAAAGAGAGGCTTTACCTTTCTCCCTATGTTAGAAGCATGTTGTTATAAGGTCTAAATTGTTTCCATTTTCATACAATCCTCCATCCATCAACTAAAAGTGGCGCTGTCTAACACCTTTCTAATGAAGTCACCCCAGATAAGACAGACCTCTGAAGACGAGACATGCCCCGTGGAGCCTGAAGAGACCTATGTGGAGATGACGCCCACCATCCAACGCATGTCTCAACCTAACCTCCTCGCTCACAGCCCTGAGATCAGATCGGAGACCATGGTCCGGCACCCCGGGGCCACCACCAGCTGCTCTGGTTCAGATAACGACCATTCAGGGACCCTAACTCGAGGGGATCAGGGACCGGAGGCGTGCTACATGAACATCAACACAGATCAGGGCGATGAGCAGCCACGAGCTCCAGTGGAAACCTACGTGGACATGAACGAGCTCCGTCAGTACCTCCCCCTCCTCCTCCTCCACCTGCCATGGACCATGTATACGTGAACCGGTCAGTCCAGCAACCCCCGTCACCCTACGACAACGAACCGTCCTACAGTCAGACGAGCAGCTACGATCCTGTCACGACACAGAAACTGATAGACAACGTACAGCATCTCCTGATGACGGTCGAGGAACAAGCCAAGGAAATACTGACTCTCAAGATGACCGTCAAAGATCTTAAGCTCAAAGTGGAGGCTTTGGAGAACTTGGAGGTGGAAAGGGAGGCGTTCGACTACGATCACTGATCCTATGGCGACAAAGGCGGTTTACTTCCAACCACCGTGTCGTGAAGAATAATGTGGAGATCGGAATGTATCAACTATCATAGCAAGGCAATGATACGGTTTCATTGCTGAGATTTTTGAGTGAAGATAATAGTTGAGTAAAAGATGAGTGTCAGAGAATCTAGGGACACTGAAATAAAGTTGACAGGCTATCGAAGTTCATGACATACAAATATGAAATAACTCTTATTATGTCCGACATCTTTGATTATAAGTAATCTTTGATAAAACCTTATTTTATCCGATTTACAATCCAGATTCCAGTACAATAATAACCGTTGCAGACTTGGTACAATAAGTATTGGCCGGCTATATGTCACGTGATCAAAATCTTTGATCATACCCGGGACAAATGTAACTGATGCACCTATTAACTTTAGGTGCACACAATGTCTCCTTCACTCTGCAAGGACTGAAAGTTTCAAGTTAAAATGCAGCCCCGGGTAAGTTCAAACCTTTTGATTAGTATTAAAAACATTCCCACTGTATGATTGCATGTCTCTAGTGAGTGTTGCCGGTGTAGAAGTACTTAAAGCCCGCCGTCGTTATTATTCATTGCTACAATACGATGCCTCAGCCCTCATGCCCGTATCAAGGCGTGGAAACCAATGTTTGATTCAATAAACTAAAGCGTTTCATTGCCTATAGCCGATCAATGCTTTTCGCTCCGAGTTTTATAGTAAGATGTAAACAAATGAAGTTTTGTTATTCAGCTGGTCTGTGGTTGCGATGATGAGAATAATATGATAATTGACTAATTAAAAGTTGTCACAAATGTTTCAATATCGTCGTAGTTTATGCCATTATAGCATTATGCGTGAATAGGTACAGATGGTTCCAACCAAACAATAGAGACAAAATTATGTGATATATTTCATGCTTTGATCATGTTTGTTAACAAAACGTTTCTATTTCGTGCTATAAAATAAATTTTTGATAGTAAAAAGTAAAAACTGATTTATTTCCTTCATCCATGAATTTTAATCAAATTAATAATTAACGCAAGATCAAAAGTCTGATTCAAAGCTTCTCATTTCGATGGTATCCTTGCAGTTTCCATGACGTAGTGCAGTAAACAGCGCACCGCACCATAATTCATATCAGTATTACTTACCTTCACAGTTTACGCCATTTCCGATACGACACGTCGACACATTACCGATTGTTCCGTGTTTTTTGGTCAAATTAAGTTCTGGTTACAGGGTACGGTGCACCAATAGCTGATACAGATAAGGGACCGCTCACAAGCACATATCACGCAATTATTTTCTGGATGATTATAACCCCCTCCCCCTCGTAATCAACAGGAGCGTGTCGAACTCCTACGTACGCTGCTTTTTCATGCACGGCGTGATTGTGCGCGGCACACAACCTGTCATTAACAGCCAGTGAGCCGCGCACGATTACGCTGCGCCTGGAGTTCGACAAGCCACCGCAAGTTAACAGTACAGTGGTATTAAATTGTTCCAGTAACATGATAACGTAATAATATTATGTGAAAGAATGAAAGATCCCTTTATCCATATTTACGACGCAATTATATACGGTAAATACACACTTGGGTGTGTAATTACCACATTAATTCCACGAGCTTGCGAGTGGAATTCATGCAATAAATGCACGAGCTTGCGAGTGCATTTATTGGAGTAATTGCACGAGCTTGCGAGTGCAATTACGATGGTAATTTACACACCCAAGTGTGTATTTACTGTATTATTACCCTGCCATATACGCATCAATCAAAGTAGACGGTTTGAAACTTAAGTATCCGAACTCAATGTTTTATGAATAATGGGTACACTATTTCATAATTGAAACAGGCGAGGATTTTGGACAAATTTGCCAGTGATTTGTAAAAGTCAGATTCACATCATCATCGTATCGGGGTCAATTCAGCGAATAAGTTCACAAGTCCAAATGATACAACCAGCGCCCAGCATTGATACATACTGTTAGTGTATGACGTAGTGTATGTTTATGTACTTCACAAAAATTTTGTTTCCATCTTTCATTGCCATAAAAAAGTACTCAATCGAAAACAAAACAATTCGCACCACAAACATTAATAACAACTGACTCGAGAGCTACAATCTTATGCGGATCTCGTATAGAATCTGCCCTTAAAGAAAAACACGATCACATGTGAATGTAGTCAGCTAAATCTTTAGAGTGCATCAAAATGTATGTACTATGTACTCCTCAGTTGAACAATAAGTTTTGTGCCATAATCATTATCTTCATCCTGATCTAAAATAAGTAACGAACACTGACAGATAGAAACGACGGCGCACAGAAATAATGAAGTTGAATTTGATAAAATGGAGCAATACACCCTATATATGGCGCCACAAGTCTGCGTTATATCTCTAAGACTACATAAATAAACATTGAAACACGGATGGAGTTATCAAGCCCGTCTGGGTGGCGCCATTTAGATTTACTTTATCTTGTGCTACCGAATGTGCCACTAAGAATATAACAGATATCGTACCGAACATTTTGTGCTCCTTATCGCTATTTTATCTTGTTTTACAGTATATATACGGTTAAGAATAGATCATATCGAACCGTTTTTAATATGAAAAGTGCGATAACAGATATCATGGGAGCTTATTATTCTCCTATTTACATCCGCACAGAGATAGCAAATAGGTTAGAATCGTGCGAATGGCCGTTTCAGAAAATTGGTAGTAATTCAACAGTAGTAATTCAACAGCTGGGAATAGTAATTCAACACTTGAATAGTAATTCAACAGTTGAGGTATAGTAATTACACACTTGACAGTAATTCAACTGCTGGGTACGGTGATATTACATGATTAATATTTCTCAAAAATTCGAAAAGTAATTACACTGCAGGGTAATAATATTGTTTATATCGGCTAGTGCTGGGCCGCTGTAAATAATGCTGGAAGTAACCGATAACATACTGCTAAAACTAAAATCGAGCAGGGCCGCGATTCACAGCTGATTAATAATCAATTAATTATGCATCATGGCTCCGCCAGGCCGGGATTTTATTTCAAAATCCAGTGGGACGGATGCATCGCAATTGCAGGACCTAGACAAGTTACGGCTAGCTCTCTACTCTCTGAGGTTTGTAATAGTTTATGCCTAGCTGCTAGCGAGGTGCCATTTGCAGTTTGCAGAATCTTATGCTGTTTTATGTGTTCCAAGGCATGAGAAACTCTCCGTAAAACCGTTAGTGGGAGTGGTGGAAATTAGCACATTTCCACTGAGAATTTCCTAGGGAAAAACTTTGGGCGGACATGATGTAACAAATCAATCTAAACATGCAACAGCGGCAAACTGTGCGGCTACAACGGTACCCTTTTAAGGTCAGTACCTCGTTAGCAACGGTACCCTCTTAACAACGGTACCTTATGAACAACGGTACCTTATAAACAACGGTACCCTCTTAACAACGGTACCTTATCAACAACGGTACCCTCTTAACAACAGTATCTCGTAAGCGACGGTACCTTATTAGCGAATGTACCTCACTTATGACGGGTTCTATAAACGCGGTTCGTTATTAACAACAGTTCGTTATTAGCAACAGTTCGTTATTAACAACAGTTCGTTATTAACAACAGTTCGTTATTAGCAACAGTTCGTTTTGTCGCAAATTGGAGAAAATATCGCCCCTCGCCCCTCTCCAAGATAGGAGAACCTTATGACCGAATTCAAGAGTTTCTCGATTAGTCTTAAAAGGAAAAAGTTTTCCTTGCCTCCGTTCGTGGAGGAGCCGCAGTACATTTAAAGGGTAAGCTGATTCCGAGTAGTGGAATGGAACAAGAGCGCCGTACAAGCTCTTGATCCATTCCATGGAATGGAATGCTGCTACTCAAATCACAAGTTTATACGGAACTCACAGCGCGTGACAAAATGAATATCTCTAACATTCAAATGAGCGTGGTTCCTCATTTCAGTACTTCATTTCCTACTAGCGCTACGCCTGTATACCTCGTTAAACCTCATAAACAGGCCCATAATGAACGTCTCCTTCACCAACTACACTGAGTATGGCATCCACAACCAGGCTGTCCACTACTGCTTGATCTCCTACAATATCTTTATCATCCTTTCCTCCTTCCTGGGGGATTCCATTATCCTAGTTGCATCCATCAGATACGATGCTTTCAAGCTCCACAAAGCCATTGTCACCATCATGCAGCACATGGCAGTGTGTGACCTTCTCAACTCATTCACCCTTGTTCTCTTCCTTGTTATTCTGATCTCAGAAGGGAATAATCTGGGATCCTTCCTGTGCAGTGTTAGGGGCTATTTAATCTACTACACCTACCCGGCTAGCTTCTACTTTACAGCTGCCTTAACCACCATCGAGCTCCTCATAATCCAGTACCCGTTCTATTCCCGTCTCTGGACTAAATCCAAAGCTCATATCGTCTGTGGAATCATCTGGATCTGTTCCTTGATTGTTCCAATTCTCTTCTTTGTTATCGATGATGTTGACGTGCAATTTGATTACTTAAGTATGCAGCACTGTGTTTATGGTTTTTCGGCGGAAGCTTGGAGGGTCTGGCGACCAGTTATAGCTGGCTTATCATCAGTGACACCAACCATCGTTGTCATGGTAACCACTATATGGCTCATAGTGAAAGCTGTGATAGTATTAAATCGATCGGGTAACAAGATTAAATGGCAAGGTCTGATGACAGTCATTGCAACAGCTGTGGTGTTTTGTCTGTCTGTACTGCCATTAGGGTTGTACTACATATTGAAGCCGTTCATCCAGGATCCAATGCTTCTTGCTCGCTTCAATACCGCAACCCATGCCATTGTTCGCATCAATGTCATGGCTAACTTCTATATATACAGCCTCACGGTGCAGAGTTTCAGGGAGTTCCTGAGGCAAAGAGCTGCACTTATTTGGGGAGCAATCTGTGGGATAAGAGGAGGAGGAGAGGCAAGGAGGTCCGGTGTGAGGGGAAAGAATACCACTTCTATCCCAAAGGAGAGAACAACGTCCACAAGGGGGAAGAAAACCAAATCCACAACTGCAGGGGAGAACGAGCTGTGTCAACTGCCGGAGAACAGAGATCTGAAACTCAAGTTTAAAGACTGAGGCTTCCTAAACGCAGCTTTGATTTTAATTATTTGGTATGAATCAGCTTTAGCAATCTAAAAAAAGCATTACTTAACAGAATTTATTGCACTGTTTCTTAAGTTTTGATAGTGTAGAATACCTCAAGAAATCATTGCCTGTTCCTATCTGAAAAAAGTTCGTTATTAGCAATAATACGTTATTAACAACGCATCGTTATTAACAACCCAATTTACATCTCACACCACAGGATTGCACTACCTCACTAACTGTGTTTCCAGCATCCACAGGGAGATCTTGCCAGCAGTACTATACAACATGCATTATACTACTCCCAAGCTTATTTTAGCGACCGTGTAAGTTTGGTTCGGTTAAAATGAAATTTAAGCGTTGAATCCGGACGAGGGTCGTCAGACCCAAGTGGGAAGAACTACTGATATTTGGTCGGAGAAAAGTCGGTCCCGGTCGGGGGATAATCCGTTTCCATGATCTCAGGTGTGACCGTATACCTTCGATAATGAACTCGGCACGCCTCGTCCATTATCCAACTTACATAGTCTCGGCTGTCCCCTCGACCATGTAAGTTGCGGTATACGGTCACCACTTCGACATGTAACTGCTAAGTACAGCTGCTTAATTCAGGGTGTATGTCCGTCGACTGAAACCACGTACATTGCAAGTACGGAGTTTATAGTTCCTTCAAATCCAGCGGGCTATTCGGGAGTATTGGATACTGGATATGTACCATGTGTATGAAATAGCTAAATAGCGGGCAGCTGCAGCCTGGTCGACGGACATACACTCTGCCGTAAGAAGCTGTGCTGTTTATTGTATAGTGTGACCAGTTTATTTATATTCACGAGGATTCAAGTTAAATTTTACTTAAAATTTTACTTAACAAAATGAAGTATTTATTATTTACTCTGATCTATTTGAATTTATTATTATATTGCTCGCTTGTTATAATTGATTTTTTGCGCCAAAGAATACTATAAAACGTTTCGCGCGTTACAGAGAAAAGGTGCGCCAGTTCAACTCAGAACATGTTTTACGCGACGTGGGACAAGCCGCGCCGCAAATTTCATCAGAAATCATATTCGTGGCTAAAATAGTCTGAGTTTTGGGATTTCAGAAGTTCACGATATGCCGAAAATAGAACGTTGAGCATGTAAAAATCCTCTACATTTCAGTCCTCAAGATTTCAAAATTGGATATTTTCAGTTCTTACACGTGTCGAACTCCTACGTGCGCGGCTTTTTCATGCGCTTCTCACTGCCTATCATTTAAACAGTCAATGAGCAGCGCATGAAAAAGCCGCGTACGAAGGGGCTCGACATTTCACCGTTAAATAAAGTTAAGGAGCCTGTGGATTTTTAAATCAATTTCATGAATTTGGGGGTGGCTCAGTGATAATCACATGAATTATTTGATCCAATTGGACCAAATTATCATGTGATCAAAGATGTTATCCTCTGAGTCTGAAGCCTGATGAGATTGAATGTGTGTACATGGCGATTTTGTATCAATTCTGTATATAATATAAGTCTGTTATGGTAATCTATAAAATCTTGTTTCACTTTTCTATTTTCGTGGATATAAACGGCAAATATCTGAATTCAACAGTTCAACGAAATCCGTTCCACTTTCAAGATTTCCTCAGTAATTGTATGAAATTCTTTGCTGCCTTTTCTATGAAAATGTGGCCATCGGCCGGTCGTGCAAATCATAATTTTAAGAGAGCTGAAACTCGGAAATGAGAAACGAATTCTGCCATTCCTTGGACTTTTTCTGCATTCTGACGAGTCTTTATATATTGTCACGTATATACGTACAGACAACGTCCGTGCAGTGCGCGCGACCATTATCGAGTGCGCGCGCGAAAAGTTAACTCTTTTCTGGTGCCGCGGGTTCCTGCTACGTACACACTAATCACGAAAAATAGGCGGGTATTTTTAACAATTTGGCAACACGCTCTATGTTCATGACGTCATAATGACCACCCATTTATTCTGAGCGCATACTAAGTGAGATCGTGGGCACACAGAAAGACTTTCTCCAAAATTTTAACGCAGTTTAATAGCGGTATTCAGGTATTGTGGTCACTCAAAATTAGGCAACTTTGAAGTTTGCGACTTTAACTTTATCCTGACTTACTTAGTTCAAGTTACCGTCCACCACTATTTGAAATGAGAATGGGGCAAGTATCATTACACGAAATTAAGAGAATTGGTACTCCCTTCTTCTCTAATCATCTTTTAATGACATTCTTTTGATACGCAAACCAAATCGTGCTAGCTATAAATTATGCCATTTCAGGTCTAAGGTCAACGTAATTACAAAATTTGCATGGTGTGATGATGGACAAACCATGTCCCGCGATTATCGTCACTACTCTAAGTGTCTGCATTGTTTGAAGTCATGCCTCTAGAATAGTCAGGCGCCTCGAAGAAATAAAAAGCGTTCGAAATTGACGTATTTTCATGGTTTATAACGGTAGGTTGATGACGTAAAATGGCCTATTGAAATCCTTTGGGCGGCAGCGCCCCGTTTTGTCCCCCTCTGAAATTTCTTCCTCGAAGAAATTGGGTGAGTTGTGGACAAAACAGGACGATGTCCCCCCCCCCCTGCGCAATACAATGCTTTAATGAGGGAATGTGGAAAGTCTAAGTTCTTTCGCAGCTATGTTGTACTATATGAATCTTCACATTAAAACAAAGCGATTGTGGAAAGTCTAAGATCTTTTGTAGCTATATTACACAATATGAATCTCAACATTACAACACATTGAAGTTGAAAAGGGCCTAGAAAAACTATAATATTTGTCGATAATACTTTTACACACGGCAAAGATAATGAAAGTAGCAATATTCTAAGACAATAATCGTAATTTGAATAGAGGGTGTATTAACATTATGTTTCATTTGAAAGGACTATTACAATTTTGAGCAATATCATAGCTCGAAATTGTAATAGTCCTTTTAAATAAAAGGTATGATTATGATAAAATATAAGACCATCTGATACTTTATAAAAGTCATATAATAAATAATGTTCGGCCTGCCATAAATCACTAAAACAAATTAATACAATTACAATTAACTATAACAACTGAAACATGTCCCATTTCCATTGAAATTTACAATTTTACATGCAGTTACTGATAGAATAAATTATTAAAAGAAGAAACTAAAAGTCACTCAGCCATATTCATGCACAACCATCGCATGATTTATCGCCCCCTTTTGCAAGTCACGTGATATTTACTGATATTTCCTTACCACACTACATATTAATAATCTTATGGAGCTGGAAATACTCTGCCAGCCACAACTGTATAACCTTCTGAAGATTGTGGATGACGTCACAGTCCAAGTGTTCTGCATCATCAGTGATGTCGTGCCATTGCGGAGGGAAGGGAACCGGGATAACGTGGACTATGTTACGGTAGCCTGGGGGAAAGGGGACCGGGATTATATGGACTATGTTACGGTAGCCTGAGGGAGAGGGGTTTAGAAAGGGGTAACATTGGGAAGGGTTTTAGAAAGGGGTAACATTTGAAAGAGGTTTAGAAAGGGGTAAACTCAGGAAGGGGTTTATTATGGGTATGGACTTATAAGGAAATGGGAGAGGTTTGAATTATGAATGAGGAGAACAATTATAAATGATGAAATGAGAGAAGTCAAAATTGATGGAGGATTTAATTTCAAGATGAAAGAAATCAAATATGATGCTATTATGGTATACACTACTACCTCCTTCATTTAAATCTCATTAGAGACGTCAAACTTTGCATCAATTTGTTATATGAATCTATTCATGACACACCAAAATCATAAGATCAGCCCACGGTTTGAATACTAGATAATTTCGCAAGAAACGTAACTCTCACCATTATTTTCAAAGGGTTTGTGGTCATCTTCAATCCCCCAGACACGAGTCGGTTTCTTGAAGTAGAAATGAGGGGTGGAGTTTTCCGGGTATGTCATAAGACCACTGTCAGCCAGTTCCTTTTCTGAAAAGAGAGGTTTATCTACGGGTTATGGGGCAAAAGGGTATACCTTGGGCCTTTCAATAATGCGATACACTGTACGCAAATGGGTCTTCAAATTCAGCAACGTGTTGATATGAGTTGACACGGTTTGCACTCTTTAATAGTGATTTAATCTTCCAGTGAATTCAGAATTTTGCCACTCACCGATCTTGATGAACTGGTTGAACACCCATTCTGTCTCTTTGAATGAACTAGAGAAAGTTGGGCTGGGCCCACCAATTAGGTCCAACAACATGAACAGTTCCTGAAACATATTAAAGTTTGGTTAATTAGTTCTTAATTAGTTAATTAGTTAGTAAGTTCTTGAATTTGTTGAGGTAAACTGAAATTTCATCCTGAAATTTTTCACACAAAACCGGTGTTAAATTGTTTGTTCACATTGAACTTGTGCAGACTATTTAAACAATAATATCAATCTGCAGTCTCAACCACCTATAACATTGGTGAGAGAGGTTTAGCTAAATAAAGTCCACCTACCATTTTAGAGTAGAAGTCTTCATCCTTCCACTTATTAGCCAGGTGTCTGGAACCATACACACTATCTGTACTTGTCCAGTCCCTAAAAGCTTCCTCGCCATCAAAGAACACTATCACTATACCACGTTCAAGCTGAAAATATAAAGTTATTATTAACTGCATTTTCAATGACGCTTCTGAGTCCATTTTCTGAAAATTTTCCCAAAAACTTCGACTTTCTAAGGCGCGCTACATTGAAAGTACTTTGCGCACTGTCACGTGCCACAAAACAGTACCCAAGGTGTCCCAAAAGCTAGAGACACCTGGATATGATTGATATGGTACCTTTTGCGGGTAGAAAGTATGAACTTTTGAACAATCTGCCGTTACTAATCAAAATATGATGACTTTCGAACTTAAATTACACATTGATTCATCGGTCAGTGTTATATTTTAACACACAAACATTAATAAAATCTTAAAGTTTAACTCCATTTTAACACTCACATCTTCCTTTCTCTCTAGCATCTCCTTTAGATTATCCATGATATTGAGTATCATAGCAACAGGAACAGCGGAGTCTACTGCCGCCAGAAACTCCTTGCCATCATCCCTTTTAGCGTAGAGTTTGGAGTCAAAGTGGGCTGTGATAACGACTTGCTTGGGGGCGTCCCTGTTACTGTAACCGATAACGTTACTGAACGTAACGTCCGCTGAAAGAAGGGTAAAATGACGTATTTATATAAATTGGTTGAAAAGTACATCTGATTCTGAATACCTAGTGATTGAAAGAAATTGTGCAGATATTTTTCTAAATACCCACATCCCATGATAAGAACTACTTCGAATATTAAGATATAAAACTTATTTACCCATTTTCCAATCAGCTAACGTGTCTGATGTGGGCTGTAACGCCTTCTGAGTGAACGTATCTAGTTCAGCTTCCCAACCAAGAGACTTTATCCGACTTACTAGGTACTGAAAATGGCAGTGGGCTGTAGGAGATTTTTTCAACAAAATATTATTATTTAGAATATCCAAAATAAACAATTTGTGCAAATTAATCAAAAGGATTGAAGCTCATCGGCAAAAAGGCGAATTATAATTTAATTGGGAGAGGAAACATATCTATATCAACTATAGTGCATCAATACTCACATCTCTGACTTTCTTGTTTTCTTCTGTCCCTGCTACCCTTGGAACCAGTATGTCACTGAGTCCTGGCAATTGACAAACATCCTTCGCACTTTCTACTGTACTGGTCAGAGCCAGCAGATCAGCACTCCGCTTTACCTGTGATGTAGGGTCTTAATAATAAGTGTGCTGAGGTATTAGTGTCACACTCTGATACACCACCGTGTATTATCATCTAAATACTACAGTACAAAGGTGCTGTAATATGATCAACCATGTCTCTATGTACTGGTGAATCAGTACCACTTACTCGTTTTTCATGGGGAGTCAACCGTTTGTTTCTTTTCACAGGTTCTTGGCTCCCAGAAGAAGTGATGAAGATTACTGAGATGATGATACCTGGAATACAATGGTTTCTAAATCTCAAGACGATTCGTTTAAATATGTACTCCATGTAGAGATTAAGCATTGTGTGGGTAACTACTTACTACTTTATTAAAGATTAATAATCGGGCTAAGGGCAAGATAAATTGTGGCATGATTACTTCCTTACCTAGAATAGTCACCATGGTTATGTAGTCAAATGCTCCAAATCTTCGATATCTCATCACATTTTTACTTCTTGGCCATAAACTCTAGGAACTCTAGCATGCTCTCAAAAGAGGAAATTTAATAGGCTTTTATAATGACAACTATGTAATTTTATTGCATCAGATGGCAGGAATGATTCAAAATGAGTTTGAGTATTTGGAATATCTTACTATAATATATAATGCGTCTTATTAATATATATATATATATATGTTTGTGGCGATTCATTTTCAAGTAAGCATCGAAATTATTTTTTAATCGTGTTGTAAGAAAGTTATAATAAATCAGAAAAATAAAGAATTTTTTTTGCGGTCACCCTGAGGGGAGTGGGGGGCCACGCCCTTTTTTCCGTCAAAATTAAAGTTTCGAATTTTTTCAAAATTCCTTCGCCATCGAGTTCCTTATGATGAATAAAAATTTTGAGAATTTTGTCCGAATTATTGGGTCACCCTGAGGGGCGTGAGGGGCCACGCCCTTTTTTTCGTCAAAATTAAACTTTCGAATTTTTTCAAAATTCCTTCGCCATCGAGTTGCTTATGATGAATAAAAATTTTGATAATTTTGTCCGAATTATTGGGTCACCCTGAGGGGCGTGGAAGGCCACGCCCTTTTTTTCGCAAAAATTAAAGTTTCGAATTTTTTCGAAATTCCTTCGCCATCAAGTTGCTTATGATCAGTTAAGCTTTTGAGAATTCTGTCCGCATGATTGGGTCGCCCTGAGGGGCGTGGGAGGCCACGCCCTTTTTTCCGTGAAAAATTAAAATTCGAATTTTTTCAAAATTCCTCCGCCATCGAGTTGCTTATGATGAGAAAAGGTTTTTAGAATATTGTCGGCAATATTGGGTTACCGTTGGGGGGCGTGGGAAGCTTTTTTTCGCAGAAATTAAAGTTTCTAATTTCCCCTCCAAACTCGCACGGTCAAATCACTGTCAAAGGGACATGTGGCCGTTAGCTCATGCGGCTGCCATCATTCGCCGTCCGTAGGACGGGAACCGACTAGTTATCATAAACTATTTACCATTAAATAGTAAATGATCTCATACCCGACAATAACATCAAATATGCAAAGCAATTTACCAAATCGCCGACTCGGCAATAATTGGCACAGATTGGTGCTTATCATTATCCAATACTTATCTGCGCTGATATGGGGTCCTTGTGAGTATGTTGCACAGCATGTAATGCTCTATACAGCATGAAAATACAAGTTATAAATCAGGAAAATAAGGTATCAATAGTAATACACTATTTTAGATTATAAACTTCAGATTGACAATGAGGAAATACCCCTAAGTATGGATGGTTAGATGTCTGAAAGACCCCCCAAAGCCATAAACCTCTGTGTGAGCAGAGCTCAATGCACATAACACAATACTCAGTGCTAAAATCCCTCGAATGCGACCTCAACATTCAGAAACTGCCTTTGTGTGCTGACACCACATTAAATTACAATTTACCATTTTGAGTGCACAAAGTCACTACACACACTCAGAATACAGACTTCTATTGCCACATACCAGTACAGATATACTTTCAATGTCATATTATGCATAACCTACTTTGACCTAGACTGTATATGGGACCTATGGTTTGTTATATTTTTGTGAGCAAAGCGAGTGGGCCACAGAAATCATAATTTAAATGGGTCTAAGATGAAATTTTTAAAATGTTGGATTCAAGTATTCTTTTGTTCAAAATATGAAATTTTTAACCTGGTATTTAAGTATTTATATCCATACTAAGCACATTTTGTAGTGTTTGTCTGCTGTGGTTTAGTGTTCTTTGCCTCACAACCTATGAAGCTATGATAATATGATATGAGAAAGAACACGGTAGTTTTAACACAGCATCTGCCCCTAATTTGACACAGCATCTGCCCCATGTATATGACTTTATTATCATGAAAAATGCAATTTGGGCAAGTGATATAAACAAGATCATCGTGTTTGTTGCCTCATCAAATATGCTGTGTGTAAATAAATGTACCATGGACACACTGGCCACAGCTGTACTAGTGAAGTGTGAAGCAAAATTATGCTTACCGCAAGTCTCAATGGAGCTCAGTCAAATTGTAAATAATGTTTACTAGACTGTCATAATGATAAATAAATAGTTTACAATATAGGTATCAAAGATCATGATGAAAAAATACTATGATGATAAAAGATGATTAAAAAGATTTCAAAGATACCATCATCATATCACTAGTCTATAAGTTAACATAACGCCCAGCTGTTTCACTATTACGAACTATTCTGACCACCTGACCTCTCCTCAGCCCAAAATATCTTGCCACTGGATCTGATGTTTGAATACGTGGAAGTTGTGATTCTTTTAGTCTATATCTCTGCATAAGCTCTTTCTTTTCATCATCTGTCATGACACTGTGTTCTGGTACTAAGGAATGCTCAGTGATATTGATGAGAAGTTCAGTTTCCAAAAACATTTCCATGATGTATTTAGGGGCCATGTCAAGAATTCCACCTTTAGCTGAAGGGGTCATGCCACCTCGGACTACAATTATAGAGCGCATTATGTTCTCCTGTTGCATTTTAGTAAAGTATGCTTTTATGGTTTTGATCCCAACTTTCTCATCATCAGGAAAGAAAACAAACATCTGGTCAGTTGGGTCATCATTGTGAGCTACAAGAATTGACAGGCTACTTCGAGAAGGTTTCCCTTCACTTGGGTGATCACCAAATTGTTCCTTAAACTGCTCCAAGGTAAAATCCAACTCATCTTGAGTCACCAAATAGCCTCTGTCATGACAGAGATGCATCAGTGTCTTTCTGACTCTCCAAAGTTTATATGTTTCCCCCTCATCATCTGCCATTTCTCAAATAAGAAATCATTTAATTGATAAATAAGTAAATAACAGCACGACAGTTCGAACTTAGGGGTGTGATAGGCTTACTCATAACCCACCCAAATCAACTCATAACCCAACCCTTTCCACTCATAACCCGACCCTTTCCACTCATAAACCACCCCTTGCCTCTCCACTCATAACCCACCCTAATCAACTAATAACCCACCCTTTTCCACTCATAACCCACCCCTTTCCACTCATAACCCACCCTTTTCCACTCATAACCCGCTCCAATCAACTCATAACCCACCCCAATCAACTCATAACCAACCCCTTTCCACTCATAACCCAGCCCAATCAACTCATAACCCACCTCCTTCCCTTTCTACTCATAACCCACTCCAATCAACTCATAACCCACCCCTTTCTACTCATAAACCACTCCAATCAACTCATAACCCATCCCAATCAACTCATAACCCATCCCTTTCCACTCATAACCCAGCCCAATCAACTCATAATCAACCCCTTTCCACTCATAACCCAGCCCAATCAACCCATAACCCACCCCTTTCAACTCATAACCCAGCCCAATCAGGCAATCAACTCATAACCCACCCCTTTTCACTCATAACCCAGCCCAATCAACCCATAACCCTCCCCTTTCCACTCATAACCCACCACAATCAACTCATTGCCCACCCCTTCTCACTCATAACCCACCCAAATCAACTCATAATTCAACCCAATCAACTCATAACCCACCCCTTTCTACTCATAACCCACTCCAATCAACTCATAACCCACCCCTTTCTACTCATAATATACCCCTACAAATCATAACACACCCCAGTCAACTCATAACCCACCCCAGTCAACTCATAACCAACCCATTTCTACTCATAACCCACCCAATCAACTCATAACCCATCCCTTTCTACTCATAAACCACTCCAATCAACTCATAACCCACCTCTTTCCACTCATAACCCAGCCCAATCAACTCATAACCCACTCCAATCAACTCATAACCCCCTCCAATCAACTCATAACCCACCCCTTTCACTCATAAACCAGCCCAATCAACTCATAACCCATCTCTTTCCACTCACAACCCACCCCTTGCCTTTCCACTCATATTCCACCCTAATCAACTCATAACCCACCCCTTTCCACTCATAACTGATCCCCTTCCACTCATAACCCACCCCAATCAACCCATAACCCAGTCCTTTCCAATCATAACCCACCCCAATCAACTCATAACCCACCCCTTTCCACTCATAACCCAGCCCAATCAACTCATAACCCATCCCTTTCCACTCATAACCCAGCCCAATCAACTCATAACCCAGCAAAATCAGCTCATAACCCACTCCTTTCCACTTATAACCCACCCCAGTCAACTCATAACCAACCCCTTTCAACTCATAACCCAGCCCAATCAACTCATAGCCCACCCCTTTCCACTCATAATGCACCCCAATCAACTCATAACCCACCCCTTTTCACTCATAACCCAGCCCAATCAACTCATAACCGACCTTATGCTCCTCAAGCTCCTTTTCCCTTACTTTTTGAGCATTTCCCTTATTTTTGAGCATTTCCTTTCTTTTCAGCAATTCCCAATTCTAGGGCAATGCCTCATTTCTGCATACAGGCCATTGTATGCAAAATTGGTCTATGCTGTTCAAAATGTAATTTGTCAGAGACAACTGTGAATCATCACCAGTTACCATACAGTTGCAAGGCTTCCCTGTCATCTGCAATGTAGATGTCCCATCAGCAGATAGCAGGGAAATACTGCCATTTAAAAGGTTGTGACAGCACCCCTCACCGCTTATGACTGCTAGGCTGGGCCACCCAGGACTCCAGAATCCTAAACATCACAGTTTAGAGGGGAGGGAGAGGAAATAGAAAGAATTCAATAAAGGCTACAGATCAATGAGTGCTAAAATCGTATGGAATATCTAAATATAAAGCTATTAAAACCTGAGAGTGGAAGTCAAAAATTTAAGTCATTCACATGAGCTTTGACAGACGTTGCCCATCTATTTGCTCTGACATGGGGTACAACGGTGACATCCAAATGTGGAACATTGTGCTTCCCATGCAAGGGTAGGGTAACATCCTTCGACATGAGCTCAACCGGCCATCTTTGGCGAATCTTGGTTCAATCAGATCCGATGTGCATGCTGCGCAGCTGCTCCAGGGGTGTGGATGGCACTTCAATGGTAGTCGGTACAGTACAATGTATCATACAATGTTAATATATTATTTGCAAGTATGCTATCTTAGTGTACCTTAAGCTGCAATCAGGTTGTCATGAAAAATGCTTCAATAGTTAAAGAAATATAAAAACAATACCTTTTCGGAATTAGAAAAGATCATTTTGAAATTTGCTTTGTAAGCTTTGAATATAGAAACATGAAGTACAAAGTAGTGTACGGTTTAAAGCTAATTTTGGGTTACTTTAAAGGGTCAAGGTGAGGAATTTTATGTTGCTCATTTTCATTGTATTTCAAATTAATGATTCAAAATAAATTTCTTTTCCCTAAAAACTTAAAAAGTGAATTGAAGTCGTTTATGACTTAAATCATATCACACAAGTAAATGATGGTTGCCAAAAACGGTGATCCTAAGTGCCTTCTTTTGAGAAAAAGAAAAGAGTTTGACGGACGTTGCCGTCATCCTAAGCCCGCATAGGAGTGTGTACGCGTTGCACGATGTCTAACTCACTGACGACGCGCCGCGCGCAACGCAAACCCTGTTTGCGTTGCTGGTTGCGTGATGTCTGACTTACTGACGACGCGCCGCGCGCTGTTAATTCTCACGAGGGTCTGTCCAATGTCATGTCATTTCATTATGTCAACTTAACCGCCCATAACCTTGCTAAACACGTATATCCCGGTTTAAAACAAGTGATTATGCAACATAATTATTGTCAATCGTTGGTAGACCCTTCCGAGCGACGCGCCACGCACCGCTCAGTCTGCGCGGCTAGCGTCAGCGGGTAAGACATCGTCTGACAAGTATAATTATAGCAATCACCAAATTCATTACTGCTTAGCAAGGTTGTGTGCGGTTGATTTAAATTGGTCAGACCCTTGTGAGAATAAACAGCCAGCGCGCGGCGCGTCGTCAATGAGTCAGACATCTGCATCGTTTGACATTCCTAAACCCACAAAGGGTCTTCGTACACGCCACACGCTTCCTTGCCCGGCCCTAACCAGGACCCTAGTTACGACGCCCCTGGTTAGGCCGGAATGGACACGCTTCCCTGTATTGAGGAAGCGCGCCGCGCAAACAGGGATATAGTTTAGCAACTACGGCCATGGGTGGATTGTAAGGCATGGCATTGCCTGACTTCTCGCAGTCTTGCGCGCGCGAGGATCTGACTATGGACGACGTCAGACAACGGGAGGACGCGCCGCGCAAGACGTAGAGGAGGTAGTGAGCTAAGTAGATTGTAGATGGTAGCGACGCGCGCAATGGTAGCCCGTAGGACAACATCGTATTGGTTTTTCCTCCACAAGCAATCCGAAGACGTCCATACCATACAAACTTTTAAAGCGCCTTTCTCACACATGCCATGATTTTATATTAGGTCGAAAAGGCAGATACAATGTTTTCATGGGCCGTATAGGGCCGGAGTGGATAGGGGTGGGTTATGAGTGGAAAGGGGTGGGTTATGAGTGGAAAGGGGTGGGTTATGAGTGGAGAGAGGTGGGTTATGAGCGGAAAGGGGTGGGTTATGAGTGGATAGGGGTGGGTTACGAGTGGATAGGGGTGGGTTATGAGAAGGGGTGGGTAATGAGTGGAAAGGAGGGTTATGATTGGATAGGGGTGGGTTATGAATGGGGTGGGAAGGGTGGGTTATGAGTGGAAAGGTGGGTTATGAGTGGAAAGGGGTGGGTTATGAGTGGAAAGGGGTGGGTTATGGTGGAAAGGGTGGGTTATGAGTGGGAAGGGGTGGGTTATGAGTGGATAGGGGTGGGTTATGAGTGGAAGGGTGGGTTAGTGGATAGGGGTGGGTTATGAGTGGAAAGGGGTGGGTTATGAGTGGAAAGGGTGGGTTATGAGTGAAAGGGTGGGTTGAGTGGAAAGGGGTGGTTATGAGTGGAAAGGGGTGGGTTATGAGGATGAAGGGTGGGTTATGAGTGGAAAGGGGTGGGTTATGAGTGGAAAGGGGTGGGTTATGAGTGGAAAGGGGTGGGTTATGAGGGAGTGGGTGGGTTATGAGTGGAAAGGGTGGGTTATGAGTGGAAAGGGGTGGGTTATATGAGTGGAAAGGGGTGGGTTATGAGTGGAAAGGGTGGGTTATGAGTGGATAGGGGTGGGTTTTGAGTGGATGAGTGGATAGGGGTGGGGTTATGAGTGGGAAAGGGGTGGGTTATGAGGAAAGGGGTGGGTTATGAGTGGAAAGGGGTGGGTTATGAGTGGATAGGGGTGGGTTATGAGTGGAAAGGGGTGGGTTATGAGTGGAAAGGGGTGGGTTATGAGTGGAAAGGGGTGGGTTATGAGCGGAAAGGGGTGGGTTATGAGTGGATAGGGGTGGGTTATGAGTAGAAAGGGGTGGGTTATGAGTGGAAAGGGGTGGGTTATGAGTGGAAAGGGGTGGGTTATGAGTGGATAGGGGTGGGTTATGAGTGGAAAGGGGGTGGGTTATGAGTGGATAGGGGTGGGTTATGAGTGGAAAGGGGTGGGTTATGAGTGGAAAAGGGGTGGGTTATGAGTGGAAAGGGTGGGTTATGAGTGGAAAGGGGTGGGTTATGGTGGAAGGGGTGGGTTATGAGTGGAAGGGGTGGGTTATGAGTGGATAGGGGTGGGTTATGAGTGGAAAGGGGTGGGTTATGAGGAAAGGGGTGGGTTATGGAAAGGGGTGGGTTATGAGTGGAAAGGGTGGGTTATGAGTGGAAGGGGTGGGTTATGAGTGGAAGGGGTGGGTTATGAGGAGGAAAGGGGTGGGTTATGAGTGGAAAGGGTGGGTTATGAGTGGATAGGGTGGGTTATGAGTGGATAGGGTGGGTTATGAGTGGGAAGGGGTGGGTTATGAGTGGAAGGGGTGGGTTATGAGTGGAAGGGGTGGGTTATGAGTGGAAAGGGGTGGGTTATGAGTGGAAAGGGGTGGGTTATGAGTGGATAGGGGTGGGTTATGAGTGGAAAGGGTGGGTTATGAGTGGATAGGGGTGGGTTATGAGTGGAAAGGGGTGGGTTATGAGTGGAAGGGTGGGTTATGAGTGGATAGGGTGGGTTATGAGTGGAAAGGGGTGGGTTATGAGTGGAAGGGGTGGGTTATGAGGAAAGGGGTGGGTTATGAGTGGAAAGGGGTGGGTTATGAGTGGATAGGGGTGGGTTATGAGTGGAAAGGGGTGGGTTATGAGTGGAAAGGGGTGGGTTATGAGTGGAAGGGGTGGGTTATGAGTGGATGGGTGGGTTATGAGTGGAAAGGGTGGGTTATGAGTGGAAGGGGTGGGTTATGAGTGGAAAGGGGTGGGTTATGAGTGGAAAGGGGTGGGGTTATGAGTGGAAGGGGTGGGTTATGAGTGGAAAGGGGTGGGTTATGAGTGGAAAGGGGTGGGTTATGAGTGGAAAGGGGTGGGTTATGAGGGGTGGGTTATGAGTGGAAAGGGGTGGGTTATGAGTGGAAAGGGGTGGGTTATGAGTGGAAGGGGTGGGTTTATGAAGGGGTGGGTTATGGGGGTGGGTTATGAGTGGATAGGGGTGGGTTATGAGGGAAAGGGGTGGGTTATGAGTGGAAGGGGTGGGTTATGAGTGGAAAGGGTGGGTTATGAGGTGGAATGGGGTGGGTTATGAGTGGATAGGGTGGGTTATGAGTGGAAAAGGGGTGGGTTATGAGTGGAAAGGGGTGGGTTATGGTGGAAGGGGTGGGTTATGAGTGGATAGGGGTGGGTTATGAGTGGAAAGGGGTGGGTTATGAGTGGAAAGGGTGGGTTATGAGTGGAAAGGGGTGGGTTATGAGTGGGAAAGGGGTGGGTTATGAGTGGATAGGGGTGGGTTATGAGTGGAAAGGGGTGGGTTATGAGTGGAAAGGGGTGGGTTATGAGTGGAAGGGGTGGGTTATGAGTGGAAAGGGGGTGGGTTATGAGTGGAAAGGGGTGGGTTATGAGTGGAAAGGGGTGGGTTATGAGTGGAAAGGGGTGGGTTATGAGTGGAAAGGGGTGGGTTATGAGTGGAAAGGGGTGGGTTATGAGTGGAAGGGGTGGGTTATGAGTGGAAAGGGGTGGGTTATGGGTGGAAAGGGGTGGGTTATGAGTTGATTGGCGTGGGTTATGAGTGTAAAGGGGTGGGTTATGAGTGTGAAGGGGTGGGTTATGAGTGGAAAGGGGTGGGTAATGAGTTATGGTGGAAGGGGTGGGTTATGAAATGGAAAGGTGGGTTATGAGTGGATAGGGGTGGGTTATGAGTGGAAGGGGTGGGTTATGAGTGGAAAAGGGTGGGTTATGAGTGGATGGGGTGGGTTATGAGTGGAAAGGGGGGTGGGTTATGGTGGAAAGGGGTGGGTTATGAGTGGAAAGGGATGGGTTATGGTGGAAAGGGGTGGGTTAAGGAAAGGGTGGGTTATGAGTGGAAAGGGTGGGTTTGAAGTAGGGGTGGGTTATGAGTGGAAAGGGGTGGGTTATGAGTGGAAAGGGGTGGGTTATGAGTGGAAAGGGGTGGGTTATGAGTGGATAGGGGTGGGTTATGAGTGGAAGGGGTGGGTTTATGAGTGGAAAGGGTGGGTTATCAATAGGATAGGTGGGTTATGGTGGATGAGGGGTGGGTTATAAGTGGAAAGGGTGGGTTATGAGTGGAAAGGGGTGGGTTATGAGTGGATAGGGGTGGGTTATGAGTGGAAGGGGTGGGTTATGAGTGGAAAGGGGTGGGTTATGAGTGGAAGGGTGGGTTATGAGTTGATAGGGGTGGGTTATGAGTGGAAAGGGGTGGGTTATGAGTGGAAAGGGGTGGGTTATGGGTGGAAAGGGGTGGGTTATGAGTGGAAAGGGGTGGGTTATGAGTGGATAGGGGTGGGTTATGAGTGGAAAGGGTGGGTTATGAGTGGAAAGGGGTGGGTTATGAGTGGAAGGGGTGGGTTATGAGTGGATAGGGGTGGGTTATGAGTGGAAAGGGGTGGGTTATGAGTGGAAAGGGTGGGTTATGAGTGGATAGGGGTGGGTTATAGTGGAAAGGGGTTGGTTATGAGTGGATAGGGGTGGGTTATGAGTGGAAAGGGTGGGTTATGAGTGGAAAGGGTGGGTTATGAGGAAAGGGGTGGGTTATGAGTGGAAGGGGTGGGTTGGATGAGTGGATATGGAATGGGGTGGGTTATGAGAAGGGGTGGGTTATGAGTGGAGAAGGGGTGGGTTTCAAATAGTCAAACAACAGATTGGGTTATATTTGGATGAGGGATGGGAATGGTGGTGGGGGTGGGTTAAATATGGTGGAAAGGGTGGGTTATGAGTGGAAAGGGTGGGTTATGAGGTGGAAAGGGGTGGGTTATGAGTGGATAGGGGTGGGTTTGAGTGGAAAGGGGTGGGTTATGCGTGGATAAGGGTGGGTTATGAGTGGAAAGGGCTGGGTTATGAGTGGAAATGGGTGGGTTATTTATGGATAGGGGTGGGTTATGGTGGAAGGGGTGGTTTATGAATGGTGGGTTAAAGAGTGGAAAGGGGTTATGAGTGGATAGGGGTGGGTTATGAGTGGAAAGGGGTGGGTTATGAGTGGAAAGGGTGGGTTATGAGTGGAGAGGGGTGGGTTATGAGTGGAAGGGGTGGGTTATGAGGGAAAGGCGGGGTTATGAGGAGGAAGGGCGGTTTGACAGAGCCTGGAAAGTGGTGGGTTGTGAGTGGATAGGGGCCTCCAGTGGCGACTTCACAGAGCCCTAAAGGCGGCCTGGCAAGACACCCTAAGTTGGTTTATCAGAGCCTAATAAAGGCGGCTTGAAAGGCACATAAAAATCAAAATTTCATGAAACAAAATACAATATATAAACTCAATCAAATTTTCAAAGGATTTTCAATTCCTCTGACAAACTCTGAACATTTCCAGCCTCATTGGTGGCTTGAGGTATTTTAAAGGCGGTTACCATGGCCTCAAAGCGGCTGTCAAGCGCTCTAAGACTGTTTGACAGAATAAAGGTGTCTGACAAAGATTTAGCAACTAATTGACATAAAATACCGATCTTTAAAATTAAATATCACCAAATTTTAAATCTAAATCCAAGTTTAAGATTTGGAAAGGAAACGATACCTTCAATGTAGGTATATTAAATGGAGAGTAGCAGGATTGAATTAAGATACTTTCTTTATAAAAGAAATTAAAGACTTCAGAATCATTACCTGTACAAGAATTGGAGAGAGTTATCAGTATGCAAAGTATAAAACCAAAAATATAATATTCGTACTAGAGATTGCAGATCAAATGTATAATTTAGTTGAAGAGTGTTGAAGTAGAGAAGTCACTCAGGAGAATATATTGGTGATGTCATTATCATCGATTTGAATGGTGAGTTGCTGGCGTCATCACGCAGTGGAGTTTCGTTGTAGCTTCATTCGGGCCAGAGCAAGGATACCGGCTTTGTTTTTCTGGGGATAGTCTCTTCATAATTTCGAATAGAGTACACCTACTCGATTAATCAATTAACTTAATTACCGCTTATGATCTCTGAAAGTTTCAAATAGGTTTGGAATAGTATAAGTTTACAACTAATTAAATAGTAAAGCATAATTGTTTCAGCATCAAGTTCAACTAATCAATTTTCAAAAGGGGTATCCGGACATGGGACTAAGGGTGACTTAAACTTTGACGCCACTTAAGTCTAAAGGCAGCTTGACAGAGCCTCTAATGGCAGCTTGACAGAGCCTCTAAAGGCGGCTTGACAGAGCCTCTAAAGGCGGCTTGACAGAGCCGCTAAAGGCGGCTTAACAGAGCCTCTAAAGGCGGCTTGACCCTGCCTCTAAGGGCGGCTAAAGGTGGCTAAAGGTGGCTTAAGGTGGATTAATCTGATACTCACCTTCAGTTTATTATCCGAGGTACTGTTCTCGGCGCCTGGAAAAAGTCGCAATTAGAGAATGAGAGAGTCACTCGTCAAATGAAAGTTTATGAAATAGGATTAGCAACTCAGTTACCCAGCAAGAGATCAGTCGTGGGGTCAACCCGTTCTCATTCTCATGTTTGAATGTTTGACTGGTGCAGGCGATAAAATTACAACACAAACTTATAAAGAAGCTACCAAATGTAATAAGAAAGTGGCAAACCACCAGACATCCCCAGTCCCCGCATACCTTCGCTGTTGACAGTGACAGCTGCAGCTGCAGTGATGCTTTTCCCGGCCGTCATAAGGGCGGACTGGGTTGCAGTGGGCGTGACACCGTCCTTGACAACGCAGATACCCTTACTCCACAGCTCAGCTAGGTTGTCGATCTGAGAAAAAAAGGAGGCGTTACGATCTGAATAACATATTGTTTGTTATTTTTAATTTTTAATGATCTGACATTCGGGTGAAATGGCGTCTGAGCAAAGTGGTGTGTCAAACTGAGGTGCTGTCAGAGGGATGTAGTGTCAAGGTAAGAAATGGTGTCAAAGCGACATGCTGACATGGTACCATGGAACCAAAGTGACATTTTGCCTGATTAAGCTGATCTGCTGATGTTTAGTCCGTACCTGTTCAGATCCGTCCTGATTGACTCTAGAAGGTCCTGAAAAGAATTAAATCAATGGCAATGAAAATATACACAAATAAATATTACACTTATATATCCAAGTTCAAGATAAAACTATTCCGAAGTGGCTCGAATTCAGGAAATGAGAATCATTCTGACATTTCAGAGGCGCGGCACAATATAATACCTACGTGGATATACTATTGATTTAGTATCACGCGCGTACATTTACAAATGGTGGTTTTGTGGAAATTTAAGAGGTGTTCTCAGAACTCGAGAGATCAACATACTACATGTGCCAGCAGCTTACCTTGGTGCTGATAGTAGTAGTTGAAGTTGGAGACTATAACAGGAACAGGGAGCGCAATCATGAGGACCCCCGACACTGCACACATACCACCCACAATTTTACCTGGGCAGATGTCTGAGTAAACTTGGGGTAAATTAAATGGGGGTAAAAATGTTAGGGTAAACGTGAACAAATATTTGAGTGAATGTCATGCCTTGTCATGGTAAATGTGCGGGAGAACTTAGGTAAACAACATCGGGGTAAATTTCAAAGTAAAGCTGAGAATGAGGAAAACATTGGAACAAGGCCATTGGGAATTGATTGAGGGCTACAAATTGATAGCTGAGTACTTCTTGTCAAATGTCCATTCAAATATAAATAATTCGCAATAACATTGAAATACACCGAACGACCTTTCCTCTGCAACCCTTTCACGAGACTGTCACGATATCAGCAGACCCTAGGTTCAAGAAGAGAAAATACTGAAAACGAACTTACCCCAGTTTGATTTCGGCACATCATCTCCATATCCCACCGTTGTCATAGTGATAACCGCCCACCAGAAACCATCCAAAATAGATACGAACTTGGTATCGTCCTCAGTGAGATCAGCGTAGTAGACGCCCGAAGAGAAGAGCACGATGCCGATGAGTAAAAAGAAAAAGAGTAGAGCAAGCTCGCGGAGCGAAGCTCGGAGCGCGAGTCCCAGGGTTATTAGGCCCCGACTGTGTCGGGAAAGTTTGAGAATTCGGAACACACGAGCTAATCGTACCACCCGCAGAACGACGAAGGAATCGAGCGCTCGCTCGTTTTGGAGCGATAGTGTCACATAGAAGGGCAATATTGTGATTAAATCTATAATGTTAAGAATCCCTTTGCAGAACTGCAGTTTGTTGGGGCAACTTATGACCCGTAGTATAAATTCGAAGGTAAAAACGACCATGCAACTCGCTTCTATGGCGAAGAATATCGCTGCCGTATTGTTCTTTTTCCAGCCCAGCCTGATGCTAGCAGCTTCCACAGAACCTGCAGGTTCTTGTCTTTAGGCAGCTCCATGACCTTCTTCTCCGTGGGTTTAGGGAGCGACTTGAGGATGAGATCGTGGATCTTGAAGTAGTAGAGCTCCTGACGGAATATCTCAGGATCCACGTGACAGGGAACGTGCAGCAAGCCGCCTGGGAAGGGAGGAAATGATGTGGGGAGCAGGTCAAATAATGGGGGGCAATAATGGGGGGGGCAAGGGGGAGGAGCAAATAATGGGGGGGGAGCAAATAATGTGGGGCCAGCCCACGAGGGGGGAGGAGACAAATAATGTCAACACAGAGGGGAGAGCGGGTCAAAAGTGAAAAGATGAAGCTCTAACGTTCCTGAGCATCAAGCCCCAGTAAGGTTACTGGAAATTGGGATAAACACTCCATGGCGCCAAATAATCTTAATCCTCAACCCAATCAAGTCAAATCTAAAACAACAGTCTGTTAGAAGCCTTATAATCTTAATCCTCAAACGAATCAAGTCAAATAGCCAAACACCAACCAGTCTAGTAGAAGCGTAATAATCTTAATCCTCAAACCAATCATATCAAATCTAAATCTAACACTAACCGGTCTGGTAGAAGTACATGATCGCCTCGAAGGACTGTCTGTGCCTATCGAAGAAGTAGTCCCCCGAGGTGGTATCCAGGTATGAGTCTAGTTCGGAGGAGCCGAGGAGGGTGGTAGGGAACTTACGGAGGACTTGGAGGGTCGTCTCGAACTTCGTACCGCTAACGTTTATGTGGATTACCTTGTTTACCTGAAAGAGGTGTGGGTGTGGTTGAGGCTGGGACGAGGGTGAGGAAGCGAGGTGTGAGTGAGGGGACAGAACACTGGGGAGAGGCGTAGGTGAGGTGGGAGGGCAGGGGGTGAGGGTGCTGGGATTGGAAGGGGATAAGAGGGGGGGAACAAGAGGTGGTTGGGAGCAAGTGATCGGTGGGAATAATGGGGGGTGGGCAGAAAAAAGAGATAGGTGGTATCAGGTGGTGAGAGGGAAAAGGGATGGGAGGGATTAGGGATGGGAGACTGGGAGAGAACAAATGATAGGCGGAATCAGGGGGATGGGTGGAGTCAGGGCCCAGTGGTGGGTAGGAGCAATGGATGGACCGTAGGGAGAGCGAGATGAGGGGATGCTAGGACTGTGGGTAGGATCAAGGGATGAGTCAGGGTATGGCTGAGTCATGGTTAGGGGATCAAGGGTTGTTTTGAGCTAATGAATCTCAATGCGTTACCCCCAGGCATCACAAAGATACATCTTCAAGACTTACATCATGGTGAAACGTCCATATCCTACACGGGGTCACCTGGACCTCTCCCAAACCAGTTCCTCCGCCACCGTCAAGCTCATAGTTATGATAAGGGAACCGGAGCATGGTGTGGTAGGGAAGGGGATACCATAACCTACAACATACTCATAGTTATGATAGCATGGTGTGGTAGGGAAGGGGATACCATAACCTACAAGATACTCATAGTTATGATAGCATGGTGGTAGGGGATGCGAATTACACCAAGATACTCATAGTTAAAATGGCGGGTGGATGAAGGGTATCTTTAACCATACAAACGAATATGGGAAGAAGACAATTATAAGATGCCATTTCGTCACATGGGCGAATGAGAATTACACCAGTGCCTTAAATTAATGGCAGGTTGGTGATGGGTATCATGACCAAGACAAACGAAGAAACTGGAAGACAAATACTCAAATATTACGGGTATACCGCGTACAGAACAAGCTCCCTCACAACACCAGAGAGATCTAGATATATATTCATATTACACGCCTCACCGTAAAATAGACGGAGAAAACGTCATCCATTCTCTCGTTTATAAATCATGAAAATGTCGTCAGAGAAAGCCGGCTATTGTTAAAGTATAACCCATGAATATATACACCCAGCTATCTTACATACAAAAAGATGGACGTTCTCCTACCGCTCTCTCCTTATAAACGGCGCGATTACAGAGCAAAGCCTGGTTTTATATAAATATATATATTCGCTTGTTTCAAAGCCAGTGCTCGAGCACCAGATGGATGAGAGTGACGTCATTATCATAGATTAAAGTGGTGCGTTGATGGCGTAACACGGTCTACTTCCCCCCAGCAGGAGAGGGGAGAGAAGGGGATGCGCTCTGTGTGAGAGATTCAACAGAACAGCTCATGTATATAGCTCTGAGGGGAAGGTGGGCGCTTTGGTGACAACAATTCAACAGTCTGATCTATGATAATGACGTCATTCTTGAATGTCAATTATATTTTCTTAGTCAAGAGGACGGTCTGATTATTCTAAATATCTTTGGGATCCCTTTATATTAACTTCTTCACAGGACAAGATATTTCGCTAATTTTAAACGAAGGATTTGTCACTAAGGGGAATTTTAAATCCTAGGTATCTACATAAAGAAGCATAATATCACAGTTTTAATATTCAATAAGAAGGAATGAAAAGGTGATTAAAATTGTGGGCATATAAGCTTACCCATAGGATCGAAAAACCGTCAAGGCATTAACCAGTCAGCGGACGAGTTTGCAGAGAACTCGCACGCTGATTGGCCAATGTCAAATGGACTGGAGGGTAAACTTATACGCCGTCGACATTAGGATTCCTTTAGAAGCCACTGTGAAGTATGAACATGAAGTCACAGTGTAGGCTTCATTGTTTCAGGGCAAATCCAAAAACTAAAATGAATTAAAGCAAGGGGGTCCAAGGATCTGTAATGCCACAGGAGAGCCCAAATCTAAGGACCTAACAGCGAAGAGAAAGTTTGCGAATCGTCACTGAAGCCAATTAAATCTTATCTATTAATAATCAATCTTTGGGCATAGATCTCAAGCTAAACCTGCACAAAACTGGCGCCAAACTTGCATTAGACCTGCATTAAACCGGCGTTAGACCTGCATTAAACCGGCGTTAGACCTGCATTAAACCAGCGCCCGGACAAAGTGGCAAACGGATCTATGCCCCAATCTTTATACTGACTCAAATCATCGAATCTGAGCATCCACACAACCGACTCAAATGACCGAATCTTAAAATCTACACTGACTCAAATTGCCGAATCTAAGAATCTACACACAGACCCAAACGACCGAATCTAAGTATCTACACACCGACTCAAATGACCATATCTAAGAATCTAAGCACCGACTCAAATGACCGAATCTAAAAATCTATACACAAACTCAAATGACCGAATCTTAAAATCTACACTGACTCAAATTGCCGAATCTAAGAATCTACACACGAATCTACACACCCTCAAATACTCGACTCAAATGACCGAATCTAAGAATCTACACACCGAATCTAAGAATCTACACACCGAATCTAAGAATCTACACCGACTCAAATGACCGAATCTAAGAATCTACACCAACTCAAATGACCGAATCTAAGAATCTACACACCGACTCAAATGACCGAATCTAAGAATCTAACTCAAGTCTCAAATCTTCAACTCTAAGAATCTACGCACCGACTCAAATGACCGAATCTAAGAATCTAACTCAAGTCTCAAATCTTCAAATCTAAGAATCTACGCACCGACTCAAATGACCGAATCTAAGAATCTAACTCAAGTCTCAAATCTTCAAATCTATGAATCTACACCGACTCAAATGACCGAATCTAAGAATCTAACTCAAGTCTCAAAGCACAACATATATTGTATGAGCACACAAGACGCTTGCTACACAGCTCGAACACAGTGTACACTAATTGCAGCTCTAAACCACTGGGTGAACCGTGTACAGGAAGTCTCTACTGGCCATTATGCGTCACGGACAGGCGGGGTGGAGTGATGACGTCATTATCAGGGGTTATAATGGTGAGTTGATGATGTCATTATCAGACGTAACATATTTGTGTTGGTGATGTCATGATTCGGCGATAAATGGTAGAGTTATTCATTGTCAACTATGTTGATAATGAATAAATTGTCAATGTAGCCACTGAATCACCATTGCCAATGGAGCCATTGTTGGATATCTGCAGATCGTGACTTTTGTCGAAAATTGAATGGCACCATTGTCGCCATTCAATTGTCGTCAATGACTGTCAATGACGATCGGCATTGACGATGGCGATTCATTGTCGATAATTGCGATTGAGATCGACATTATCTACAATGGATGTATCATCATTGCATTGAAAATAGATGGATAGCGACTGTCGACATTGTGTACATTTCCAATTCATTCGCTGTGACCCTTTTGCTATTTCTTTCTTCAGTACTGTAAGTACTCACTACTTACGATGTTTCGTATCAAAGGATGCTTCAATTAACTGGATCCATTTCATACGATTAGAAAGTGGAATTCTACTAAGCGATAGTATACTTCCATAAAGAGTTAGGGACAGAGTCAAGGATGGAGTTAGAACTTCCTAACCCTATTCCTATGACCCTAACCCAAACTCTTCTTGGAAGTCTACTATCTCCTCATCTCTTAGTGGAATTCTCCTGTGTCGGGCAACTTAGATACATAAGATTAATTTGTTTAACAATCGAGCATAATGGCACCTATTGTGACAAGGAAGAGGTAGGTACATGATTCGCTTGGCACCTTCTGGTAATAATGCTGCGTTGAATACGCCTCTTGCAATATCCGAGGTTATAATGTTGCGTTGAATGTGCCTTTTGTTGTAAGATTCGAGGGCGGGGTATACTAGATTGACGTACAAGACTAGGATTACCGATACATGTAGTTTCCTCATAGATAAAATAAGGAATTTATTATAGACCCGCATTAAAATCCAGAATTTCCACAGAGGTGTCTACACTTAAAAGAATAATTATGCACGTTGCAAGCTGGTACACCAACACCATAGTAACGTAGAAGATAATTGCAAAACCAGGAAGGTTAATTTTAGAGACACACTGCCATTATTATCGTTTAAATCATTGTGTAATTTGCTGTGTAATTGCACGAGATCCCATACACTGTGTCACTGTAGTTTCTAATTCCTCTTTTATTTAAAGATCAGAATTCAGCATAATGATCATTCTCTGTGTCACTGTAGACTGTAGTTTCTAATTCCTCTTTGAATTAAAGATCAGAATTCAGCATAATGGTCGTTCTCTGGATTTCTTTCAGCGTCTTTGTAATCTTATCTTCTTTCCTGGGAGATACAACCATCTTGGTGGGATCGATTAAATACAACGCTCTCATTCTGAGCAAGTCCACTGTGGCAATAATGCAACACTTAGCAGTATCCGATCTTCTTACCAGCTGTTTGTACACCATATTTCTCATTAGTCATGCATTTACTGGGCCGGAACCGTGTAACTTCATTTTGAAGCTTGGAGGGTATTTCTTCTACTACAATATCTATGCCAGCTACTCCTTTACAGCTGCCTTAACAACACTAAAGCTTCTATCAATCAAGTATCCATTTCGTGTACGTCTCTGGACTAAGAGGAAAGTCCATCTGGTTTGTGTGATCATTTGGGTGTTATGCCTCCTATCTCCAATTCCTTATCAATTGCATACCACACGGAAGATTTTTCTTCAAGCAAAGATTTGGTTTGAAATAGTCATAGAACTGCTCCTACTTCTATTAGTCGTCTTCACATCAGCATGGCTGATATATGAGGCTTACAAAGTTCTGAGACAACGTGGAAATCGTATCAGAAGGGAGGGACTATTGACAGTAATAGCTACTGCTGTAGTCTTCACTATCAGTGTCCTGCCTGGACTAGTGACAAACATCGCTTATCAACAGGCAGATTACGATTTAGGAGATAAGGTGCAAAAAGTATACTATTACACTGTAAGGATCAATGTGATGGCAAACTTCTATATTTACAGTTTAACTGTGACAAGCTTCAGAAAGTTTCTTCTGGAGCGAGCTCGTCTTTTCAAGAACTTCATCTGTTGCACAACAGCTGCTGTAGAAGAGAATATCACAAGGAGCCACACAAGGGTCAAAAACGGTCAAAAGTTTCAACCTGCAGGAACAGAAATGACAAGGGTTACTAACCATTCCAAGCAGCAACTTGCAGGAACAGAAATTAAGAGAATGGCTAACCAACCAGAGGAGCAACCTGCAGCAACAGAAATGAGGGGGATGGCTAACCAACCCAAGGAACAAGTGACCAGAACACCACATTGTGAGTATACAGTGTAATATTGTAATTAAGCATGATTCTTTGAAAAGACACTTGAGTCCCAGGACTGGGAAGACTGAGGTTTATGCCAAACAAAGTGAAACTGAATGATTCTGATGTGTGCATATAGTAAGATAGTATATAATACATTTTCTTTGCGCGTAGAATTCTTCTCGAGCTTCCGGTTCACCATGGGTTCACCATTTTCGAATTTGAACTTGAGCTCTTATTGATTTAGAGTAGCTCGATAATTAATTGATCTCTTTTTGTGGAGAATATCACAACCTTTCCTTTATATCATTTATCATTTTTATTAATTCCTCTCGACTCCTTACACCTATGATGAATTCCGTAGGGGAAGAATGAAGATGGAAGAAATAGGGCATGGGGAGGGAAAGGAAAGGGGAATGCGGTAGGGAATAGGAAGAAATGGGGAGTGAAGGAGGAGAGAATGGAAGGGTAGGGAATAGAAGGGTAGGGAATGGAAGGTAGGGAATAGAAGGGTAGGGAATGAAAGGGGAGGGAAGGGAATGGATGGGGAGGGAATGGAAGGGGGGGGGAATGGAAGGGTAGTGAATGGATAAGGAGGGAATGGAAAGGAAAGGAGTTTGGAAGGGAAGCAGAGGGTTAGGGGGCTGGGTGGGTAACACAAGGAATGATTGAAATGAACACAGAGAAATGGGAAAGGGACAAGAGAGGAATTACCAAACACAGGAAATGAGAGGGGAACGAAACACCACAGAGAAATAGGGAAGGGAAAAAAGGAATGACTGAACACAGAGAAAATGGGGAAGGGAAAGAAAGGAATGACCGACCACAGGAAATGGGGATAGGACAAAAAAGGAATGACCGATCACTAACCCGTTTGGTGGGAGAGCTGCAGGAGGAAGAAGTGAAGGTGGTTGGTTCCGGTTCAATGTTTGGCATGGTATGATGGTCTTCCTGTTCATAGTACTACCCCGTAGCTGGGCTCCGTGCCAGAAAATTGCAGGGAGTTCACGTCATGCTCTACTCGCATTGCTGAGAGAATTTTACTGAAAATTTTCTATTTACTGATTGAATGTCAGCCAACTTAATAATTTTTTGTTTGTGTCAAGGGGTTTCACGTTGTACTGCAAAATTTCGATTTCTGAAAATAAATTTGGTAATTAATTTCGTATTAACGAGAATTCATCAAAGACTGAATTCCAAAGGAGAAGAAAGAAATTGCTTTGCCTAGTAAAGATGAAGCGAAAACTGCCAAGATACATAATAGTGAATAGTTTTTGCCAAAATATCAAATATCTTTAAATATGAGTAATCAAAACTGAAAAGAGTACGTAAAAGGGACTCATATGAGTTTTTACTTAAATGTCCACTATCAAATTCAATTTTCAGCGCAAATATTTCGGGAAATAAAAAAGTTCATAAAATCTTAAATAATTGCAGCTCCCATATATTACTAATACTGTATAACTGAAATTTATTATAATAAACGTTGGAAATAAAATATATTACAAGGTAAAGAAAATACTGCATTATCTATTAACCCAAGTATAAGCAATATGTTATATTCAAGCTGTTGATATTTCTCGATACAGTACATATCGGCAAAACGCGCGCAAGATATGAACAGGCGGGTAGTTTATGATGTCATTATCATAACTCAAAGTAATACGTTGATGACGATAAACCGCCTATTTTCCACGCTATTATATCATATACTGGTGGAGTTTAAAGCAATATATTGTCAACGATAATAGTGCAGAATTCTAAAATTATGACAAAAATGCGACAAAGACAAGCCTTAAAGCGTTTATATAATATACTCTTTTCAGCATATCGCCGGAGTGTACATTAGTACCAAGACGAGTGAATGTACTGCAGATGGAGGTTTTTAGCACTAAATTATTGACTAATTATTAATTAAGTATTTTGATATGATCAATACAGCACGTCAACACGCTGAATTATAGTGGATATAATTTTCAAAATATCGGAGCTGAAAAGCACACAAATACAAGCGGTAGAATATAGCTCTAAAGACAAAACAATTTGATGAAATTTAAACATATTTATTCACAAGCGGAAGGGAATATTCAATAGGAGCGAAATAATATCCGAGTTTCGGAGCATTAAAAAGGCAGAATTGCATAAACGATAAGAACACTTCGCCCTGTAGTTTTTATAGCGCATAAACTAGCTCAAATTCATACTTTCATATTGGGGCGGGCGATTTTTAGAAACAAGAGCCACATCGGAATTTCTCGGCATAATCCAAAGATATGAATTTGGTCATTAATTTACGAATAAACATTGACCGAATCTTGCCAAATACACGCTATCTGGACGGTTGAGGTTATCTGGACAGCATACCTAAATTTCACGTCAGCAAGGGAACGGGGCTGCAAAGTAATCGAAGTATTTCTTGGACTTGGAGAATTGAGTCATCATCAAGCCATATAAACATTGTAAATTGATGGCATAAAAACACCCACTCTTGATGTGTGGCTCAAAGGACCCCCGAGAAATATTAGTTAGAAGAAGAAAGGCCCATAAAAACTGAAATAGAGAGAAGAAAGAAAGAAAATAGAAGGAAATAAAATCCGGAAACTTTTTCATCACATTGTTTCTGCAGGAACTAATGAGGAAAAGAACACTTAACAACGAAGAAAGAACGTAGCAAACATACACAACAAAAAATGCCGCGCTCCCGACAAAACTATATAGCCTACCAATAGTCACGTCACTACGAAGACTTAAGGAAGAGCGTTAACGACACAAACGTCCGATATATTTGTATTTTATATTTGAGCAGAAGCTCAGAGAGCAAGCAGCAGCACTATTATGATAAATGTATAACAAGCTAATGGAAAATACACACTATTTATTAATGCCAAGTAGTACAGTTTATATATATATACCCAATATATGTACACGCTTTAAAATACACACAGAGTGCCGCGCACTTAGCAGACAGTGTTACGTCATCAACTTAATACGTTAAAGTGTTGTTATTACGTCAGTGACAGCTTGCGTTTGAGAAGTCTATGAGTTTTATAAAGGAGCGCGATGAAAGCTCCGCAGAGATGATAGCAAGCTCGTGAATATTCGTATTTAACCGCCGCGCGTGAGAAATAGGCGGTTCAATGTCATCAACTCACTACATTGAGCTATGATAATGATGTCATCCCACCCGCCTATTCCTCGCGCGCGGGGTTTAAATTTATAGGCGGTTAGGAAGTACGTCATTGTGAGGGGGATTAACGCGTCAATTAGTACCATAACATAGTATACATTTAAGATTGACAGGTATAATTATACAACTTTTCGATTTTTGAATCTTTATAAATAAGGGAGGCTAACTTAAGAATAAAATATCGGTTCCAACTTCCGTCCCCGAATTAAAACATAAAGTTTGTAAAGTGCATTTTCTCTATAAAACGAAATTTACATGACACGTATAAGACCCCGCCTAACAGATGTCAAGTGATATCAGTACACAAAAGAAAGGTCGTAGCTTGTCATATAAACGTCCTAAAACCAGTTATAAACCCGGGCACAAAAACCATGAGCATAGTGCTCTAACCTCATCAACACACCATGTTAAAGCTATGATAAATTAAGTTTATTCGTCCGCCAAAAATTAACAATGGGGGTTATTTAAATTTTAATTCAGAAAAAGGCAATTTAAAGTTTAAAAAGGTTTTTTACTTTTTTAATTACTACCCAGCCAGCTGGGCTCCGTGTGAAAATTGCAGAGTTCACGTCATGCTCTCGCATTGCTGAAGAGAATTTTACTGAAAATTTTCTATTTACTGATTGAATGTCAGCCAACCTAATAATTTTTTAAACTGTGGGGTTTGTGTCAAGGGGTTTTCACGTTGTACTGCAAAATTTCGATTTCTGAAAATAAATTTGAAGTATCGTTGGTAATTAATTTCGTATTAACGAAAATTCATCAAGGACTGAATTCCAAAGGAGGAGACAGAAATTGCATTGCCTGGTGAGGATTCCAGCGGAGATGAAGCGAAAACTGTCAAGATACATAAATTATTGAATAGTTTTTGCCAAAATATCTAATATCTCTAAATATAAGTAATCAAAACTGAAAAGAGTACGTAAAAGGGACTCATATGAGTTTTTCTTCCTTGTCACCTTCAAATTCAATTTTTCAGCGAAACTTTTGCCCTTTTTCGGGAATTAAAAAAGTTCTTAAAATCTTAAATAATTGCAGCTTTCAAATATTGCTAATACTGTATAACTTCAATTTATAATATTAAACGTTGGAAATGAAATATATTACAAGGTAAAGAAAATACTGCATTATCTATTAACCCAAGTATAAGCAATATATGTTATATTCAAGCTGTTGATATTTCTCGATACAGTACATATCGGCAAAACGCGCGCAAGATATAAACAGGCGGGAAGTCTATGACGTCATTATCATAACTAAAAGTGGTAAGTTGATGACGATGAACCGCCTATTTTCCACGCTATTATATCATATACTGGTGGAGTTTAAAGCAATATATTGTCAACGATAATAGTGCAGAATTCTAAAATTATGACAAAAATGCGACAAAGACAAGCCTTAAAGCGTTTATATATAATATACTCTTTTCAGCATATCGCCGGAGTGTACACTAGTACCAAGACGAGGAAATGTACTGCAGATGAGGTTTTTTTTGCATTAAATAATTGACTAATTATTAATTGAGCATTTTGATATGATCAATACAGTATGTCAACACTTGGATTATAGTGGATATATTTTTTTTTTCAAAACATCGGAGCTTAACACTTAAAGTGTTTGGCTTTTAAACTTACGTAAAGTGTTTGGTGGGTAAATTTTGCCCAATCTTTAAGTTCATATATCAGAAAGATAAATCATGATAGAGGTAAATAAACAGGGAAAAAATATAGAACAAGGTATCTAACATTATGTTACAACCAATTTGGTGGCATATTGGGTATGTAACTACAATATTTCATTTGAGTCTCTGTTGGTCACTTTCATGGGTGATACTGTATTGGGCAAAAACTGCCCATTGGGCAATATTCACCCAAATCATTTTACCAAATTTAGATTTTGTACTTCAGACATTTCATTACTCAAATTGCAACTTGAAAAGCATGCTGATATAAGTTAGAAATTGTTCTTTAAACTCACAACAAAATTTTTTGATAAAAATTGGGATGAATAACAGAGATATTCTCGATGAAGGTTTGGTTGTATTTTACCCAATAGTAAGGGTCGTATGTGCTCTGGACTGTAACCCCCTGTGAACTAAATAGTTAAGTAGGTCTGAGAACGTTTTTCGGTAGTTCATAGTCCCCAGATTCACCATAAAAAAGATCACCGGATTCGAGTTGGGAAACCCTTTTTTGGACCCCTTTTTCTCCCAGGTGGGGGCAAAAAACTGCGACTGCCAGTATCTCAGCTTCTGATTGAGATACAGGCCACTTCGTTATACCAAACTATGCAGAATGAGCACATCATAGGCGGCGGAGCATAGTTTCAAAGTCGTAAACCCCTTAGTTTTGGAGTTATGGTCGAAAAACCTCTTATTAGCCCTACGCATAACCCCAAAATTACCCCTTTTTAATAAATAGAATCTGAAGGACCTAGAGAACTCAACGAGGACACTTATCTATGCAGAATCATCACATTATGGGGGGTAGAACATGGTTTCAGAGTCCTTACCCCTTTCGTTTCAGAGTTATGGACGAAAAACCCCTTTTTAGTCCTACTCGTAGCCCCAAAATTGCCCCTATTTAACATATAAAATCTGAAGGTCGTAGAGAACTGAACGAGGACTCTAGCCTATGCAGAATCATCACATTATGGGGGGTAGAACATGGTTTCAAAGTCCTTACCCCTTTCGTTGAGGAGTTATGGGCGAAAAACCCTTTTTTAGCCCTATGCTCAACCCAAAATTGCCCCTATTTAATAAATGATAACTGAAGGTCGTAGAGACCTGAACGAGGCATCTAGCCTATGCAGGATCATCACATTATGGGGGTAGAACATGGTTATAAAGTCCTAACCCCTTTCGTTTCAGAGTTATGGACGAAAAACCTATTTAACATTTCATCTATTGCTAGAAACAAACATAGAATAACTAACTTTTGCAAGGAAGTTTAAAAATGATAATTTCCATTCTCTATAATGTAAACCTGTCTCTGTTTCTTCTTTCAGTAGATTACGACTGCAGCTATTGCAACCAAGACAAGTACAAAACCTATCAAAATCCAGATTGTTAAGTGTGTCCCTTCATGTATCATATTTTGATTGAACAGCCTGAAAGGCAAGCGACATCATGAAAAGATCCATTTTATAAGCGAGAGATTTTGGCAGATCTAATTTCAGGCATGCCCACCATTATTTGGGATGAACCCAACTGATGTACAGCATAGACCGGAATAGTTTTTATTTTATATGAGCCCAAGGAATTTCAATACTCAGTGTCATGCTCACAGGGAACGGACTCTAGGTCAGGGACTCAAGGTCGGGAGACTCTGGGTTGGGGGACTCTGGGTCAGGGGCGGCAAACCAGGGTGGACTCTGGGTCGGGAGCGTCTTTACTTTATATATACACTATCTAAAGCTCTTCACTTATAAGGTGACTCTCTCGGTTAACCCTGATTATGGACCCGGAATCCGGATAACCGGTGCAATCATGTGACCCAATGGATCATTGCTGACACTATCCCATACCGCTTGTTGGACTCACATCCCGGATGTCATCAGAGCGGATTCATTATACGAGAGGGTCATGCGGGCACGACTGCATGTATATGATTATGCAGACACTATGCCTACGGCTCTACTTTTGGAAATCTTGTCACTGCCAACGCTGTCCTCAACGCAGACCCTCCCCCTCTCCATGGCCAACCTGATCCCCCAGCCAACCGTCCCTCCTCCCAACCCTCCCCTCCTCTGCAGTCACTTCCATGATCAAGATCATCCAAGGAAGAACCTTCACTTTCAAATCCCTCCTCTTGAGCTCAAGGCTACTCTAGAGATAGCAAGCCCTTAAAAGGTGGAAGACAAGCTTGGAGGTGTATCAAGTGGAGCTGCAAGTGTACTGGACGATTCTACACCATCAATCTTTCACTCCTTTGCCAAACCTCACTGCCACCCTGCTGATGCTGCTGACTGCAATGCTGCGGAGGCCCGCTTCTAGATCAAGTAGATGGCTCCCACCACCCTAAGATTAGAAGTACGTACGGTACGTACTTTTAAATGAACCGTACTAGTACGTACTTTTTAAATCCTGGTGAAAAGTACGTATAGGTAAATTCATGAATTATATTGCTAAACGCGGGAAAAGACGGAGCATGTGGCACAAAGGATATATGAGGCAAATTCTACAACTCCGCTGAAGCGTTTTAGGGCGTGATTCACGTACAAATGTGTGTAACAATAATGATCGATCCTCCACAATAAATTTTGATCTTCAAAAAATCTTGTTCAATCGTACGCCCGGTACGGGTACGTACTTTTCAAATGGTTCGTACTAGTACGTACTTGTGCCCCGGTATCATACGTACTTCTCATCTTAGCCACCACCATTCTTGCTTCCAACTGCCTGATCCTGGCTCCTCAAACCCAGAGTCCCCTGACCTAGAGTCCCCCGACCTAGAGTCATATACCACCGAGCATCATCGTCCAGTTTTTCAAATGCTTTCGATTTCAAATTTTCAATCTATAAAAAATTTGAAATTATATTAACTTCTTTCATCGTTTGGCTTTATGACGTTCACAGAAAAAGGACAAAAATGTTTTTTTTGTCAGTTTGTCCATCACTCAAGAACAAAAGGGTGTAGGACTTTGAAACCATGTTCTACCCCCCATAATGTGATGCTGCATAGGCTAGAATCCTCGTTCAGTTCTCTGTAGCGACCTTCAGATTTTATTTATTAAATAGGGGCAATTTTGGGGCTACACGTAGGACTAAAAAGGGGTTTTTCGTCCATAACTCTGAAACGAAAGGGGTTAGGACTTTGAAACCATGTTCTACCCCCCCATAATGTGATGATTCTGCATAGGCTAGAGTCCTCGTTCAGTTCTTTACGACCTTCAGACTTTATATATTAAATAGGGGCAATTTTGGGGCTACGTGTAGGACTTAAAAGGGGTTTTTCGTCCATAACTCTGAAACGAAAGGGGTAAGGACTTTGAAACCATGTTCTACCCCCCATAATGTGATGATTCTGCAAAGATTAGTGTCCTCGTTGAGTTCTCTAGGTCCTTCAGATTCTATTTGTTAAAAAAGGGGCAATTTTGGGGTTACGCGTAGGGCTAAAAAGAGGTTTTTCGTCCATAACTCCAAAACTAAGGGGTTTACGACTTTGAAACTATGCTCCGCCGCCTATAATGTGCTCACCCTGCATAGTTTGGTATCACGAAGTGGCCTGTATCTCAATCAGAAGCTGAGATATTGGCAGTCGAAGTTTTTGCCCCAATTCGGGAGAAAAGGGGTCCAAAAAAGGGGTTTCCCCAACTCGGAATCCGGTGATCTTTTTTTTGGTGAATCTGGGGACTATGAACTACTGAAAAACGTTCTCAGACCTACTTAACTATTTAGTTCACAGGGGGTTACAGTCGTACCCTTACTACAAGGAATTTGGACATTTTGTGCCCAAATAATTGGGCGATTTATATCCAATTTCATTGCTTGGGTATTATTTGCCCAAATCACTTCAAAGGTGTATAATTTCCATAGATTACAACGATGTTTCTCGATTTTTTTTTAATCATTATGGACTTATGAGAAGAAAAGTGAAATTTCTTTGAAAAATATATCACACACTTTTGATGGATGTTCTAAAAGAGTGAAAAAACTTCATGTTCATGATCATCTATGGTTGATTATTGAATTCAACGCAAGAACTCCTTCAGATGAGATGATCCACACCCCATAAATCTCATGCATATTATCGATTTCACTTTCCTTGACTAAAAAAATCTGCTGGCTGAGCATCGAAATTCTTAATAGCTCCAAGGATTCGGATTTATGCTAATTTCTATGTTAGGTATACAAATTTAAAGACCGCCACATTTTACATGCCTTCAAAGGCAATTTCAATGTTTTTATGAATTTCAGTAACCCCTTGCTTCTTGAACTGTCTTGGTAAGAATTGAACAATTAATTGAGAATTCAAATAAAACGCTAGAAAAGTGACGAATGCCATAGAATTGTTTAAAAATGCAACGGGTTAAATCCATTGGATTTGTGACGTTTTCCATGTTATTTCCCAACTTTTTGACATTACTGGCCAATTATTCGAGACATATTCTGTGGTATTAGGGGAAATGGGCATAATGCGCCCAATCAATTGGACAAATTCACCCAAGGATTGGACACGATTTGCCCAAGAATTGGTCTGGTTTGCCCAAGAATTGGGTGAAATTTGCCCAAAAAGTTTTTGGGTGGACACTTTTCACCCACTACAGTTGGGCAAATCTTGCCCACAGAATTATTTTGTCCATTTGGGCAGCATTTACCCAACCCAAATTCGGCAAATTTGGTAGGCAAATTTTGCCCAAAAAGTGGTGTTTTCATATTCTGAAATCTAAACACTCTCGTGGATTGCCAATTGAGCTACCTTCAAATGGGCCATATTTAGGAAGCTACTGAGAAATTGATGCCGCTAACTATTTGCATTTTTGTGTAAAATTTATTTAATTTCGAGTTTGGGCAGAATATGCCCACCAAACACTTTAAGTGTTAAAAGCACACAAATACAAGCGGTAGAATATAGCTCTAAAGACAAAACAATTTGATGAAATTTAAACATATTTATTCACAAGCGGAAGGGAATATTCAATAGGAGCGAAATAATATCCGAGTTTCGGAGCATTAAATAGGCAGAATTATGTAAACGATAAGAACCTATAAACACGTTGCCCTGTAGTTTTTATAGCGCATAAACCCGCTCAAATTCATAATATTGGGTCGGGCGATTTTTAGAAACAGAGCCACATCGGAAATTCTCGGCATAATCCAAAGATATGAATTTGGTCATTGATTTACGGATAAATATTGACCGAATCTTGCCAAATAGCCGCTATCTAGACGGCTGAGGTTGTCTGGACATTATACCTTAATTTCACGTAGCAAGGGATCGGGGCTGCAAAGTAATGAAGTTTTCTTGGAGAGGTAAGTTATCGTCAAGCCTCATAAAGATTGTTAATTGATGGCATAAAAACACCCACTCTTGATGCGCGTCTCAAAGAACACCGGAGAAATTAGTTAGAAGAAGAAAGGCCCAAAAATAGAGATAAAAACAGAAAGAAAAACAGAAGGAAATAAAATCCGGACACATTTTCATCACATTGTTTCTTCCGGAAATAATGAGGAAAAGAACACTTAACAACGAAGAAAGAACGTAGCAAACATACACAACAAAAAATGCCGCGCTCCCGGCAAAACTATATAGCCTACCAATCTATACATCACTACGAAGGCTTAACGTAGAGCGATAACTACGTCCGAACGTCCGATATATTTATATTTGAGCAGTTGCTCAGAGAGCAAGCAGCAGCACTATTATGATAAATGTATAACAAGCTAATGGAAAATACACACTATTTATTAATGCCAAGTAGTATAGCTTATATATACCCAATATATACACGCTTTAAAATACACACAGTGTGCCGCGCACAGCAGACAGTGTTACGTCATCAACTCACTACGTTAAAGTGTGGTTATGACGTCATTGACAGCTTGCGTTTGAGAAGTCTATGAGTTTTATAAAGGAGCGCGATGAAAGCTCCGCAGAGATGATAGCAAGCTCGTGAATATTCGTATTTATACGCCGCGCGTGAGAAATAGGTGGTGTGACGTCATCAACTCACTACATTGAGCTATGATAATGACGTCATCCTACCCGCCTATTTCTCGCGCGCGGGGCTTAGATTTATAGGCGATTTGAAAGTACGTCATTGTGAGAGGGATTAATGTGTGAGTTGATGATGTCTCGAAGATTTGATATCCCCCGGGAGGCGGGAGGTCGCGACGAATATTATAAATTTTAAATTGACAATTTATACATTTTAGATTGACATAGGTATTATTATGCAACTATTCAATATTTGAATCTTCATACATAATTTCAAAAAACAATGTCGTTTTAGGGGATCAACGAAATTATCAATCAGGAAAGTGAGGTTTAATAATTGCTGTGCAAGATTAAAATATAGGGTCAAACTTCCGTCCCCAAACTTATATTTGTAAGTGCATTTGCTCTAATAAACCGAAATGACACGTAGACCTCGCCTAGCAGATGTCAACTGATATCAGTACACAAAGAAAGGTCGTGGCTTGTCATATAAACGTCGTAAAACCAGTTATAAACCCGGCACAAAAACCATGAGCATAGTGCTCTAACCTCATCAACACACCACGTTGTACTATGACAATGACGTCACTTTCATCCGCCATTATTCATGTCAGAATATAACATGTCAGAGGCAGGGGAGAATAGTAGGAGAATACGTCATCAACTCCCCATTCTAATTCCTGATAATGACGTCATACTCTAACACCTAGTTTCCAAGCAGGGCGTGTGGTTTATTATGATCATTGATCACTACACAAGTAAGTTAAGTGATCACGACGGTGTATATGAGCGTAAAGAAAGACATATATTCAAATTATATATGTTTTAAGATAATATATGATAAGACAATTATCAAGACAATTATAAGGAACATCACGTTCAGATTGGCAGTTAGAAGTGGTGACGTCATCATCATGTCTTAGAATGATGAGTTGATGACGTAATTGTCAGGGGTTAGAGGTGAAATGATAAAAAAAGGAATAAAAAGAAATAAAAAGGAATTATAATATTAATTTCAAATTTTCTTGAGTTACAATCTGATGATTCTTAAGATAATAAGTCGAATGAAGGGAATTAAAATCATACCAAAGTACTTAAGAACAACGGATATTTTACCTCTTCATCGCTCATATAACGATTAAAATTAAATATTACAATGATCATTGCATTATCGTAAGCTGCGCAGTAAAACTAAAAGAGTTGGCAGCTTTGGTTGTTGAGTGACATCATTATCAAACTTCGAAATGGTGTGTTATTGACATCAATGCGTCGACTCCATGTGTTATAATTCAAACATATAAATGGTTAGTGCGTGTCATGTTTTATCTTCTGGTAAAGAAGTTTTCCGTTTTACCAAAGAAAAAGGTAAACACCGGGCACGATTGATTTATAGCTGAATATATCTGTCATGGAGATGATAACATTATCATGTTTAGAAATGACAATATTGATGGGTTTTAGGCGCCTTTTTTCGTTTTCAGCGCTATCCGAAATCCCTATCAAAGGAAAAGCTATCAAACAAATATGTTATTATATGTCCATTATTTAATTGCCATTGTAAATATATTTATTCTCTTTTCTGACAACAAATGGAAAATGTGTGTCATTATTTGATGAATAATCAGCACTTATGTGAATGACAATTATATCTAAACACTTTATATTTTAAGCGATGACTCATCAAAGCCTTCTTTTTAAGTTCAGCTGTGATTATGAAATTATAGACCAAGATGACGAACCAAATATTCTAATAACCAAACCACTTTGAATGATACCGATTGAAATGTCAATAATTTCATGTAAATATCGAGAGACTTACAGATTAGCCGATTAGACCTTGACGGAGACAAGAATGGCCGGTCAATGCTTCCGGCAAAACGAAAATATGTATGGAAGTATAACAAGAAGTCAAGATCATCATCAACGAACAAAATTCAACAAAAACGATAACACCAACAATCCAAGTAAAACACAAGTAAATTTCTCGAAATGCTCACACACACGCATACACACACCAGCTCAGATTTATATATGGGTATCACTAAATACAACTGCACACACTTCACACATTCGCAAGACAATGAACACGCACATATTCCTGGATAATTTATGAGCGCAACTTTAGAATAATAAATGTAGGAAATGATCCCACGTGGTCAGGAAAGTCACGTGATATTGCACTGGGAAGCGTTACATCGGAGTTATCACGCGATTGGACAGCCCACATTGCGCGTCACATGACACGTGATTTTCAGACCACGTGGCGCGCAGTCACGTGGTATTTTCAGATCACGTGACAAAGTGAAATACGTGACTCTTCTGGGTCACGTGACAATGTGACACTTGATCTTTCGCACTGTCGATGTTTTGGTATAATAAGAGTGAGATGCAAGCGGTAAACTGCGATAAGTTTGTCGGTTGATACATCATTATCGACTCAGTATTGATTTACCCCGAGTACGTTGTGAATTGACCAATCAACGAACGAGATTCATACGATGCTGCAGTCTGATTGGTCGAGCCACAGCACGCTGTGGGTACTCTCAGAACGGAGTAATATACTCAACAAACGCTGCGTCGCGGGGTTTTTATGATTTGACCATCTTAACTTCGCCATGATTATACGTTAACCAAAAATTAACAATGTTCCAAGATGTAAAATCACTATCTGTAACTTCGTTAATGCGCTGGGCACGAGGAAATAGCGCAGGTGACACCCTCAACGCACCACTCTAAACCATGATAATGACGTCACTACTCAAGATAATTCCACATTTCCATGACTTGTTACTGAATCTTTGTCGGATTATATGATGCGCCTAAAATAGATGTCAATGGAGGTGATTGACGCAATATTATTGCGAACTGCTGCAAGCCGGAGAATTTGACAGAATTATTAGGGATGGTTTTTGGCTGAATAACGGGGGAAATTGATCGATCTAATACTTGCCGGGTGAATGCAGCAAAGCATCGCCAAGACCAAAATCGTAATTGGAGACAGGAAGTATGTTCCGATCAGATATAAAATCTTTAAGTTGGCAGATTCTTTAGGCAAAAACAAGGGGATGACAATAATGAAAACTATCCTTCTGACGAAAAGGACAAAACTTCTGCTACATAACGAAACCAAAACATTGAAAAGTCTCGTACGGAGAAAAAAGAATAGCTTGAAAACCAATATAAAGTGAAGTCTTAGTTTTTAGACTCAATTGCAGTTTAGAGATTGTTTTAGATATCAATGTATGAACCCACTTATTCCATACAAACTCTTAAATGGCATTGGAAGTATCTAATATCAAGCTCTCTTCCATACAGTCTGAAATCGTGTGCGATAAGAAAAAACACGATTACAGGCTTACAAGCGTCATTAACTCACCATTTTTAACCCGGATAATGACGTCACTTTAAACAACCAATGGGGCAATGGGCGTGCAATTTGCACTCCCAACAACCAATGGGCGTGCAGTTTGCACTCCTAACAACCAATGGGCGTGCAATGTACGTGATCCACATCCCAAGCAACACACACGAGCCAAACGAAATGTAAACATTTGTTCAAGATGACATATATTTTCCTGTATTTCCTGTATTTATGTAAACGTATAATGTCTGGATGGATCTATCTTTAGTGGTTGTGTGTCTATTTGAACTTATTTAGACGTACACGAACAATACAAGTGGTTAGACATCACTACTTTTCACGTTAATTAGCTATGATAATGACGTCATCAAAACTGCCTATATTCATTCTAGGTCCAATCCTCGGAATAGGCTAGAGGTAGAAACATAGAAACATAAAAACGGGAAATATGAAGAAACAACAGCAAATTGTAAAATATGCGGGCAACACCCATGAGCCCTCATGTTCCAACTTTCCAATGTCAAATATATACACACATGGTCAACATCTTCGAATATTTCTCGACCATACTATAAATTTAGTGTCGCACAAAACGATGTAAGACCGAGTTTATAGCGGACGGTTCGCCATTTCTGCAACCTGAAACGAAACCGCCTCTCCTTGATAGACTATTGATAGACTATTTATCAAAGTACAAACTTACCTTAATAAAACGTACAGGACAAATATAACGCTGCAACGCTCGATAATATTTTCCTTGGCTTCCAAAAACTCCTTTATTCGATGAAATATATATTAGTTTGCCCATATACGGTGAGGACAGCAGCCAATCAGCGCACAGGAAATAGAAGATACAGCTCGCTGATTGGTCAAAGAATGGAGTGCCGCGGGTAAGCTGCAAATCTCATATTATTATAGCAGTACGTGTACTATATATTAACACTTGCAATATATAATGTAAAACTATTGGTCGCACCGGATTAAATTAGGCAGTTGATGATGACGTCATTATTATGTCTTAGAATGGGGCGTTGATGATGGGAGACTATGGGTTGTTTATGAGGAAACTGTGCTCAAAACTTGAGGAAAGCTTGACATATAAAGGAACAATAAAGTATTTAGCCATATACAATATAATAGTGCGAAATTTAAAGGAATTTTATTAGAAAACAGATAAAATATGATAGGCGGTTAAGGTGGATTCCAATATGGAATGGCACATTGGAAGAGTGGGTAGAATTCCACAGACAAATACTTTACAGTCTGACTGACAAGGTTTGTAACATTTCTCTTAGGTCTATCGTTACATTATTTTTGTAATTAGTCTGTAAAATTCTATTTCTATTTTACTATTTTTTATACTCAGCGTGTTTTTCTACCCATAAGGTCCAAAAATTGTCTTGCAATTTACCAATCAGCGCGCGAATTAACCGTTATCTCATCAGCTGATTGACCAATGCTTAAGGAACCGACAATAAGATAAAAGTCTAGCACATAGCGGGGTAAGTAGACGTCAGAGAACTCAAAAATAGGACAAAAATTGTGATGTTATTTTCGTCCTCCAATTCAAGAATGAATCTGAAAGAACCAATGAAAGAAAGAATGTTAGTCTTAATTTTCATAAGACAAAGCACATAACTCGTCAAAGGAAAATAGAAGTTGTACAAAAAGTTCTAACATAAGATTGAGCATCAAGATTCAACAACTGAGATACGTTATATTATATTCAGCATGGGTGGTAAATTTAATAACAACATCACACTCACGAGAAAACTAAGCGGTGATCAACGTCATAAAACATCCACTTTTTAGTAAGATTTTGACGTCACTCACATAGCTATATCTTGCGCACATCACCAGTACTCGGCAGGAGGGCTAATATGCGCTCAGAATTAATAAGCGTTCGTTATGACGTCATTTACATTGTGCGTGCTTTCAAATTGTTGGAAATAACCGCCTATTCTTCACGCGCGGGGTATCATTGAGGATGTATCTACGAATATGAAATATACAGACCATTACACCATCTTTTTACCATTATATACCATGATAATGACGTTATTTTAATATCCTAGTATTATACGTGTACTTGAGAACGTCTAAAGTTTACATACCTGGACACCACCGAGTTGTGGAATCTAATCAAAACATTCTCGGTGATTAAAGTCACGAACTTCTAATGTTATAATATCTCCAAAACCGAGACGGTTGTCGTAGTAACCCCCTGCTGATTTGGTGACGTCAGTCCATTTCTTTCGGTTGGAACTAACGTAACTAAACCTCACACATTCCGAAACAACGTTATTCTAACTTGGAATTACTGGAATTGACCAATTTCCTAATTTCTACAAATCGTCCACGTGAACTCACGTGCTGAAATGTAGCACCCAGATCTAATTCTTCGTGCATTAGTCGTATTTGAACCCATTTCAACGTTATCAAGTCGAAAATCGCGTGTAAATATCAATTTATTTAAATCCCCTAATTTCTACAAAACGTCCACGTGAACTCACGTGATTCACTATTTCATCGTATATTTCCCACATTTAGTAACTGCGAGACATGAAGAAACCATTATTAGTTCGTCATCGTAACACAGAATAAGGCTATAAAGTACAATTTTTCATCATTAACGTAATTTCAACCATTTTGCGGCTCAATTTTTAGAGGCTTCGCATGACAACATATTTCGACCGATCACCTTGAAACTCGTTTTATAGCTAAATCTCGAGGTCTAAAAGCAAAATATCGAAGTAAAACATATTCCGATGAAAACTCTCTCAGTTAGAGATGTTCAAAGTAGCGCAAAATAGCATTTTATCGCAAAATACGCTATTTTAGTGGTTCTACGCGATTTTGATGACGTCATCACAGCACCCAAATAGGCTCAAACCATCTTCCCATATAGCCTATAAGAAATTCCGCCTTAGTACAACATACTTTGGCCGATCTCATCTCAAGATAAGTCGTAGTTCTTGACATCTCACTCATTAAAGTTTTGTCCTAAAATTTCGACATCGATTTTTCACCGCACCTTAGAAAAGAAAGCTCTTTAAATTTCCAACCAACGATTTTTCAAAATTTTTGAGCTATCTCCATTCCTTCTTGGTGAAAAATGCGCTCGAAAACGACCTATTTTCGCTAAAAAGCGGTAAAATTTCGCTAAGTTGATGACGTCATAATGACGTCATAATGACGTCACCAGAACTTCTTTTATAGCCTAATGCAATTCCCCATCTTAGATCTACAAAACGTGACCTCGATCATGTCTCTACCATTTGTAGAACTTGAGATCTCATCGATTTAAATTGGGTCACAAATTATCTTATTATTATATAAACTCCTGTGACACTGAATTCTCTCATATATACCCTGGCCAGTTACGTTACTGTAGCGTGCGATTTAAGTATACGCGTATCTATAAGAACGGTTGTTCTAGACCTAAAATTTTACGACGAATCGTTCTAGATAGGTCCTGACTCTCTATTTCTTTTTATTTTTCTGATATGCAGGGGGTTACCGCCCTGGCCAGGGCGGGAATACAGCTTTTTTTAGTGTGTTACTTTGTCTCGGCGGATATAGTTGAGTCAATTATAAGAGTAGGTAATAATAATAAAAAACTGAAAGGATAAAAAGCGAATGCAGATGGTGGATAAAGGAGTGGCCTATAAAGATGGTAAGATGCTTAACATAAATGTATCAACCACAGGCTAAAGCAACCGCAACCAAATCAGAAGGCTAAGATCAATAATTTTCGTAAGATACTAAGGAAGTAAGTAAAAGTATCTTAAATTTTAAGAAACTAGAATCATATACAAATCGTCTAAGACAAGTATCTTTACATCACTGCATCATATATTTCCGGTTTAAGAGGAAGGATAGTTCAAACGTTTAACTGATACGAAAGAATTGGTCATCAGAAGTTTTCGAAAATCATATGATCGTATTCACGAGATTATCGTATTTATATAAACTAAACCCGTAGGGCGACACCCAAAAGTGGTCAATATATGTACAACATCAAAACGTACAACATCAAGAGAAGCCTATATGCAGGGCGAATATGAGGGGGTCAACCCTCATATTTATCCAAACACGATGCTTGGATATGAGTCGGCAGAGCCTATGCAGGCCGAATAAAAGCTGGAACTGCTTAAAATGCACACAGTACACCCCGATGAAGAGCAAATATAAAACACTCGGCGATAGAAGCAGGAAATGCTTGAAATGTACACCATAAATTCAGATGAAGAGTCAATATAGTACACTCGGCGGTAGAGGCAGGAAATGCTTGAAATGTACACCCCGATGAGAAGAGTCAATACATGGAAGTAGAGGCAGGAATTGTACAAGAGTCAATACACGGCGCGGTAGAGGCAGGAATTGTACAAGAGTCAATACACACTGCGGTAGAGGCAGGAGCAAGCCATTGAAAATACACAACTGCATGTCCAGCCCTATTATAAAGACTTGCTACTACTACAACTGTATTATAAGAGCATACAAATTATGGCTCACTCCAGAGCATTGGGCAGAGTTGTTGTGACGTCATTATCTGAGCTTACAATGGTGTTTTAGTGACGCTGACATTCGTCTATTTTTTGCGCGCGGCGCTGCAGAGTATAATCATATGGAGGAGCAGTAGAGGATGGCGCGCGCGGATAATACGCGATCTCCCAGCTCATCAGTTGGTCATGCTAACTAGTGACAGTGACATCAGTCAGAAATGTCTACTATTTAGGAGGGACTTGCACTACATTATCATATATATATAAAGACATGATTCCTAACTTGTAAAGAATATATTATAGATTACAGTCAGGGGTATATAATTGTACTGGGACACTGGGTTGGTAGGCACGCACACGATTGAAGATTTCAAAAAGTGGTAATTTCCTAAAGATAACTGACCTAGGAGTAGCAGTACTGTTTCATATTGACGGAGTTTTGTAACGAGTAAAAGTAAAAACGAGTTACTGTATTAAACTGAATTATGCACCGACCTTACACGTTGAAATGAGGATATTTTCAAACACAAGGATATGTCTTAGATTATGATATAACTAAAGGTCACACAACTAGTGCGTAATTGTGTATTTGTGAATAGTTTGCAATGATATGCTGTGCTTTCAAGAACCACAGTCTTTCACCGAACTGCAATCTTACGACGAACTGCAATCTTACGACGAATTGCAGTCTTTCATAAAGGTTTTCCTTTCTTGGATCCACTGGTTGCTGGCATCCTTAAACAAGCTTTTGTTTTGGATTTTTAAATTTTGTCTATAATTTCGAAATCCAGAGAGTTTTTTGGAAAATAGGGGGCAAAGGGCGGTGAAATTTTGGGCCGGCAATGTCCAACTACTATATTGGCCTGTGAAGTCTCAAATGGACCTGCTTCATCTCAAACGGGTCCGTGTGGTCTCATTTGGGTCTTCCTCATGTCTTAGATGGGCCTGTGATGTCTCAAACGAGTATGCATGTGCCTGTGATCAATGAATGGGCATGCATTGTCGCAAATGGTCTTGTATCATCTCAAATGGGCCTGTTTTGTCTCGAATGGACCTGCGTCTGTAATTAATTTTTTCGCTAAAAAGTGAACCTGTGGCGGAAAAAGTGGGCTTGAACGACGGAAAAAATCCAACATCCTAAGGTTTGCCTGTGGCTACCTGAATAGAAAAACCTAAGTCTTACAACGAACAGCAGTATTTCAACAAACTGCAGTTTTTTTAAAAATCAACCCATATTCATTCGGCTGCGGTTCGTCGGAAGACTATAAATATCGTCAAAAAACTTCAAATCGTTTTCCGAAGAACTGCGAAATTCAGATAAAATCTTGACGCTTGACGAATATATCCAGCAACTGCCAATACACAACACTGTACGAAATATGCAGCGAGTAAATGTGTGTGTGCGTGTGTGTGTGTGTGTTTGAGTGTAATCATCCTCGAGTGTGCCTGTCATAAGCAATCATAATGCCCTAATTATCCTCACCACAGGGCGCATATTGAACCCTATTAAGCATAATATATAGAACCCTATTAAGCTATTATATATGCGAGTTCAGCCCACAAAGTATAGGCGGTTAGATTATGGCGCATGTCATTTCCAGAAGTCAGAATATGTGGCGTTATGGACGTGTCAAGGCGTAGTTTTAAGCACAGTCTCATGATTATGTGAAGATAAAATGCCTAATTAAGTTATTACTGTGATACACAAGTATATGATGTACTTAATATTCATTTTACGTAGTTAGATCGAGTCAAATGGTTTTAGAGTTTAGAAGTGGTGTTAAGAAGTGATGTCAAAAAGTGGTGTCAAAAAGTGGTGTTAAGAAGTGATGTCAAGAAGTGGTGTCAAAAAGTGGTGTCAAGGAGTGGTGTCAAGGAGTGGTGTCAAGGAGTGGGGTCAGGGAGTGGTGTCAAGGAGTGGTGTCAACAAGTGGTCTCAAGAAGTGGTCTCAAAAAGTGGTGTCAAGGTTTAAGAATAAAGTGGTGTCAATGCTTAAATATGGTTCACTAGAGTAAAGTGGAGTCAAAGGAAAATTCAAATAGTGTTAGAGTAAAGTGGTGTCAAAGCTAAATCATTTTAGAGCTAAGTGGTGTCAACGCAAAAGGTGTTAGAATCGAATGGCATGGTTTCAGAATAAAGTGTAATCCAAAGCAAAGTGTAATCCAAAGAAAATCGTTTCAGGTATAGTGGTTTCATTGTCAAAGCGAAAAGGTGTGCGTGTTGACATTTGATGGGTTTTCCGTTTTGCCCATTCTTAGCGCGCAACACTTGCACATATTTTGGACAGTTCACAGTTTCTGTTGCATATTTGCGCGAGGTAAGAAACTCCTAACCAAGATGACACTGACAGGTGTCACTGCGAAACCTGTCCAGAGTAGTGAGTGAAGACTATAGTGCCGCTGGTGTCAAGGATAAACTGGTGTTTTGACACAGTGCAAACCAACCGACAGCCATCAGCCGTTAGTAAAAGCAACAAATATCAAACGGCAAACAACCAAACGACAAGTTAACGATACCCACGCGTAAATATCACAGCAATTAATGAACAGTGTGACGTCATAAACTCACCAGGCTAATCCGTGAAAATTACGTCACTCGCACCCGCCTCATCCGCATAATGAATCGAAAACCGCACAAAAATTAACCTGAATTCCTGCTGAACAGCTCACCAAGACGTGACATCCAAATACCGCCACCATTTCCAACATTCCAACGAGCCAATCACAAGCCAGGTCTGGCGTCACGGACCAATCAGAAGACGGAGCGGTGTCACGTGACAAGGCGTGGTCACGTGATCTCGGCAGAGCGTGTCGAAACGGCTTAATTGACGTAATAAATAGACTTTCATATACAGATTCGCAATGTAAATACGCGTCTTAATGAGTCGATATTTATCCTTCAGTATTATAAATAAACGTAGGATTACCATACGACACGCACAAAAACACTGCCCGTCTAACGTTGTCAACTGACTATTCTAAGCAGTGACGAGGACGTCAGTCTAAAGAGCCAGATTATAAAAATCGCACGATCACACTTCGAGTAAAATTAATATATCCTTGTCAGATTTAGGTTATATAAACGATCGGATTCACGAAATTTCTAAGTCGAATTTAAACGAATATAACAAGCGCGGTTAATTTCATACGAAAAATATTGGCGAGTTTACGCAGTAGCTGCGTAATTATCTGATAATTACTGTCGAGAGCGATATTGGGGAGTGAAATGAACTTATACCCATATCTAGGACATTTGCATTTTGCCGTGATGCATTGACTCCGGTCTCCAAATTCATCGAGTCATTGTCAGTATTAAGAGTTAGAAAGTTCCTCTCCCTGTCTCCTAATATCAAGAAGCAAAGAAATTAGTTAATGGAACACGAAATATTGAAACATCATCAAAAATCATTATTATCAGCATCATTAATCATTTTCATCGGCATCGGAATTAGCTTAATTATAGGATCCCAACATCGTCTTCATTTTGACCAATCAGCAATCCATACGGCCAACGATTCAAACGCTCATACGGCCAACGCAAAAAATGGGCGGTAATTTCCTCATCAATCACGATTGTAATCATCCTAATTAGAGACATGCATATTTGTAATTAGATGATTACTTATCTACTATTAAGTACGCTTGAGGGATATAAGTCGATAGAAACTACCATCATTAATGATTATAGCCTGAAATATCTTCACTTAGACGTTCAGCATAAACCGATTGAGCGACTATTCCACGAAATGGCTAATATAAATTAGCCGACTGATTAGCCATCATTAACTCGAGAATTTATCATTTTATTACTTCCTATGGATAATTATACTATCATATACCATCAGCATCGGAATTTGGCGTACACTAATTCTTAAAGAGATGAGCAAAAGCAAAGAAGCATAATTAGAACTTAATACAGTACATAATAGGGTCAAATCAAAGGCGGCTTTAAACTTTCAATTAACTACCCAGAAATAAAATTAAAAGCACATGGAAGAAAGTCCAAGAGTCGGGGAAATGTTGGGAAAGTGCCAAAACATAAGGCACCTTATAATGACACTACAAAGCAGCACTATAATTTACATACTGTAATTCCTGAACTAAACCTGGAAACATACTGGGAAGTGTCTGCCTTTCAAATATTTGCTATGAAGCAAGTTCTTATAGAGTTATTAAAAAAGGGCACGTTTATTAATGTATAATACCCCCGTAATACACCAATACAGCACTATAATATAAGCGCAATTAAGTAATATATATTCCAATTAACATACTTCTAACCTACATGTATACATGAATTAAAATATTTACTCAATATAGCTCCCTCAATATCTTCAAAACTATCACTTCAGAGATGCAGTGACGAGTATACTAAACCCCACGCACGAGAAATAGGCGGTTAGTGGATGACGTCATTATCATAGCTCAATGTAGTGAGTTGATGACGTTTAAAACACAGGGCAGGGTGACGTCGTTATCATACTTTGAAATAATCCACTGATGACATAAAGGATAGACTCCAAGTCCAATAACACGTGGGGCATATAAAATCGCTCTTGGGAAGAAAAATAGGCGGTCGAAATGACGTCATTAACAGCATGCGCGCTGCCAAACTGTAGGAAATAAACCGCCTATTATTTCGTATTTAACTTGAGAGTATTTGCCCCTGAAAGTGGTTCATTCCTTTCCTCCTTCCTCTCACGTGGACCCAGGTGCGCTTGAACACGGGTTTAGGGGGAGAAGCAGGGTTGTGGAGGGAGTATAGCACCCTCTGATGTCATCAGTTTAGTGAGTAAAACCCTGATAATGACGTCATAATCAGACGCGTATGAGTAATATTTAGTCGCGTTTATAAGTAGGGTGCACGCGACGAATAAAGTAATTGGGAATTTATTGTGTATAGCTATTAATACCTGATTTAATAATACCTAAGCAATTGCAAATTGTAATTTATTATTCTGGTCCATTATGTAAGTAGGGAAGTATGCATAGCATATTATCTGGGTTTAATGATTAAAGATATAAAGGTATCATTATAATTAATCATTTTGGTAGCGTAATTGTATTGTAAAGACTCAAATGATGGTTGGTATCTTGTGATGAGCAATTGAATGGCTTTGGCCTTTTAATTGTATCCTAGATATTGAAATCAGCAGAGAATTTAAACACAGCTTGAACTAAAAACATTAAATGGTGTCAGTTTGTCGAATGTTAAACTGGGGTCTAGGTGTACAGGTGTCAAGGTCTATTGGTGTCAAGGTATACTGGTGTCAAGGTGGACTGATTTCAAGCTTTATTGGTGTCAAGGTATACTGGTGTCAAGGTATACTGGTGTCAAGGTAGGCTGGTGTCAAGGTATTATGGTGTCAAGTTAGACTGGTGTCAAGGTAGAGTGTAGACTGGTGTCAAGGTGAACCGGTGTCAAGTTGAACTGGTGCCAAGATAAACTGGTGTCAAGGTATACTGGTGTCAAAGTGAACTGATGTCAAGGTAGACTGGTGTCAAGGTAGACTGGTGTCAAGGTATACTGGTGTCAAGGTATACTGGTGTCGAGGTGAACTGGTGTCAAGGTGAACTGGTGTCAAGTTGTACTGGTGTCAAGGTGAACCGGTGTCAAGTTCAACTAGTGTCTAGGTGTATTGGTGTTAAGATGAACTGGTGTCAAGGTGAACTAGTGTCAAGGTTATCTGAAGTTATAAGTTGAATCTATAGACCATGATGTACACAATCAGTGCAGCGAGTCCAACATGCAACTCTGAACATGATCAGAAGTTGAACTAGGAATAGAAAGCCATTATACATGTACTATGTAAACGAACTTAAGATATATATTTACACTGAACAGAATCTAACATATATATGAAAACTTGGCCATTTCACAGTTTTACATCATCAATTTCCACTGCACACCCATGACAATGACATTCCCTCAACTACCTATGGTATTTCTTTGAAATGAGCAGTTGATTGCAGGTAGAAATGCCAATAATTGGGAATTATCCTGGGACTGCCAGGAACGGAGTTTAATATAGAGCTACGCTGGTTTACCCATCGCATGTCATGAACCACCAATCAGAATGCAGGAGTGACATGTTGCTGCGTGCTGATTGGTGTACAAGTGGAGTCCTCGGGGTAAACTTTATATAATGGAGAATCAAATCGATCAGCAAAGCTGTGCTGAACAAACAATTTTAAAGAAATATGCGGTTGGGAGCGACGTCAATATCATAGTTTAAGGTTACGAATTTGTGACGTTCAATGACCTGTTTTCTCGTGAATATCGACTGACAGACCCAGCAATTGAGAATACAAAGCTAAAATGAGTCGAAGTCAAATGGACAATTATTTTAAAGGCTCATCATAATTAATAAGGGCAATCTATAAATGGATTGCATGAGCATAAAATACTATTATTGACGGCGTATATTAGCTCACCCACAGGTTCATTCGACATTGACCAATCAGGGCGCGAGTTGACTGGAACCCTGCGCGCTGATTGGTAAATGTCATGAGGATGTCGGTATCCTAGGGGAAGCTAAAACGCCGCCAATACTAAACTACGATTCATTAATGACCACATCATTGCCTTTAACAATATACACCACGGAGGAAGGAAAGGCGTATACTAAGCAAACAGTTCGTCATTCTGATTCATGATAATGACTTCACTATATCAACAACCTAGATTTGGGATTTCTACCGAAATTCCTACTCCAATATAATCTATGACTTCTGATGCAAGTTCCAGTTATGGAAATGAGTACAAATATACCACTCAGAAATTCTAAAGAAGCAAGATTAAAAAGACTTAGACTTAGAGACGAAGGAGTAAGGACAAGTAAAAGAGATAAAAACCAAAACAAGAAATTTTCTTTTTCAAAACAATCGTCTTTACCTTGAATAAATCCTCGGAGATCCTTAGGCTTCATCTCCAGCTGAATTCCTAGTGGAAGTGTATCCATAGTGACAGTGTTTCCATGGTAACTGTGGCGGCAATACTCTTTTACCCATGATCATGTCTCAATGAATAAATTAACATTATCAAGAGTCCAAAGATTTGATACAAGAGGTAGGCATTCCAATTTCAGTCAAAAATAATATATTTTCTTGAATCTTGATTCTATCATCGCAAAAAGCATTTCCCGAATGTAAAATCAATAGTACACCTAACAGCCAATCAATAAATACACGTTTAAATGATACAATCAGATATTTTTAATGAAATTATGATATTTTTCAAAAAAATGAAAACTTTATCTTAGATAAAATAATAAATTTTGCAAATAGTTATGAAAGTTTAGGATTTAAATCGAGAATATCGCCAGCCTACATAATAGTTCGAAATTTACCAAAAGTTTAACACCAGAAACATCATAAACATTAATTCTATGGAAGGTTTTGGGTAAACTCTCAACCCTCAGAAAACAGTATTAACACATCAGGAAAAGCAACTTCAGTAAATTCTCTCGAGCTCCAAATCATGGAAATTCATGGCCAAACAGGCTTCAAAGCCGACCAAAATGACGCCTGAACGTTTATCAATTGACTGCCACCCAAGACAACACCTCCCTGATGCCTTAACACTAACCCATGCCAGAACCCAAACCCAAACTCTGACCTTGACCTTAACACAGACCCAAACAGACATTCGAGGGGCTTTTCTACATGGGAGGGGGCTTTTGTCCGCCATGAACCAATCATTTGCCTTTGAAAGAAGTGTGCAACTTGACCACCGATTCCGATTGTTTGTGCACGATAAAGAGGTGTTGTATCAGTGTGTTTTCCTTGTTGAAGCCTTTAAAGCAGATGTGACACCTGGGAGAGAAGGAAATGGTGGGTTGGGTGAAATAATTGAGTAAATGATTAATTTTATTCAAAAACAGGAAATGTTTGCCAAGAACGTACCTAAAAATCGACCTCCAGATCATGTAAAACACTAACACGAGATCGATACTTTTTCCTGGCCAGAACTTCCCGCAGTATATACTGGAAAAACCATTTTTTGTCATGAAATTGAAAACTTTTCAGTACTCAGATAAGACGCATATATCTTGACATATTTCTAGGTCCATATGTTTCATATCTCACCTGAAGTTTTTGGTAATGGTGTGCTTTATCTTGTGTTCCCTAAGCGATTCCTCGTCTTCCAGCCACTTACCACATATCTGGCATATCATGCCTGATCCCTGAGTGAAAACTGGTTTTAGCGACTTCAATTATAAGTCATCGTAAATAGGTCTATTTCTATGCTATTGCAGTAATGCGCGGCTTTTGGCTGCCGCATTTTCTTGAATATAAACCCCACGCATAAAAAATAGGCGGTTATTTTCAACATTTTGGCAGCGCGCAAAATGTAAATGACGTCATTGCGGTTTTAGACACAGTTTAGACACGACACAGTGCAACTGTGGTGGGGGTTGTTGAGACTATAATTGACACGAGGTTGGTTAGTTGGTAGCTTTCAAATAGCATGTGCTAATCGTCTTCAGCCAGCAACTGCAATAGTGCAATACGCTTCGTGGAGGAAAATCAATGCGCGGCGTAAATTCTAATACGATTCAAGACTCTGCGCATGGGTAATTTTACGGCGCGCAAAGGAAATTTCTATACAAAAAACCAAACAAGTTTACTCACAGTGGGATTAGCATAGGGTGTCCGATGGTGTTTGAGTTGATGTTCTCTGAGCTGAGCTCGATTACAAAAGGTTTGGTTACACGCCACACACTGGTTAGAGTAGGATGGTATCGCAGCAGTCCCTGAGGAAGAGGGATGTGAGGAAAATTCTAGCGATAGAAGTTTAAACGATATACCGATATAACTGATACGAGGGAATTGTAGTCAGAAGCTTTCGAAAATTTTGTGATAATCGTTGTCAGCTGACATGGTAATGCGGTAGTTTCTGGTAAAAGAAATAACATGCTACAGAATGTAATGTCCCCTTGTTTGCTTGCGCTCTCTTATAGTAAAGATGGAAACATTAAAACAACAACAGTCAAGAGTAAAGATCTGTAGCTTGACTGAAATTTAAATGGAATTTAAATAACTGGAAAGTAGAAGTAGTAAAGTACCTGTAATCCTTGCATAGCCTTTCAATGTACTTGCTTCATATCTCACTGAAAAGTTAAAAGTTATAAGGGCAGAAATTTGAAATCTAAGCAAGCCCAATTATTAAGAACTTGATCCCTCGAGAAAGAACAGATTGCTGCCACTCCTTTCGATATGTATAATTGTATGGAAACGAATTCGATCAGTTTTACAAAAATAAATCAATCTATTCAATTTAATATCTATCCCTAAATCACAGGCCACTATAAGTATAGTCTTACATGTGTTTCTTCACTTTTCAGTAACTTTGAGTAGAGGTTGACTAGAGACAGGGAAACGAGAGTTTGGTTTAAAAGTACAAGTAATAATTAATAATAGCAACGACATAATCCGAAAATCTGAAATCTGAAAATGCTGGCGAAACAGTCCCTTATATACCTATACAGGGTTCTACAAAGACCCTAAAGCTTCTACGTAGAACCCAATAATCATTAATGAATAATCATTTATCAATAAATTTACATGTAAACGATAAAATTATTTGGTTTATAAAATAAAATTGACTGATCATGTCCCTAGAATCATTGTCCATGTTCACGTAATTTCCTATTTTTCATGTATCTTTGGTTTTTAAACCAATCTTTCACTTTTTTGTAATCCATGTTTAATTCTGATCCTAAAGACTCGATTTCAGCAGGGGTGGGAAGAGGATTTGTGTCAAAGGCTGACATCAAGCGTGAAAATTGATTATCTTCCATGAAAGAACGATGCTTCCTCTTGGACGCTGATAAGCACAAATCTGTGTCAGAAGATAAATGGCTAGTTCTGCTTGGTTCAGCCTCTGACTCAGAGACGAATTTTTAAACGGCACTTTATTGCACTTCCCATTTTCCGATTTTCATAAAACTTGATAATATCGTGTACTGTGATGACCTTAAGTGAATCGCCAAAAATTTAATCAATAGCGCATTCTATCCCAAATTTATGGGCAGTTCCATTTTCGCAATTTCGTCCTATGCGTCTCTACTACTATGAGTACTATACTTGGCGGCATATAAGCTTACCCATAAGATCGCGAAATCTTCAAGACAAGGACCAATCAGCGAACGAGTTTGCTGCCAATTCGGACGCTGATTGGTCAATGTCAAATGGATCTGTGGGTAAACTTATACGCTGTTGACACTAACCTGGTTTAACCATGGATGGTTTGGAGTTGGTGTGTACCATGGAAATGTGTCGAGCTAGCCTGTCAGAGGTAGGAAATTCCGCTTTACAGTCTTTACAACTAAACGTGTCACCTGGGCATAGTGACGTCATTATTAAATTGTGGAATGGTGAATTGATGACGTCATTATCATTACTGTAATTACTAGTCAATTCATTTCCTATCGATTGAAGATCAGTGACTTCCTAAATTAACATGCTTCAGAATAGGAAATTGATGTGTTGACGATTGCAGATTTGAAATTGGTGAGCGCTGCAGTGCGTCGAATAGCCTCACTGAGTTCAGACGTCTATGCGCGGCTCTTCCTCAAGAAAACAGGTAGATGGAAAACTGGTAGATGGGGGAGCCCCATTCCTAGCGCGCAGACATTGGGCGAGAAAAGTGCGCGCAACGGAGCGGAGGGTAGGGAAAACCATACCAACGCAAGAGATTTTAAACGATGTAACTGATACGAGAGATAAGGGGTCAGTAGGGGGTCATTGGTATACTTTCATACGACCAAGAGTTGTAATCAGAAGAAAACCATAAAAACCTGTAGCCTGTTCTGAAAGAAAACCATAAAAACCTGCAGCCTCCGGCGGGTGCTGAGAGGAAGGGTCTTCTGGAGGCAGGAGGAGGGGGTAGTTGATGAGGATGTCAGAAGGGGATGACTCAAGGGGTTCTTCCTTTATTGTTGTAGCTGGAGAAAGAGAGAGATTGTTAGTTAAGGAAGTTCAGTGTTTTAACATGATTCAAATAGTCTCCAGGGGTTCTTTCTTTATCGTTGTGACGTTGTAGCTGGGGAGAGAGATTGTAAAACCAAATCTAAGAATTAATTAGGAATTACTCTAAAAGTCTAAAGACGAAACGTCTACTGGAAATTGCTTAGAGCTCCTAACTAATACCAGGTACCTGACTCAAATCTATTTAGGCTTGAGATTTCCGAGTGATTTTACGTTCGGTGAATTAGTTTTCGGACTTGAAAGTTGCCATAAAATTACTCCCTTACAGGCATACGCTAAACATATGCGGTTATTAAAACAGTCGGCAACTTGCCATTTTAAAACATAATAATGACGTCATACTCTCAAACCACCAATATATTTAAGAAGGGCTCTTAAAGTTCCAGTTTCATTTTATTCACCAGCCCTGGAAATAATTCAGAAAACCGGGGTCATTAGACATTAATCTCCGAATGTCGTATTATATATTGCATTAGGTGAATTACGACCAATGAAAGTAAATTTAGAATAAAATATTAACGTATATATTTTCAAGTTGTCGTGAGTTCAGTGTCTGGACCTGATTGTCTGATTGGTCATTCCTTAACCTGTCTGACAAGAGCTCTGTAGGGTGAAGGTTTGGAATCACTTTGGTCGGGGTTGACTTGGATTTGGTGTGGGCTCAAGTAAGATGTTTTCTTGGAATCAGTTTGGTTTCGAGATAAAGTCGGGTATTGGATCAGTTCGGTCTGTTTTGATCTGTTGTGTATATTTACAACCTTAGTCCTTCCGCAGTAGAGCCACTAGCAGTAAGTCAAGAGTTTACCATCTTTTGGCAAAATCCTCGAATAGTTTCGTTCTCATATTCAGACTCCTCTTGTAACTCTGAGTTTTCAATTGGCTAAAAATAAACCACAAAAACTACTACAGTTCTGTGATGCAATAAATACTTTCAGCTTTTTCGTATGTGATGGAAAATCAATTACAGAACTGCATTTCTATACTGTTTACTTTTATTTACATCTCATTTGCTTGTTCCTTTTCCTATTCTACTACTATGTTTAGAAACCATGGGACGCACTCGAAAACACACAGCTTTATGACATCAATTTACCGTTCTAAACTATAATAATGACGTCACATTCTCATCTATATTCTCTGTCTACGGTCTAAGAAACTCGACTAAAACCCTGGATAAATATTCGAACTTTCACCTGATCATATAGCATGAAATATATGAATGATTGGTCCACATGAATCTATGGTTTTAAGATCATTGGCAAAGAGAGACATATCAAGATGCGAAAACAAACAAAAGTTTTATTCCCGAGAACCTATCAAATATTCACCATATTTGGAGTTGAAATGACCAGGTTATTACCTTATTTGGTGATTTAATGACGTCATTACCTTATAAATAACACGAGGTATATAATTCTATATTCGGCTAATGTGGCGCCTAACTGGCTAGCATCAGGATTCTAAACTTAGCTGAGCCGTGCAGAGTCGTGCTAGGACCTTTCTAATAATCCGTCGCAAGGTAATAATATATTCGTGCTATTTCTATATATGTTCGAATATTAAGATAGATTACCAGAAATCTAGATGACTAATGAAGTGATCGATTGACGAGTCAAAATCATGGTAATGGCGTCAATCTCAATCGCTTATTCAACGGCCAGGACCGTTGGGATAAAATATATTCATGTAGATAGATGGTGGTAATTGTTTTGAGATTTGAATCGCTGAGATATATCTTGCCTTTGAAAGGATCTTCCATATTTTTCTGTTCATTGGTTTGGGGAGAAGACTCTATTTGAGTATTTTCTACTCGTTGCGAATGATGATTGAAAAGTGGTGTCGTCATCGAATCATCGTTGTTGCACAAGATTATTACGACACTTCGACTAACTCTTTTATGGATACTTTATGACTGTTTGAATCATGTTTGTCAATTTGTCCATAACTTTGGCCTTTGTAGCAATGCATACAATGATAAATGATGCAGCATGATGCATGATCCACGTCAGCAATATGTCACAAACCCACGAATATATTCTGACAGTCATTGCCGCAGTTTGATCACCAAGTTTCTTAATTTTCAAATACCATTCCGAGACAGATTCAGATGTTTTTCCAAGTGAACGTGATCCGAAAATCCTCCAAAAGTCCGAATTCTATGGCGCATGAATAATTAAAATATATTGAGAAATGAATATAATGACGTCATTTCCAAGAACTGTAATTTTCGGTTCATGATTCTAAGAGCATGCAGTCTTTTCATACTCCATTTACTTCCAGAATGCTTACAAGTCTCTTACACAAGTCTTTTCCAACTATACGGAATACAATATGATGTATTGGTAATTGAACATAAGATGATGATATTTTGCATATATTATGAAAAATATTCAGTTTCTTATTTTCCTGCGGTTATCCTACCTTGGAGGTTATTTTAGGTTACTTTTACTCAAATTTAGGTTATGTAAACTCAAAGTAGGCTACGTTTAAAACAATTTTTAATTTAAGTTCTTTAAATCAAATATAGGTCACAGAAATTTAAGTTTATTTTTCTCAAATTAAGGCTACTTTTACCTCAAAGTTAAGTTATTTTTACTCAGATTTAAGTTTTCTAAACCCAAGCAATGTATCTTAATCTTTGCTATATCAGATATCTTGACATTTGGTCGGTAAAATGAGATCCTCACCTGGATTATCAGGGATTATCTCAGGCTCCTTTTCACTCCGCTTTCTCTTCCTCTTGCAATGCGCCGCCTAGTCAAGAGGATAATTTAGGGAAACACTTGGAAAAAATTCGAATGGATAAACTAATTAATTCAATGCAATGGTCTTTTCAAATTCAATAAGTTCTTAATTATTAATTTTTTAGGAAAATTCATGTCTTGTGACTTCACATTTTCGAACACGATTGATCCATTATAAGGAAATAATACTGCAATATCTTACCAGTTTTCTCTTTGACTGTTGTAGATTATCCTGTGAGATCTGTTCTTGTGCCGTGGTGTAGGCAGCAATACTTGCCATTGTGGTGTTAGTGAAGGATTTAAGAACTGATCCAAGGCGCAAGATATGATCCTCCATGATATTTTCTCCGGTTTTAGACGGACTGCTTTGAAAAGAACAATTCATGTCACTCCGCGTTGGTTGAGAGTCACATTCTCCATTTCTGTTGACCTCTTTTCCCTTCCCGCTGACCCTAATTATTCGTTTCATACCCGAACTTTCCTTTATCCCCTCATTCTTCGTTCCATCCCCTATCTCATGTTTCTCATCCACAAGTTCTCCAACACACTCACTCGATTCAAGTTCCAAAGCCGTATTGACATCTCCACTTGCTTCTTCCTGAGAAACTGAGCAAGCCCCACTTGAACCCTCCTGGACAGATGAAGGAACCCCACCTGAACTCCCTTGTAGTGCTGAGCAAACCCCCAAAATACTCATTATGTGATCCTCCAACGACAAACCAGCATCCGGCATCGCATTCTGGGTGCTCTGAGGGAGCGTTTTAAAACCCCCATTCTCCAAGTCAATAACCTCTTCCACTTTGATTTTACCCGCTCCACAATCTTCTAGACCACTTTGACATATTTCTTCCTCGGTTTCGCCTTCATCACATTGTTCTTCTCCTCCTCCTGCACAGTTTTCTTCTCCCCCTCCTAGTCCCTTTTCCTTACTACCACAAGCATTTTCTCCTCCCTTTTCTCGCCTCCTTTCTACTCCTTCCTCTCCTTCATCCTTTTTGTCAGATCCTCCGCTCGCTGGTGAGTCTCCCAGCATACTGCCCGGGATGGAATTCCTGAAGAATTAATCGTAGTTGAAAAAACACCTTGAAAAAACACCTTGAAAAACACCTTGAAATCAGCTTCTTTTCAAATTTCACAATTCGATCACGGTCTTTAATGTATTAGGCTCTCCAAAACCGAGACGGTTGTCGTAGTAACCCCCTGCTGATTTGGTGACGTCAGTCCATTTCTTTCCGTTGGAACCAACGTAACTAAACCTCACGCAGTCCGAAACAACGTTATTCTAACTTGGAATTACTAGAATTGACCAATTTCCTAATTTCTATAAATCGTCCACGTGAACTCACGTGCTGAAATGTAGCACCCAGATCTAATTTCAAGTGTATTAGTCGTATTTGAACTCATTTCAACGTAATCAAGTCGAAATACGCGTGTAAATATCATTTTCTTGAAATCCCCTAATTTCTACAAAACGTCCACGTGAACTCACGTGATTCACTATTTCATCGTATATTTCCCATATTTAGTAACTGCGAGACATGAAGAAACAATTATTAGTTCACCATCGTATCACAGAATAGGGCTACAGTAAAATTTTTCGTCATAAACATAATTACAACCATTCTGCAGCTCAATTTTTAAGGGCTTCAGATGACGACATATTTCAGCCGATCGCTGTGAAACTCGTTTTATAGCTAAATCTCGAGATCTAAAAGCAAAATATCGAAGTAAAACATATTCCGATGAAAACTTTCTGAGTTAGAGATGTTCAAAGTAGCGCAAAATTGCGTTTTATCGCAAAATACGCTATTTTAGTGGTTTTACGCGATTTTGATGACGTCATCACAGCACCTAAATAGGCTAAAACCAACTTTCCATATAGCCTATAAGACAATTCCGCCTTAGTACAACATACTTTGACCGGTCTCATCTCAAGATAAGTCGCAGTTCTTGACATCTCTTTCGTTTAAGTTTTGTCCTAAATTTTCGACATCGATTGTTTACCGCACCTTAGAAAATCGCGTATATCTCGATGAAAAATCGAGATAGACCAATAATCCATATAATTTTCTGAAAGCTCTTTAAATTTGCTAACTCCTATTTGGAAAAATCAAGAAGCTATCTCCTTTCCTTCTTGGTGAAAAATGCGCTCGAAAACGACCTATTTTCGCTAAAAAAGCAGTAAAATTTCGCTAAGTTGATGACGTCATAATGACGTCATAATGACGTCACCAGAACTTCTCTTATAGCCTATTACATTTTCCCATCTTATATCTACAAAACGTGACCTCGATCATGTCTCTACCATTTGTAGAACTTGAGATCTCATCGATTTAAATTGGGTCACAAATTATCTTATTATTATTATATATACTAGTCGGTTCCCGTCCTACGGACGGCGAATGATGGCAGCCGCATGAGCTAATGACCGCATGTCCCTTTGACAGTTATTTGACCGTGCGAGTTTGGAGAGGAAATTCGAAACTTTAATTTCTGCGAAAAAAAAAACCTTCCACGGTAACCCAATATTGCCGAAAATATTCTCAAAACCTTTACTCATCATAAGCAACTCCATAGCGAAGGAATTTTTAAAAAATTCGAAAAATCTATTTTTTGCGAAAAAAGGGCGTGGCCTCCCACGCCCCTTAGGGTGACCCAATAATTCGGACAAAATTCTCAAAACTTTTATTCATCATAAGCAACTTGATGGCGAAGGAATTTTGAAAAAATTCGAAAGTTTAATTTTTGCGAAAAAAAGGGCGTGGCCTCCCACGCTCCTCAGGGTGACCCAATAATTCGGACAAATTACTCAAAATTTTTATTCATCATAAGCAACTCGATGGCGAAAGAATTTTGGAAAAATTCGAAACTTTAATTTTTGCGAAAAAATGGGCGTGGCCCACCACGCCCCTCAGGGTGGCCGAAAAAATCTCATATTATTTTTCTGATTTATTAAAAAGTTTTTGCAACACAATGAAAAAAGAATTTATTTGCCTACTTGAAAACGAATCGCCATAAATAAATAAATAAATAAATAAATATATAAATATTAACAACACGCATTATATATAGTAAGATAAGATAAGATAAACTCCTGTGACACTGAATTCTCTCATATATAGCCCTGGCCAGTTACGTTACTGTAGCGTGCGATTTAAGTATACGCGTATCTATAAGAACGGTTGTTCTAGACCTAAAATTTTACGACGAATCGTTCTAGATAGGTCCTGACTCTCTATTTCTTTTTATTTTTCTGATATGCAGGGGGTTACCGCCCTGGCCAGGGCGGGAATCATGTATGTTTATAGATATACTGCCCAACACATGCAGTACACATGCATCGATCGACGAAGGGATTGGTAAAGACGCGCATTTTACTGCGCGCGCAATTTACTTTTCATTTCTATATCGAAATGTACACGTTTTCATCGATCCATGTGCACCCACTACGGATCTCCATTCTCCGACCTGAATAGAGTAGCGAGCTCTTGTTCTGACCTGAATAGAAGAGTAGCGAGGTCTTGTTCCGCCTGATTAACGGCTGTTTTGATGGAATCTATCATCTTGTAGGTGATGCAGCTCACTGCCAACACTTCAAGTGGCGTGGTGAAGTGTCGGTCTGTTTGCGTGCCTGCTTCTGACATCTCCTGACAGAGATTACATGGAGTCAAACCGACATGAACCCCCTCTTAACCAGGAAACATTGAACCCGCTTGGAGTTTTTTCATATCCAATCATTAAATCGTAGATGTCGCGATATCTGAGAACGCCTTCTGAAATTTCTACCCGTATGTCATTAATTTCTACCCGTACAAACGTGATTCTGATTTATAAGTATATCCACGTATGCACATTGTGCCGCGCAACTCGGAAATTCCAGAATGATTCTCATTCCGCGAAGTCACTACACCTGCGTTAAAAACGGTTGCCTAAAAACTTCACTGAGCTTTCCAGGCCGGTGTAGGAGTAGAATTACTCGACAGCTGAAGTGTTGATTACTACTATCGATCTGCCAAATCACTCCAGCTAAAATAAGTGATCTTTAGAGGCCTCTATTAAACCAAGACAACCATAATTCCTGATTAAGGCGATTATAGGTCACGACTGAGGAATATGTGGGTGAGGGTGACGTCACTACCATAGATTAGAATGGTGCGTTTATGGATTCAATCCGCTCATCATATTCATGGATTACCACAAATAAATGGACGCCCTGGCTCTAAAATTCCATAGTTCTTCCACACAAGGTTGGAACTTCTAGCACGCGGGACAGAAAACTTAACATAATCGAGGAATTATTTAGCTAATTTGATATAATTAGTTAATCACTGCGGATTGTATCTGGAACATCAGACGAGTATATATTAACGATTCTCATCATGGAGAGATTAGAAGATAATATATATACTCAAACAAGACCAAAAACTCAGGCAGAGGAAGACTTTAAACGGTTCCAGCTCATCAATTGACCACTTTAATTCATGATAATGACGTCAGTAATAACCGCCAATACTGTGCTCCTAAACATACTGGACCTATAAAGCTTTAATTATCATGAGTAATGGTAATATATATTTCAGGCCTTGTGTGTGTGTGCAATTATAAGCGTCTTAGTCAGGTAGTGTAAACGACAAACTGTGCTCGATGTTCGCTGTCTTATATTGGAGACCCTTGCACACAAAACCCGCCGTATTGTTTAGTCTTTTTGAAGTCATTTTCGTCTTAATATTTTCTGGAGTTGTTGTAGATGTCAAAAATGACTTTAGTTATTTATGCTAACTTTAGTCATGTATGCTAATATGCTATGCCTGCAAACAGCACATTATAAATTAAGACGTGGATACCGCTATAACAAAGATTCTTTGAAAGTTACAACAGATTCTTTGATAAGGCGAAAGTTACAACAGTTTCCGCCAATATTACGACTGCAACATATACTAAAGACTTGGTGAACAGATTACAGCACGTATTCTGTACTGTAGTTTGTAGATGAAATATACTTCCATACTAGTATTAAGTAATGTCAAATTACGTAACGACAAGACAGAAAACTTGGATAGGATCCTTTATGTATGTTTATAGACTTCCATCTTAAAATTCACCGCGCGCGCTGCTTTTTGACCCAAATACTCACCACTCAGACCCCTCATAATTACGTCACTAATTCACCCCCTCTTAGTCCTGATGATGACGTCATCAACTCCCCAATAAATTTCCTGATAATGACGTCACTATTCGAGTCACTGCTTGTCCCGGCCTCGTGTTTGATGCTGTATATTTGTCCAGGTACATATGTTATATATCCACTTATGTACTTAAGTGCTCGTTATTATAGGAACTGTGTACTTGCTGTGTATTTGTATTGGTTAAACCGGTTGCACGTCATCAAGGTACCGGGTTGAGATATGATGATGATGTCATCACCTAACAGTGTAATGCATTATATAGGGTGTATCTGAGGACAGACACCATTGGTTAATGGTTGTGGTCTTAGGACAGACACTATTGGTTGTCTTTATGTACAATAGTTAGGATAACGTATAATACATTGGTTTTTATTTGGTTTTTATTTGGTGTAAGTTGTATGATGTGTTTGTAGCATAGATACCGGTATGTATCCTACTGACTGATGATTTACTGTTTAGTATCTGCCCTATCTCTTCCGTACATCTGTTAAATCTATTCCTCATATCTCTTCGATCTCATCTTTATCCCTTCTATCTCATCCTTGTCTATTTCATCTCAATGCTATGTTACTATTATCGATGAAACGTTTTACTTTTATCTCATCCTTATCACTTTAACTTCAACTTTATCTCTTCTATCTCAGCTTTATCTCTTTCTGATCTTCATGATCTCATCCTTATTTCTCTTTATAGCCCATCCTTAAATACCTTTATCTCTATATCTACATCATCTTTTATTTCAATCTTTGGAATCGAACAACCGGTATGTAGTAGCTATTTGCCGCATACCCACACACCTTTATGGATAAAACTTAGTTTTTCGACATGGGAGGCAGTTGGCACCATGATGTCATTGTCAAAGTTTAAAATGTTTATTTGACAACAAGATAACCCGCCTGTATTTTTGGCGGGGAGGCCTGCTTTCCCGGTCTATTAGCAGACGTAGTAACCTAGCTTCATACCCAAAACCTTACTTTGCTAATGATGAGAATGCTCTGTTGTGTGGGTTGGCTTTTTATACTTTTCCAAGCAGTCCGTATATTTCTGTTTCTCATATTATGTTCATTTTTAGACCATGAAAAATATTCCGGTAGAGTCCATAAACGATGCATACAATTATGAAATTCAAATCTCTGAATGATTTCTTTAGTGATCAATCTTGGTTGTTAAGATGACGTCATTATTCTAGCATAAAGTCGATAAACCGATTCTTCGAAACCAAACGTTTTTCGACGAATCGATCTATAAGATGGGTATCAACTTAGTCTTTCTTTCCCTCAGAGGGTTACCGTGTGAATCATTTGTGTACGATTTTATTTCAACCATTTTTACTTCTATTTATAGCTAAGAGCCTCTTAAAGTTTTGAAACCAATTATAGATTTTCTAGTTCTCTTTATCGAGTCGAGGACATTTTTCTTCCCTATTTGATCTGCATCTAAAAATCTATATTTCAAATCTTTTTCAAATCTATTTCATTTCTCTTCTGATCTCTATTTTATCTCTGTTTCCATCTCTTCTGAACTAACTCCCTCGTTTTTCTCTTACTCTGAAGAATAAAACCTTGCACTGGTCTCGCTGAAAAAAACCATTCATATTTCACTTGAATATCACTCAGGCCTATAATAAACCTCTTATATCTCGCTTGAACATCACTCAGGTATAATAAACCTCTTATATTTCCACTTGAACATCACATATAACATGTCACAGCAACCAATATAACTTTAAACCGATATAACTTTATCACATATTAGATATTACCTCCCTGTTTCCCCCACTAACGATAAAGCCAATTATCTATTACCATGCCCAATTAGTGTACAATACAAACCACTGCGCGCTGAATTTCCACCAATCAATGCGCCGGATTTGTGTCGTACTTCGAGCTGATTGGTCGACAATACGAGGCGCTGTGGGTAACATATACGGCATTTATATTATATCGCTTTATATAACGACACCAACTTTACCACTTATACCTAGCTGAAGCTATGGGTTAGAACTCGAGGAGGGTGGGTGAAAAGTGGTGAGTTGTGTCATCAGCACACTATTCTAAATAATGATAATGACGTCATTATCTGCTGGCTATAATATGTTTTAAACTCCTGGGAAGAGTTGCTTGATTCCACGGAGTGAGAAATATATCTATAAATATATCGCGTTTATATTTCATCTGACACACGCACAAAGAAACAAAAGGAGGAGGGGGTTACCGACATCAATTTCATACTTTAATCCCTCGTTATGACGTCACGCTCATTTCAAATCGTACCAATTTATATTTCGGACTCTTCGAAAGTTTTGTCATTTTCCAATTTATATTTTCGGAGTTTCGGACATTGATGTTTTTGACGCTTTTAATGTTTAATTGATGATCATCTTTTTTCCATTTCGAAGTTCCTGTCAGATCTTTTAGGTGTCATTTTCCAATTTAGAGGAAAAAGAAAGACTGGATTCTTGACGCGATTCGACGGTCGTTATTGTTTTTTCCCAGCTGTTCTCTGTACGTACTTGTTATCTCGTATGTTTCGTAGTTGACACAGCGAACATTTTATTTTTTTCTGAAAAAAAGAAGAGAAATCCGTGCAAGACTCATGTACATACAACGACAAAACTCGTTTATAAATCCACGTTTTTATTGAAAGATGCTTTCCATCCCGGTTCCTCTCTTGTCAATCCAATGCCTTATCTATAGACTGTATCCTATCAGGGTTATACGACTTCATATAACAGTCTCTATAACCGCAACAATTCGTCATGATAATCCCTGGCGATTGCACCAACCCCTCCTGCCTATCTAGTATCGGGTGTGCCTCGAGGCTGGTAGGTTTTAGAAGCTATAAGCAGTGTTTTTAGAAGAAGTTTTCAGTTAAGTTTCGTCCTATTTCACCATCGATTAGTTCCACTGTCCGATTAGAACGGAGCAGAGTCTTTATGCGTGGAATGACGAACTTTCAACACGAAATGTCGTCATTACCAGGGCGTAAAACGGCACAATAACGACATCAAACAGGCCTGCTTCTCAAGCAAAAACTCGAAGTACATTCACTTCAGAGTAGTTAAGACTGTCGTAAATTGGAAATATATCAATTAGCTACGTAAACTATTACTGGAAAGCATAATACGATAATGCCTTGTGTGTGACTATAAGGCTATATCTCTATATAAGTCGCATATATAGATAGATAGATCCCACTTAAGTAGTATATCGATATAGTTTGCTGCAGTTCGATCCTTGTCAGTAATGTTTCTTGAGAGATATAGCTAGCTTTAACACTTCAATATATTTAATTTTGTAAACGATTGACGGAATGGCAGAGTAAAATTCTAGGGATTAAGTTACGCGTATTTATGTCTGATGACATGAAAAAGAAGAATAGTAAATAGCCTAGTGGTAACTTGGTAAGATAGATAAGAAATAAGGATTTATGCCAGACGATAGGTCATATTTTCGAATATATTACTTAACCCTAATCCAACCCGGTTAAACAAAAGTGAAAGAATAATAGTCTAAGAAATAATATAATAGTGATAAGATCTAAGATATATAGATTAGATTTGCCAGACGAAGTATTACTTTCTAATATATTAACCCTAATCCAACCCGGGTAAACAAGAGAAAGATCTTCTCGAAACACATATAAAACGTACAGTACACGATGTACAAAGTATATGAGGGCTATCCTCTGCAACTCAACTCAAGGTTATAGGGATTGAGTTACAGAGGACAGGGGAAGGTGTCGGATTACAGTAATACAAGGGTCACGTGACTTACTGTAGAATATATATACCTTAGTGGTAGAAATTAAGATGTGTATTTATTAAGGACGTACTAATTAAGAAGTGTACTAATTAAGGCAGTAAAATTTCTACAAAAATCAGGCAATTCTAGGACTAAATTTCACATCGTTTCACCAATTTTCAACCAAAAATGCCGATGTGAAAACAAGAAGAGGGCAGATTTTTCCATTGAATTCAATTTTTAAATGGGATCTATGAAATATAGACAAAAGTAAAGCTAGGGGTTCTAGAGAAACAGATTAGCAAACGGGCCAATGAGCATCCTAGAGTCAACACCATGTTCTTTGCAATGTTTCACTGCCTCCGTTTGATGAAAGATTGGCCGATGATTCTGCTGAAATTTTGAAGGCCTTGGTTCCTGATGAAAACATCGAAGATATCGAAGATGGTTTTATTGGGCTTGAGGTGGAAGATATGGAAGATGTGCAGGAAGACGTAAAAGCCGAAGAAATGCCTATAATTTTATCCATTGATAATTGTATATCATATGAAATTTGATTTTGTCTGCACTGATGCTTTCGCTGAAAAATTCTGAACCTGTATTGAGAGAAAATAGAATACCTTAATATTGTGGGTAAAGAAAAGATAGGTATAGATGTACAAATCTTTACTTTAACAAAATTCTCTAAAATTTTGGTGTTGTACAAATTACGGTATGTAGAAATTAAGATTTGTAGAATTTAAGGAGTGTACTATTTAAGACAGTAAAATTGCTTACTACCTTAAATAGTACACTTCTTAATTTCTACCACTAAGGTATGTCATCAGTTCGCTGTGTTTAGATATAGTGATGACGTCATTTAACGTATCTCAAAGACATGTCAGTTCTCCTGTTGTGCTGTTTGTTTTTTCGGAAAATGTGAAAAATTGTACACGTTGAACCCTTGGGTACAGTAATTAATATATATTGGTGTAAAGTTATGAGCATACTTTTTGCTGAAAATTTTCAAATATTTGGCTGAGTGAAACAAAATATCAAGTGGAATCTTTGTGACTATTAATGGCAGATGTTTGTTCTAGGTATAGTGTTACCTTTAATAGTGAGCGGTCCAATAAAACTCCGCACTTGAAAAATAGGCGGTCATTTTCGACAATTTGGCAGGGCAATCAATGTTGATGACGTCATTGCGACCGCTTATTCACTATGAACGTGTATTAATAATTCAGAACGTCCAAATGATAAACTTCTTTATCCTCAGAGCATGAAATTCAGGAGATAATGAAACTGTGATAGATTCCAAGAGAGAAGAAACCCCTTCTAATCCATGCACCAACTCCTCTTTACATACTTCAGCGAAGAATTCAGGCAGATATATCATCATCGCTCCACCCAGAACTCTAGTAAATTCTAAAAGTTGGATCCATAATTCACCTACTACACGTTGGAAATAATATCCTCGAGAGCAGAGAAACAGTTTGAACTTCAGAAGTCTCATCATCTGAACTCTGCACTGGAAAATCTAGAAGATAAGACTCGAGAAGCAATACAGCCAAAGCTCAGTAACTTCTCCAAATCTCGAACAGACAAATCAAAGATCTGAATCTACAGCTGAATCTATACTCCAATCTACATCGAAATATCTACATCAACACCTTAATCTACATCTTCATACCCTGAAAATCTAAACTTGACACTGCATCTAACTATCTACATCTACATCTCTACCCCTGCATCTAAGCATCTAAATCTCTGAATCTACACCTGAATCAACACCTAAATATCTTAACCCAAGTGTCTCTAAATCTACATCTACATTCTACACCTACTCCCTCCCACATGATGACTTCTCCCCTTCTCCTCCTCCTTCTCTTTCTAAACCCCCTCCTTGTGGAGTGTATCCACGTTCTCTTCCTCTCTTCCGTCCTCTACAGGTCCGACTCAAAGGTAAGTGACGTCATTATCAGGCGATAGAAAGGGGAGTTGATGACGTCATTATCAGAGTTTAGAATGGTGAGTTAGTGACGTCATTATCAGAGTTTAGAATGGTGAGTTGGTGACGTCATTTTCAGAGTTTAGAGTGGTGTGTTGGTGATGTCATTATCAGAGTTAATAATGGTGAGTTAGTGACGTCATTATAAGTCTTTAACAAAAATTATTCAAATAGTAGCGCAAAAGTTTCACTTTCTGCAATTTTGAGCCTTCGGAAGTTCCCTCAAGTGGAATCTTAAAATCCGGATTCGCCAAAATCCTAGGCTCAGTTTCTTCTATAGAGCAAACTGAGTGAAGTCAGAAGTGACGCGATTATCATGAGTTTGAATGGCGAATTGATGACTCGAAAACGCCTAATGTATTAGTAGGGATGTGGCGCCTTAAAATAAAATGTTTCAATTCATAACGTTTCAGTTCAGCAAGAAAATATTATTTAGCGTCATTAGAAGAACAATATGCAGGGCCCTAAGTGAAGGATATAATTACTTCATGCAGAATTTATAAGTTAATAAGCGCAATTAAATGGGATATGAAAGTTTACAGAATGCCATTAAGTTCTTTGTTCACAAATTTAATGAATATGGATACTCTTTTTTCAGGAAAAGATCTCAGACAAGTAAATTAGATTCAAAGATCTGAAGTTTTTAATTTTCTGGTCTAGGAAAATTGTTCTATATATTATCAATTTTCTCAAAGTACGACGAAATTATCACACCAAAGCTTGAAAAATCATCGCGCATCATCAAAATGCTGGTCGCTGATTGGTCAACCATTCCCCTCGCGCTCAGATATTCGACCAATAAGCACGCAACATCATGATAAAATCTAAGATACAGCGCGTTGATTGGTTAATAAACCTCACCCTTTCTCAGGTGCAGACGGTGCTAGCCCGAGGGCTAATTGATAACGGTGACAATGTGACAGTGATGGCACCCATCACCTACGACAAGTTCGCTTCCCTCGACTACCCTAAAGAAACCATGTTCATCTCCCTCGGTAATTTCAAAAAAAATCCCAATATTTTCGTTCATCAAAAAATCTTAATATGACGTTATATCTGATAATTTCTTAGTCCTTAGTGCTCTAAACTTAGGCTATAAGTGCTCTAAGTTTAGGCTTTATCAGCAGGCTTCTCACTGTATGTTTAGTATATCATAAATTGCTCACCTTCTCAGAGACGTTGGCAAGTCTCCAAGACAACACGTTGACAGGGGAACAGACGGAGTCATTTCACGAAGTGATGTCCTACGCAGTCTCATCTTGCGAACAGGTTCATCTGAAGTGATTTGAAAGTGAGAAGTTATAACAGTACATTTGCGACTAAAAGAAATATTTGAATTTGAAACTTGCACAAAATTCGCCACACTTTTCCAGCTGTGCAACCGCCTCGACTGCGTCTCAGCAGTTATGCGATCAAACTTCAAAGTTAAAAGGTAATAGTGCGTTCGGAAAAGATTGTCACTTGCAATTTTCTGGAGAAACGGCTGCCGGGAGTGACTTTTTGATGTGATATTCGTTTTTTTCAGACATTTTTGGATTAAGATAAGCGGGTTTTTACCGATAACTAAATTTTCTTAGCCCATTCTACAGCAGATTCAAATTTCTAATTATTTGCTCCGCTGTACGAAACTGACCACAAATTTCGTTGTCAAAGAAAACGCGCTATCAACGGACCCAAGAAGTGTGAGATAATCAAAATGAGGCTGTTGCAGCACACGTGGATGCTATCCGGAACAAATGGACTGTTTTTCGTCGAGATGAAATAGTCCTAAGGGGTGCTTTGACCTCAAAAAGGATATGCTCCAGATAGGGCAGTTGCAACTTTTGCTCTGGCAATTGTCCAGAAATACAGCCTTTAAATAACTTGAAACCTTCGTTTATCGTGTTAGGCTATTAGTTCAGACCCTTCCGTACACGAGACAACCATTTTTAAGATTTTGACTAATTTTCTTAACATCAGAAACGTGTGTGCTAGCTGTGTACTGCATTATCGGTTACTGAAGTGTTAAATTTGCCACTTTTTAGCTCTAATCGTTATCAATAATGCAGGGGTTAAATTGCAGAAATTTGCCCTGGATGTCAACCAATCATCCTATTCTTTAGTTTTGGACCTGAAGGCACTGAATATGTCCTGAATAGTGAAAATCGGACCATAAAAACATGGTCTAGAAGATGTAGAATTCGCCATACAGCGGGGAGCACCTGAAAACAATCAAAAACAGGCTAGATGACCCACTCAAAATCTTCGTTAACACTGAAAATTTGCAATTCAGTCTGGTAGAGACCCTAGTACTCGACTATGTTGAAATTTTGATATTTTTGGTCATATTTGTCATTTTATGCCTGTAGTGACAATCATTTCCGAACGCCCTAGTATAAACTCATTACATAACTTACATAACAAGCCATAAATCATAACAAAACCTCCCTAGTTTAACGCAGAACCTCCCCCAGTTTAACGCAGTTTACTCCTCCAGTTTTACGCAGTTTTACTCCCCCAGTTTTACGCAGTTTAACTCCCCAGTTTTACGCAGAACCGGAAGTAATCCGGCTACAGCGTCTACCTCACTTCGAGTACGATATGGTGGTTATCAGCACGCTGTATAACGAGTGTGCGTTACCGCTCATGGTGAGCACGGATGCTAACTTCATCCTACTGACTTCTAACAACCGGATACCTATTTATATAAAGTACGCGCTGGGGATACCGGAACAGCCCTCTTTCAGGTGGGAAATAGAGAAATGTACAATATACACAATACAATATACAATATACAATTTCGTGTGTTACTTTGTAAATACTTAAATAGAATGCATATTTTCTTTGAAATTTCAACTCATTTCTAATTCTACTTCTACGTTCGTTTTATTAATTCATCTTCTGAGTTCTGGTAGCAAAGAAGCGTTTTCATCAGAACCGTACAATCTTCCAATCTCATTCAGTCTTTCTTTGCGGGCATTTCGATAGGTTACATTTCGGTTAAAACTACAGTTAGTCGCCAATTACATCGATAAAGTGAAGCAGAAACGCTCGCTAATGTTTGCTCATGTGTTGTATGCAAGCAAGCCTTGAAATGCTAATGAAGATAACCGTTTTCAGCCCTGACAACTGGTCTATGAATGATAAACTGATTTTTACGAAGCGAATGAAAGCGCTGTTCAACCATCGGAAACTACGGAATCTCATGCATTGGTGGTGAGTCCAGAGAAACATATTCCTATTCATCAAGAATTTGTTACCGAAGCCAGTCGGTAGCCTTGATATTTTAATTTCTCTAGAAAACTAAGCCTTTTACTGCTTATGACTTAGAATGGAAGTTTAACTTAGAATGGAAGTTCAAGCTACATTTCAATGGTATGGAATTCAGGCTGGATTCACGATCTTGCAAATATATGCTCCGACTTTGACAATTCGTCCAATGATAGAATAACCTTTCTGATTATTCGCTTTTCTCAGAATATCTTACGTGAGGCTGCTAGACATTATGACACGTACTGGTTTCACTACATAGCAACTCAAACATTATTACAGGTACTACAGAGGGTTAGATAACATCGTTTTACAGGTACTACAGAGGGTTAGATAACATCGTGTACAGATCCATACCCAGCCATACCTCCCTCCTGCACAGCATCCAACAAACTTCCTTGATATTCCAGGACTCTAACCTGGCCATAGACCTCCCCCTACCAACCTTCAGTAATGTCATTCCTATTGGCGGTAAGGGCAACTTATGGATTGTTAATGTTCGGTACTTGAGATTTCTGATTTTAAGGCCCTTTTAATTCGTGAGTTTGGGGAGTTTATTTTGAAAAAACACTAAAAGCGAAGTAATTTCGGAGCAATATTGCAACTATAACCCCATCATATTCCAGGGATTTCGTGCCGGCCAGGCGACCCTAAAGCCCTTCCCCCAAAGATCCTGGACTTCATAAACGGGGCACAGCACGGGGTTATCTACGTTTCCTTTGGGACCATAATGAAACCTTCCAAGATGCTGTACGCTAGTTTGGTGAAGCTAGTCAGCGTGTTCAGGAGGGTTAGTAGTGGGTTATTAAAGTGTGTTCAGGAGGGTTAGTTGGGGGTTATTAAAGTGTGTTCAGGAGGGTTAGTAGTGGGTTATTTGAGTTTTAAAATTTGCAGCACTACTTTATACAGTCAAATTTGGCTACATTTATTAACCTCTCAGGTAAGGCTACATGCAATCACCCTCATAAAACGTACCTCCAGAGTCCAGGTTAGGCTTATAGGCAACATCCAATGATAGAACCCTCATAAAACGTTCCTCCAGGTTCGGCAGAGAGTGATATGGGTGTTTGACGATCTCAGTGTTATTGAGCTCAGTGACAACGTAATGCCTGTGGAACACGTTAGTCAGCAGGACGTCCTAGCTCACCCCAATGTGAGTAAGGAAAAGTTAGATACGTGTTACGCCGTTACGTGAACCGTTCAGTGACACGTTACGTGAAATGTTACTTAAGATGTTACTTGACACTTCACGTACCACGTAATACGTGACAAATTAGGTGACATGTTACGCGACGCGTTACGTGACATGTAACGTGACTTGCTTCATAACACGTTACATATTCTGAACTAGTTGGGGTCTTACCGTGGTGATTTCAGGATATTTAAATAGCTTTTCCGATAGCACCTATTTTATAGCAGTTTATCACACGACCTTTAGCAATCTATTTTACTGGACCTTATTTTCAAATTTAAGCCTTCGTGCGACGTGTGAAGTTGGGAACGCAACACCAAGCCTTAAAAGTTAAAATTATCTGGTTAAATATAGCTAAAAGTCGCGCAATGAAAATTGTTAAAATAGGTGGTATCGGTTAAGCAATTTGATAATTGAAAAGTTAGAAAAGAAGCTCTAATCCCTAAACATGCTAAATGTTTCTATTGCAGGCCCATCCAGAAACAGCAAGAGTTTTATAATGAATTTCTGCCTTACTAACATCGAAGGTGCATAAGTTTACCCGTAGGATCACGAAATCACCATGACACCAACCAATCAGCGCGCGAGTTCACGGTGAACTCGTGCGCTGATTGAATCAGCTGTAAATACTCTAACAGGTTGTGTTATTCGTGACCCACGCCGGACATTTCTCGAGACAGGAGACTATTTACCACGGCAAACCAGCACTGGCCTTCCCCCTCTTCGATCCGCTACAGGTTTGTGTCAGAGTATAACAACAGTTTTGAAGCCCATAGTGGTGTCTCTCGGGGTTTTCAATCTAAAATAGGTTGGCGCTGGCACCAGTTAACAGTGCCAGGCACCGTGAACCAGGTACAAACCATGTTTGTAGGTTTGACGCTGAAATAGGTGGGCCAGTTCCAACTTACAACAATTTATTTTCTGAGTTCTGAAAGTTGTTAACTCTGTAATTTATGTTCTGAGTTATGAAAGTTGTTAACTCTGTAACCAAAAATTAAATCTGACACCAGTTTACTTGAAAAACATTTAACTCTGACACCAGCTCACCCTGACACCAATTCATTCTGACACCAGTTCATTACGACACCAATTCACCCTGACACCACTCCACCCTGACACCAATTCACCCTGACACCACTCCACCCTGACACCACTTCACCCTGACACCACTTCACCCTGACACCACTCCACCCTGACACCACTCCAACCTGACACCACTTCACCCTGACACCACTTCACCCTGACACCACTTCACCCTGACACCACTTCACCCTGACACCACTTCACCCTGACACCACTTCACCCTGACACCACTTCACCCTGACACCACTTCACCCCTGACACCACTTCACCCTGACACCACTTCACCCTGACACCAGTCCACCCTGACACCAGTTCACCCTAACACCAGTCCTGACACCAGTTCAACCTGACACCAGTCCACCCTGACATCAGTTCACCCTAACACCAGTCCTGACACCAGTCCACCCTGACAACAATCTACCCTGACACCAGTTCACCAGTTTCAAATTTCAGTACGCCAATGCGGAGTATATCCATGATAAGGGAATCGGACTAAAGTTCGATATTACAGCATTCTCAGAGGAGATGCTCATCAATGGAATTATGGAGGTAGATTCCAAGTTTTCATTCAAAAATTGATAAATTGAAGAATTTTATTTGATTCAAACTCAGTTCTACTTGGAAATTGTGAGGCATGTCTCACATTGTCTGACGTGAGAATACCGTGGCGCGAGGATTCTCAAGCGAAAGCCGCTTGGTGGCCTGCGTCAGCGGGTAAGACAACGTCCTACAAGTCTCATTACATTAAAATCAGGCCCTTCCCTCTTTTACAATTACTGCGCTCAATAGAGGATAGGGAATAAGATTTTGGTGTGACAAATCTTAGAATTAACCCACCTCCAAATCTGGCAGGTTCTCACTAACCCCACCTACAAAGAAAACATCCGCCAACTGTCAGTGCAGATGAGGGATACCCTCACTCACCCTGTAGATGCAGCTGTGTTCTGGATCCATTACGCTGTCAGGAACAAGGGCGTGGTTCACCTCAAGTCTCATTCCATGCACCTCTACTGGTTTCAGGTAGGTGTGGGGAATCTGAAAGTAGAACGCTGTGAACGTTTTCACTTCCAGCAGCATGTAATAATTCTATTTCTATGTTGATCATAGACAGGCAAAATTTTGTTTATGAGCAGTCTCATTCGCCAAATATTTCTGACAGGAATGATCTGTCCATAACTGAAAAACATAAAACAAGTTAAGGTACATATTTACAAGTCTACATGTGCCCAAAAAAGAGAGGGGTGTCATTGACACTGCCCTCCTCCTCCTCCCCCCCCCCCTTGTTGGGCACATGTAGCCATGTCAGATTTATCCGAGAAAAATGACACTCCCAAAACAACACGCCCCATTTCAGTATTACCTGATAGACGTGAAGATCTTCGTCATGCTCTCCACTCTACTGGTCCTGTACGGCGTGACTGGGATCCTCGTCTGGTGCAGAAACAGGTATATTTTAACACGATACTAATAATTAAAACAGGTTCTTCATCAAATATGGAACGAGATTTGAACTAAATGAAAGTTATTGAACAAAAGTTGAAGATGTTTCGAATACAAAAACTCAAAACGTTAATAGGTACCTTAACCTAGGATGCCGAAACTAACGTTTATCAACAAGAAAGTTTTCGAGCGAATTGAAAGTTAAAATGTTCAAACGAAATTGACCACCAGATTGAAATATTTTCAGGTATGTGATGCGTGGCACTGCCAAGAAAAAGGAAGGCAAAGAAAATGTTCTGAAATCAGCCACAATGGACACCAAGAAGTTTCTAGATGGTCTCAAGGATGAATGAATAGACTTAAACGAAGATACATGAATCTATGAGTTGATCAAGAAGGAAGCCCATAAGAGCATTAACTAAGTAATTATGGAGCAAAGAGTGATTGAATCCAAGTGATAAACGCTTAAATTATTTGAATATGTGAATTCAACTGATCAAAGTATCAAGAACGAACTAAATACAATCTAAGAATCTATATCAGGTACGGACTGTTTATCTGATAATTGAGATGTAGCAACTGGAGTGAACATCAGATACTTTGATCTGAGCGTAATGAGTTGCTTGTATGAGTGTAATCTAAGTGACAGAGGAGTATTGAATCAATTCATAAGCTATCGAACTTTAACTTAAATTTAAAGTAACAAGCTGGTTTTTGCAAAACCACGACCTTTATGATTCGAGCGTTATAGGAAGTACTTACGGACTGAATTCGCTGATCTATGACTAATTTATTCAATGTTTCAATTGTGATTTCATCCTGAGAAATGAGTGAGACTTATTTATAAGTAAAAAACAAATGAGAATTGAATGACTGCCAATTTAAAAGGCACAGAAATTAGAAAATGAAAACGCTGCAAAAGAATTTAATATCGAGATGAAAAGAATCATCATCATATTTGAATAAATGGTATTTGGTAGCACAGTGTACATAATGGCTACATTTACAACGCGTATACGAGGAGTACCTTCGAGAAAGTACACACGCAACAAAACTAAGGAACACGAATGTGAAATGTACATCCTATTGGGAGCGCGCGCATAGCATAACTCATCTAGTCACGTGATCAAAAGTTTCGGTTGCGTAGCGCGCGGTCAAGTTTTCCTACGGATTGCTAGTTGCGCTGTCGATCACGTGAGTTCATATTCATACCTCATAGAATAATGTTACATAGTTTAATTGATGTACACGAGCTTTGGTATTTGTTTTCTTTCTTTTCTTCTTCATCGACTTCGTTTTTGTTTTGCGTTCGGAGCGCCATCGATGTTTCCATATATTCAATGTTCTTGAATCCCAACTCTCAAATTCAACTAGACGCAGTCTTGAATTGCCTGCTATCTTGAACTGTCGGCTTCCGACCGGATTGCCGACTGGAAAGTTAACAACGGTACCTTGTTAACAACGGTACCTTGTTAACAACGGTACCTTATTAACAACGGTACCTTATTAACAACGGTACCTTATTAACAACGGTACCTTATTAACAACGGTACCTTATTAACAACGGTACCTTATTAACAACGGTACCTTATTAACAACGGTACCTTATTAACAACGGTACCTTGTTAACAACGGTACCTTATTCACAGTGGCACCTTATTTACAAAGAGACATTATTTACAACGACACATTATTAACAACGGCACCTTATTAACAACGACACATTATTTACGACACATTATTAGCGACACCTTAGGAAAGAGCAGAGCAACAACAACTTCAATAAACTGGATCGAATTAATGATTAGACTTGCTGCACATGCCTTTATATATGACGTTGACACCACTCAGTAACCCAATCAAGTATGACGAATAGAGTTACGTGCACATACCAACTCTATGACGTTGACACCACTCTGCATGACGAACAGCGTTACCTGCACATACCAACTCTATGACGTTGACACCACTCTGCATACGAATAGCGTTTCGTGCACATACCAAATCTGTGCGTTGACACCACTCTGCATACGAATAGCGTTTCGTGCACATACCAAATCTGTGACGTTGACACCACCCAAACTAGTGAGCCTAGCTTGAGGTATGTTGAAAAAACTGATATCAGGTGAGGCAAGTGAGGCTAAGCCTGCTCTGCATCAACCCCTTGCTACGTTGGTGCTAATTTTTTATTTTACATTTTTAATTGAAATTTAAACAATTTTCCACAAATCTACAATCATGTCCCTCCTGCCCCATGGGAATTACGGTCCCATATAAGTCGTGACAGATCACATAGAATGTAGATCAAAGTGAAATATTATTAGATAATCTCATTGAACTTTTCTTATTCATTCCAGTATGAAGCTTGCATAAATCTATGAGCATGTTATGAGCATGATTTTCAATTCTTTATTATTATTTTTTCCTACTAACTTTAAAGACATGGACTGATCAGGGTACAGCAATTCTGTACTGTGGTTAGTAGATAAAAATATCATAATACGATAATAGGAAGCATAATATCGTTTGGTATCTTCTTCCTACACAGAGGCTTAGAATATCTTTGTGTTGTATAATTGTTGTATTGTAGGCCCTCTCGTCGTTTTGCTTTTCTGCGGAGATATATAAGACTGAAGACATGTCGTATTTTAACTCTTTTATTATCTTATTTCTGAAGTTCTGACGCTCCGAAAACAGTGTAGGTGCCTTGACACCTGTTCAGCTTATCCTGAAACCTGAATACAGTTTATCTTTTGGTTTGACAACAGCATTTTACAGCCTATCGACACCAGTTTATTGACACCAATAAACTCACATGCCTATTCGATGTGCATCGCAATTTCTTCTTATTCATTTCAATTTTGAAGACTTCGGACAATCGTAACTTCACATTGCGCTCCATGTTGAAATGGTCACTATAGAGTTGTGAATCTTACTTCATGCATCCATTATGTCCAATCTTCCAATCAACGATCATTGGACATGTCCATTCGACATAATGGACAGCTTTTGTGACCATTTTCCGTGTTCCAATGCCAGAACATTGAATCACAACTGCTGCTAGTACGTTTTTAGATTACAGTAATAACCCTAGTCCATTTCATGGAGTATACTGTGCCTCATTATCTTAAACAACGCTATAATTCTCCATTTCTCACGGCAGCTGGTTAAATTTCAACAATATATTACAATTTATATAGGTCTTGAACTATGATTAGGCAATATTTGACATCATAAAATTCCACTTTCAAATCATTAAAATAGCATCATTCTCTGCACCGCCTATTTTCCGAGCAGTAACCTAATATTCGTAAACACCACATAGAAAGTAAATTCCATCAATATAAAGATTATAACCACTCGGCTCAATTTGTAGTTTCTCTCTTACATTGTGTTTTTAATTAAACTAAATTGCCTCCTATTGTTATTGTAATTAAAGTGCTTTGAAATAGTATGGGCATTGGACACAGTAATACAGCTACAGTATTTCAAATGGCTACGTTATTAGAAAAATAAATGATCAATTGTTCCCTTTTTTTATTGAGAGGAAGAAATTACAGAATTCAATGTAATACGTGTACGTAGTTCATTTCCCTAGAGAGAATTTCAATTATTATCAATGATTTGCCTTCGCAAATCATTTTTGTAATCATCTACAATTTGTTAACTAAAGGAACTATTACACCACATCAAAGTTTCACCGTTATAATTATAAAGTAAATCATAGTTATAAAGTAAACTATAATTATCTTGCTGATAGCATTCAAAAAGAAGTTATAGTTTGCTCCCTTATATTTTGATAAGTTCATCAAGAAACGGTGCCTATTTGTGAACCATTTTACTCTACATCACCTGTGTGACGCTTGTTTCTGATTTCACGGATCATTGGATCGTTGAATAAATATCGCACCTCGTTTTCAATGAGAAGAAATTCCTTTGATATTTATTCTCTTTCGACTTAGTGGTACAGGTACAATCTGGGAACAATGTGGTTTTTGACACCTCACATTTTATTGTGGTTCTAATTCACTCCATTCTCTTGTTCACTCCATTGTGTTTTCTTTGCTATATTCAATCAAGAGGTGTAGGTGAAATAGAAATAGAAAGGTGTAGAGGTGTAGGTGTAGGTGTACATCGTAACAATCTATTGTAGGTACAACAGGTGTTGTACATGGGGCTACCATTATCAGGTGAATTGATAGGTAACGCGCAAAACAAAGAATGAAAACAAAGAATCACCTGAAATGACATCATTATTATATCTTAAAATGGTGAGTTGGTGTCGTCATTTTACCACACCACAAAGGGGATAGTTGATGACGTCATTACCACAAAAGGGCATGAGTTGATGACGTGTTGATGTACCTGTTTTTGAGATCGAGAGTGGACAGTGTCAGCATGATCATTGTTTGAAATGGAAAACCACAAACGGCGATGATATATTTTCTCAGAACCTTGCTAACTAGTTTGTCATGAGTAACTTGGACATTTGAACACACTGAACCAGCAGCTGTTGTCTTAAATCTATAGTTGTAAAGAGGATGTTGTCTTAAATCTGTAGTTTTAAGAGTTAAGAGGTTACCTATCACACTAGAGCTGATACAGGTGGTACTATTGTTTGTTAGTTTCTCTCTTACTTTCTTACAGCTTCATATTATAGACGTTTGTCTGTTTTTTAGACTTTTCTGTTTTATCTCAGCTTTGTTCGAGACGAAATATTTCTTTAGAATTGTGTTCTTTAGAATTGTGTTGTCGAACATTATCACACGAGGCGTTGGTCGAGTCTGATGATTTTTGATAGATTACGATCCATGAGTTAGTCAATTATATTATCACCCGACTTAAGCGGGTTCGGTACGTTTCTAGGTTCGGTAGTTCGGTATGATCGGTAGTCGATTTCAAAATCATATTTTACTTTAGTCAAAATTGTGTTTTTGAATTAGAATCAGTTCCGAGTGTTTCATTGGAAAATCGATAAGCGCAACTGCCGAGCCGCACGATCGTACCAAGCCAAGAAACGTACTGTCATGAACTTAAGTCGGATCATGAATTCTGAGTTAAAATTTGTTTCTGGGCCATCAAGTACGAATTTTTCACCGCAAATATTTGTTTATGTACCCTAACAACTAACATTTATTGTCAGCTTGCCCGTTTAAGTAGAGAGTTATCACCCTTTATGTGCCCTAAATTAACCCTTAATGAACCCTAAATGAACCCTATATGCGCCCTAAATGTACCTTATATGCACCCTATACGCACTCTTGATGAACCTTTGGTCCTTTGGTGCCCTTTTTTTGCATTTGGGGTGCATTTGGGGTGCATTTAGGTTGTATTTAGGCTGCATTAGCATATAGGGTGCATCGTTCGACTGGTCATTGACCATTGATTGGTATGTTATTGACAAATGAAACCATGAATTAGAGTCAGTGTGAAGCGTAGAATCCTGCTATGAACTGGTGTCAGTCTGTACTGGGCACTGGTCTCAGGACCAACTTGTACTGGGAAAATCTGGTATCTTAGACTCGGAGTCTGATTCAGTATGTGTGTGTCTAGGACCCCGGCTAATAAGGACCCCCCTCCTAGCTATATTAACTCTTATAGGCAAATATCATAGCTCCCTGGATTTAAATTAGCAGCTTATAATAAAACGCTGGTTAGCGTTTAGAATATTGATATGGGCACCCTTCTCTATATTCCTTGTGTCATTGTACTATCTCACCCGGAACCACAGTAATTATATACGCACCATTTCTCATTAGCATACCTCTCCCTGCTCCAGGCGCCTGGACGATATATATATATATATAGCAAGCATATATATAGGAGAACAGTCACGTGATCTGTCTTACACGGGTCACGTGATCTATCTTACATAGGTCACGTGACTGATTTCAACCAATCACGCGGCGCAGGAGTTTTCACCATGGTGATCACGTGCACGGGGTTTGCGCGCGCAGTCCCCGCTAAGCCGTGGTAAGATAGGTGGTAAAATAGTCATTGTCCACCCTTCCTCTCTTTCTGTATTATAATCTGTGAGGCTAAGACACCTCTTGCGTATGTATATTAGAGTGCAATCAGGTGCTCCTTTATAATATTTTCTCCCTCCTCCTCCCCCTCCTAGCTCCATTGAGTCGCGTAAAATGGGCAGCTCTCGCACCCCGCTCAGTGTTATGGTAAACGATCCTCCCCTCTCTCCTCCTCTCGGCTGCGCTGCCCTTTGTGTCATTGTGTTTTGTCATCCTCCAAGAAGACAGATCATCTTGTTCTCTGCCTTCCGATTGGTTAGGACGATTATAACGGAGTCTTCCCATTGGTCCCCCCGCCTCTATATGTCGTTTCATTATGTGAAATCTATACTAGATTTGCTTGCGGAGTGCTGTCTGGGCAGCGCTCGGAGAGGGTGCATGTTTTATGCAGGAGCACTGAGCGCTCTGTCATTTCTCCCCGGACCCTATGCTAATTCTCCGTTCTCGATAGCCATTGGTTAGCCCCTGGGGAACGGTGGGCTGCGATTGGTCGGTCCGGGACAGAGAAAAGATTCTCATCATTGGTAAGCAGTGGAGCATCCTAACTGAGTGAAAGGAGAGAGGGGAGAATAAGTATTGGGTTAGGGGGTCTGAGAAGCCATTTAGTGAATCAGTTCGCAGGTTTCGTTGCTATGGTAACCAAGAAGAGTCCTTATCGAGTCTTATCTCAGCCGCCAGCGCTATCAGCAGAGGGATGCCCAGTTATTTTACTCCAGGTAAAAAGACTTTTATATTGAACTTTAAAAAAACAGAATGCTTTACATTATGATTTGAAAAGATAAAATATTTGTCCTGGCATGTTTGAATTTCCCAAAATAAGCATTTCAAATAATTACAATATGTTTCAGGGACTGGTACTAAGAAAGACGAAGCTGGGTAACCGTGAGTTGGCTGATTGAACCTCTTTTCTTATTCTGCTGCTAATAATATCATCAAATGTTAGACTCAACCTATATTAGATCTTTAACTTTGATCATCATAAAATGATAGACTCAACCTTTATTAGAGCTACAATTTTAATCAAGGATCGTTTACATAATGCATAATCGATATAATATTTGCCCGATATAAATCCCCTCTTGTAATCATTGCCAAGTTGAGATGGGTTGTAATGGTTACAATATAATGATTGATGGCTAGTTTTATCATTTAAAACCCAGCAAACCCCTCTCAAACAATGACTAATCAGTAAGCGATGAATAATCGGTAAACGATCGTTACTTAAATTTAATAACCGCGCCTTGCTCTAAGCGTATATCTCTATGTTACGATCCTAGAAAGCTAGCCCTCCTAACGCTTTTAACTTTTATCAAAATTATAAAACCCTTTTATATTAAAGCAATGGGGTACCTTTCATAGGAGTATATAGTTGCTTTATATCACAGCTGGCAAACTATAATAGCAATAAATATGCACACAGAATAACAATAGACGTCTTAAATACGGGTAACTAGCATGGTACGACACAGTAAACTGGTGACTTTGAACTGTCTACTTTCTCTGTTGCCACATTTACACACCTGTAGTGGTGTGTAATTCTCTACTACTACTAGTGTAATAATCACTGTAGTAAGCACTATTCATACTATATACCGTCTGTCATATAGCTGGTATAACAGATGTTTCAAGGGTTGTTGGCCCTGTATTGCTTAGTGCCATGCGATATTATAGACATACTGCTAAATCAGTTATACTCTAATCTCGTCTCTCTCAAACCACTTCAATCACCCTGAGAGTTACCATGGTAACTCCCCTTACTAACAATTACTGTAATTCATTTTTATAGTTTATTCAAAAATTCACAGTCGCCATGATAACACTGCCAGAACATTGTCATTTATCATGAAAAGTAACACTGTTAGGACATTGCTATTGCGACGTATGTGATTATACTGATAAGATTTAGATTACCATGGTAACACTGTCAGCAAATTGTCAGTTACCATGGTAACACTGTCAGTTACCATGGTAACTTTTCCAAAACACTGCCAGTTAACAATGCATGATCCACACCAATATAGTTCTTGATTCTTCCTCATTGATGCTTCTCTTTATTGCTGTTAAGAATTAAAGTTAAACAGGAATTAAACCTTATCATTTGGCCAATTTTAGACTTATTTGCTGCCCTTTTAGCGCTAACAGGATTGTGCAGCTTAATTGTAATTGTCGCGTTCGCGACAAGGAATTGTTAGAAATATCCTTGAATCTCATGACAGGTCTGTGGTAATTTAATTTATCGGACTTTTCCATAAAATTGGCAGATTATTATAAGCTTGCCCGTAGGATCATCATGACATCGACCAATCAGCACTCGAGTTTACAGTCAACTCGCGCCCTGATTGGCCATAGTCCAATGGACCTGTGGGTAAGCTGACACTCTGAGATGTTACAAAGGAATAGTAAAATGCTCCTTTGCTCAAACACCCAAATTATCCTTAGTCTTAGAGCCGCGCGCAGAACTTTCCTGGGCAGTGATGTCAAGAATTCGACGCAAATGAGCAATAAAATCTGTTTCTAATGTATGGTTATTCTTGACATTGCTTTCCACTGAAGTTTTGTCCGCGACTTTAAGTATTTACTTCCTCACTTTGCAATGGATCTTGGCATGAAATTAGGCTTTTGGGAAGACAGTTTGGCTGAGTTTCTGTTGAATTTCCTCTCCCAGTCGGCTGAGCTACTACGGAGCCAAATTGTTGCTTATTGGGGCCTTATTGGACTGTTACGAACTCTGCCAGTTTCTGTAAAGTGAGGAAGTAGGGTGTTGGGCAAGGCACGGAGGGTCCGAGTGTTGCTTCACGCATCTCACCCGGGGGTGGTAACGTAGCAACGCGTCATGACCACGCCCCCCTGCACGTGGACACACCAACTTTTGCCCTAGGGGTTGTGAGTGTCTGGGTGTGTGTTGTGAGGCATTGTTACGGCCAGGCCGTGTCTTTAGGTGACTGTTAACTGGCAGTTTGACAAGAAATACTAAGACATCGTGAATCTTAACTTCTAAATGTTTTAATTTTCAGTTTCAATAATGATTTAATATTTCAGGTGAGGATAAGTACATTCTGAGGGATTCGTGAGTTTTTATGTAGTGTTATAGGTGTAATCTCTTGTGGTAAAATGTCGCTGTAAGTTTGTCTTAACTCTCATAGAGCAACCAAGATTTGTTTATTGCTATCCTCAATTTCGTTTTCTTTAAGTTTCATTTCTCGAGTTTGAGCATTAGCTGGCTTGATTCTTTTTAGGTTTAAGCTTTGACACAAGTTATCGCTGAAAACATAATTTAATTCTCTATTAATTATAAATTTTCTAATGATATTCTATTCTATTAATATTTTTATCCAGGATTAACATAAAATGGATTGGGGCTATCCATATTCAATAATACGCGAGTGGCTTTTTAAATGATGGATAATCAGATGAACAGCCTACAACAAATTTTGCCCCTTTGCCCAACACCCCTTAGAATTAGCAATTAATGTATACTACCTCACTTTACTAAGGGTGCCAAATAAATCATAATCACCTCTGCTGAATGAACCAGATAAATGGAAAATAAAATTTCTAAAAGGAAATGTTCTCAGAGTTAAGTTTTCCCATATAAAACTGAAAGCACGTTCCAATTGGTGGCACCCTGCAGTAAAGTGAGGAAGTAGGGTGTTGGGCAAGGCACGGCGGGTCCGAGTGTTGCTTCACGCATCTCACCCGGGGGTGGTAACGTAGCAACGCGTCATGACCACGCCCCCCTGCACGTGGACACACCAACTTTTGCCCTAGGGGTTGTGAGTGTCTGGGTGTGTGTTGTGAGTCCTTGTTACGGCCAGGCCGTGTCTCAAAACAAGTAGGAATATCTGACAATGTGGCATATAACACAATAAATATTTAGAAAATTCATGTCCAATCGATAACCTACAAACTATTTCCCAGAACTGGAAACCATTGGAACTGTATTTAAGGAAAACGCAAACGCAGAATCAAAATTCGTAACATGTGGGCTATCGAGCCCAGGCTCTTGGATTGCAGAAACTGTGGAGCTCAAAGTGGAAGATGAGGATAGCATCGAAGTCTGTACTTGTACAACAAATACCAATACATTCACATGTACAGATACAACAAATTGTTTAGTAGAAGTCGATACCGAAGTTAAAATGAAGTACAAATTACCTGACTCTGTCACTGATAGTACATTTTACCGGTGTACGGTAAAGGTCGGAACTGGTGACGATATTGCTACTGACACAGCAATGATTTATGCTGAGAAAATAGGTTGGTGATTCACAACGTTGTAGCTTACCCACAGGATACCGTAGTCATGCTGGCATTTGACCAATCAGTGCGAGAGTAGGCAACGACCGGTTAACCGAACCGCAACCGAAATACCGGTTAACCGGGCGTTTTAAGCCAACCGAAACCGTAACCGCAACCGAATTTTTTGATTTCGCAATTAACCGTTTAGGGAAATCGGTCGTTTAACCGAACCGAAACCGAAATACCGGTTAACCGGCGTTTTTAGCGAACCGAAACCGAAACCGTAACCGGATTTTTTGAGAAATGGTAACCGGTCGTTTGGTATGCGAGAGTCTACGGTCCACTCGTGCGGTGATTGGTCAGTACCATCGGACCTGTGGGTTAGCTAGTTCGCCACTGATGAAAGTAGGATTTTAGTTTGATCTTAAATTATGTCCGATATAGTATATCATGGAATCAGGTCGAATCAAGGCTTACCATAACTTTAGAAATAGAAATATCTACAATGTCATATCGCAATGTCAGAAATACAATCATAGCCCCATGTAAGACAAAACTCGAAGCTATGGTTATGATAACATGAAATACTCATATATCTGAACATGAAATGATTGGCCACCATGACAATCAACAAATGAGTAAAAGATTAAATATTATATTTAATATTTAATTAATTTTAATTCAATACTTAATTAATTTAAATCCTTCAGAATTAAAGTATTGGGACGATGGGAGAAGCTATGCTGAATATGACTACTACCTTGCTGGCGACACTTTCACGTTCATGTTTTTCGGAGCCAACGTTTTCAAGATTGTCAGTGGAGGAGGAGATGATTCCATGTGTATTATTGCTGGTGTGACGTCAGAACCAGTAGGAGCAGATTCCAAAGCTACGGTAATGAACGAGAAAGGGGAGGCGAAAATAAGGTTTTTTTTCTTCTTAAAACTCGCTAATAATTCGTTTCACATCAATATGTCTCGTAGGGTCGTATCCTATCGGAATTTTTCCCAGGTGACATTGCCGGATGGAAATAGAGTCATTGGTGATGGATCAACCTCGTGCATAGTTTGGTTTGACACTAACGGTAGTAATGAAAAAGATGCCGACGATGTGGATTTGACCTTTACTGTTACTGATCTTGATGGAAAGAAGATTGCTGGTAAAATATATAATTTAGAATATAAGGCTCCCTCATTTTTCAAATGCATATTACATGGCTCATAAGCCTATATTTGCAACCATATGCATCGGGTTATTTCTATACTATAGGGTCTGTTAGATCCTATAACCCCGGTTGATAGGGTGTTTACAATGATGACTCCGACATTGATTCAATATGAAAGTTTAAGTAGACTGATATTCGGCTCACTTCATAATATTCTGTTCACCTTATGATATACATAGATCATTTTCATGCAAAATACTCTTTTTAAACTTGGCTTCCCTCGTCTAACACGCCTCAATATCAAACTATTTTGGTGATGATATCTTATTGTCCTTAATCCTTATCTTCACTCGCAAGTGCTTTTGTCGAAATTTCTTCTGTCATAACGAAGAAAAAAAAAAGATTATATCTCCCGGTTTACAACTGGATTTACAACCAGCTATTTTTTCAGAGGTGTGCTCAGTGGGTCAGTTCTACGACAAGGAAAATGATGAATGTGCAGCTTGTATTGATAACGAGTATAGACCTACTGCCTTCAGCCAGTTTATTGGGTGCAAGAACTGTCCGGCTGGCGAGCAGCCAAATTCTGACAATTCAAACTGTGCAGCCTGTGATGAGGGGGTGAGTTGAATAGAGTTGAAAATCTCAGGTCAGTTATATCGTTTAAACTTCAATTTCTTGAGACAAACGCACTAACAAACATACACACAGACATAGACACAGACACACAATCACACAGACAGACACACAGACAGACACACAAACAGACACACAAACAGACACAGCTCAGAACTAAAATTGCTACATTTTCAGCAATTCTCCTACGCAACCACTGTGTGTGAGGAATGTCCTATAGGAACGAAGTCCACAGTCGATAAGACCAAGTGTGAACCATGTCCTCCTGGAGAGTACCAGGTAAAGCAGCGGAATTATAGGAGCTAGGCCAATCAGCGGGCAGAATTTGGAGAGTTCTGTGCGCTCATTGGTCGAGAGACACCGTGGGAATGAACTTAAGATTAACCAATCAGCGTACATGAATTTATAATACTACGAGGTTATTGGTCGAGCTTGCATTTATTTGGCGAAGCACAGGACTTTTCATCACGTGACTTCTGACTTAGAGGTGTGTCTATTTTCAGGATGAAGCAGGACAGTCAGTTTGTAAACCTTGTGCAACTAACCAGTACACTAAACCTGGAGCAGGAGACTGTATCACTTGTATTGGGTAAGTTAGACACCATCATCTCTTGTATTGGGTAGGTTAGATACCTGTATCACTTGTATTGGGTAAGTTAGATACCTTCATCTCTTGTATTTGGTAAGTTAAATACCTGTATCACTTGTATTGGGTAAGTTAGATACCTGTATCACTTGTATTTGGTAAGTTAGATACCTGTATCTCTTGTATTGGGTAAGTTAAATACCTGTATCTCTTGTATTGGGTAAGTTAGATACCATCATCACTTGTATTGGGTAAGTTAGATACCTTCATCTCTTGTATTGGGTAAGTTAGATACCTGTATCTCTTGTATTGGGTAAGTTAGATACCTGTATCTCTTGTATTGGGTAAGTTAGATACCTTCATCACTTGTATTTGGTAAGTTAGATACCTTCATCTCTTGTATTGGGTAAGTTAGATACCATCATCACTTGTATTGGGTAAGTTAGATACCATCATCACTTGTATTGGGTAAGTTAGATACCTTCATCACTTGTATTGGGTAAGTTAGATACCATCATCACTTGTATTGGGTAAGTTAGATACCTTCATCACTTGTATTGGGTAAATTAGATACCTCAAAGGCTTCCTCAGCAAACTTGATGAAACTGTCCGGATATTATGTTGAGTAATATTAGAGCATTGTGGTACTGATGTTGGCATTTCGTTTTGCGCCCCAAATGCGGATTTATGTCTGAAAAAGACCGTTTTGGCACGATTGGCCGTTTAATATTAGGTATTTTTGCTACGTTTGAGAGCCCGCTAATGGACTTTCTGAGCAAGTACACATTAGCAAAGCACTTATTATTCGGGTGCCATCACGCACCGCTAAAAGAACCCAATCGCGTCGTGATATGTCGCGAGACACCGCGGTAAAAGTGACGCTAAAGTGGTTAATAACAATCTCTCTCTCTTCAGAACAGTAGATGCGAATAAAGATTCCTGTGCGCCTTGTGGCCCCAATCAGTTCTTTAAGACGGATAGCCACGAATGTGTTGATTGTGGAGCTGGGCAGATAGCTATTGGAGAAGGTCAAGCCTGCTCTGACTGTCCGCCTGGCACTTTCAAAAGTACGTAATTTTTAGAATATCATCGGTAATATCGGATTGAGGAAAGTTTATTTTAAAGTGTAAGTTTATTAACATTATGACTTTAGACCATTTATTTAGCTAATTTTATCATAATAGTTTCAAATCCCTTTAAAGTTTTAACGCCTTTTGCAATTTTGAGTCCCCAGGCTATGACCATTTTCATTTTATTTTCTAAACCAGCTAAACGCATCACGATTTGAAAACCCGCACAAAAACCCGCACAATACCCCGCAGATGATGCAAACGTATGTGAAGATTGCTCTGCGGGTACTTACCAACGTAATCAAGGGCAAAGTAAATGTGACGATTGTAACGCCTTCTCTGGACAGTACCAGACGGAGGTAGGCCAGTCCTACTGCAAGTCTACTGAGCCGGGATACCAGCTCGACAACGGGGATGTTACAGGTGGGTGGTGTCAGGGGTGATGTCAGGGGTGGTGTCAAAGGTGGTGTCAAAGGTGGGTGGTGTCAAGGGTGGGTGGTGTCAAGGGTGGTGTCAGGGGTGGTGTCAAAGGTGGTGTCAGGGGTGGTGTCAGGGGTGGTGTCAGGGGTGGGTGGTGTCAAAGGTGATGTCAAGGGGTGATGTCAGGGGTGTGTGGTGTCAGGGGTGGGTGGTGTCAGGGATGGTGTCAGGGGTGGGTGATGTCAGGGGTGGTGTCAGGGGTGGGTGGTGTCAGGGATGGTGTCAGGGGTGGTGTCAGGGGTGGGTGGTGTCAGGAGTGGGTGGTGTCAGGGGTGGGTGATATCAGGGGTGGGTGGTGTCAGGGGTGGGTGATGTCAGTCCTACTGCAAGTCTACTGAGCCAGGATACCAGCTCGACAACGGGGATGTTACAGGTGGGTGGTGTCAAAGGTGGTGTCAGGGGTGGGTGGTGTCAAAAGCTGGTGTCAGTGGTGGGTGGTGTCAGGGGTGGTGTCATGGGATGGGTGGTGTCAGGGGTGGTGTCAGGGGTGGTGTCAGGGGTGGGTGATGTCAGGGGTGGTGTCAGGGGTGGTGTCATGGGATGGGTGGTGTCAGGGGTGGTGTCAAAGGTGGGTGGTGTCAAGGGATGGGTGGTGTCAGGGGTGGTGTCAGGGGTGGGTGGTGTCAAAGATGGTGTCAGGGGTGTGTGGTTTCAAGGGATGGGTGGTGTCAGGGGTGGTGTCAGGGGTGGGTGGTGTCAGGGGTGGGTGGTGTCAAAGGTGATGTCAAGGGGTGGTGTCAGGGGTGTGTGGTGTCAGGGGATGGGTGGTGTCAAAGGTGATGTCAAAGGTGGGTGATGTTCAAAATATTTGAGAAAAATCATATTTTCCTCCCAGCTGCTCCCGTGGAATGTGCCAAGAACTACTTCTCAACGGGAAACACTGCTACTTGCACGGCATGTGACCCTGACAACGCTGAGTACACGGAAACCACTGGGGCTACCTACTGCAGTATTTGTGTGAGGGGCACGCTTACCGATGGGGAATGTGGGGGTGAGTATTTGCGCAATGTCAGCATTTCACTCGGAAAAGTGAGCGCGTGCAATGTCAGCATTTCACTCGGAAAAGTGAGCGCGCGCAATGTCAGCATTTCACTCGGAAAAGTGTGCGCGCAATGTTGGTTTTTCAACTGCGCGCCTTAATCAGTTATCTAATGGATTTATAGTTAAATTTTCCTGCAGAATTCTTTTCTACTTCCAATGACAATATGCCAGTAACAATGACTATTCCGAATCCATCTTTAATTCCACTTTCTCTTTTACTCCAAATGCATTCCTCCTTCCATCTCTTGACCTGTTTTCCTCAGTCACCCAGTGCAAGGAGGAAACTATCCAGTCGGAGGGAGTAGGAGACGGCACCTTTGTCTTTACCCCTACCAAAGTGGACACCACATTCACTGTGGCCTGTAAAAAGGACGACGAATCCTCCACTGAACTTGTGAAGAGGTGAGTTTGTAAGAATTTCAGTTTACAAAAATTCTGAGAGGGATTCGTGAAAAAGAATCAGAGAGGGGTCTGAGAGAGAAATGAATTGTAAAAGACAAGGAGAGTTATCTTAGAAGTTTTGAAGAGTTTTCGGTAGGCTGCACTAAACATGGACGATATGACTCATTCCACATCATGACTCATGGATCATTCCACATCCTGATCATTGTTAATTCCACATATTGGTTATTCCACATGCTGATCATATTGGTAATTCCACATATTGGTTATTCCACATGCTGATCATATTGGTAAGTCCACAATATTGCTTATTACACATCATTTTGATCATTTCCAGGTACTGCCGGTACAACCAGTTAACCAGAGAAGGGGAATGGGCGGACCCAGACTTCAGTTCTTGTAGCAGCCCCTACACTGAACAAGTCCAGAGTCTGGAGACAGCCTTTAACTCTGTAAATGTGGCGGTAAGTTACAACTTCCTCCACTGACGATCCGCCAGATATTGCTAGAATTTAATAACCAATCCTGTAAATGTAATACTTCTCCATCACTTCAAAAAACAAAAAATATCCACCGATATTCCATTCTGGTAAGTTACAAGTTACTGATTTCACGGCTTGGGTCGCACTGAGTAGTAGTACTTTAATAGGTAAAGTACTCAGTAATTACAAGTTATTGACAGCATCCCAAGGTCCATGAACCGGCATTCCGCCCCATATTGCTAGAAATTATCAACCAATCCTGTAAGATTTCTTCCACCCATTTAAAAAACAATAAATATATTCCAACGATTTCTTCCGCTCATTTTCAAAACGTATCTCAGAACAAAGAAGCAACATCTACTTCCATCAACGAGTTGAAAGACACGGCTACTAACGCTGATAAGATGGCTCCTAAAGACCTAACCTCCATCGCAACATCCCTGACTTCTCTCAGTACCAACTTAAAAAGCACGGAGGGTGCCGAACTGGACACTGAATCGGTAAATAAAGCAACTAAATCGGCTGCTATATAAACAAAGTTGTATTCTTGCTCTGTAAATTGAATTTTAGCACATGATTGCTTGCACATGATTAATTTAAACCGCATATAATATATTTTGACGTACTTCAAAATATTTCAAAATTCAAATATCCCAGGCATCCGCCGTAGCGGACACAGTCAGCTCCGTGGCCCACGCGGGGGATACCAAACTGGCCTCCGTGCCGGAGGAGGAGAAGGAGAACATGATCGAGTGCGTGGAGACCGTGGCAAACTCGCTGAGTCCGGGCGTAGAGTCCGTCTCTAAGGACATCGCCATGATCAAACTAGCTACTGTCGACACAGGTATTAGCAGTGAAAGGCTTAGCTTTGTATGTGGTATATTCTCTTGAATTTATATCGAGTTTTCGAGGCTGTAAATCTGGTTGCTAATTCTAATTTTAATTCTGGTTGCTAATTCCAGTTACGATTCTATTTTTACACAGAAAATGCCGTTGCCCTGCCCAAACCCACTGCAATGACGACTGCTCCTACTCTGAAAATGAAGAAAGTTCCGATGAAGGATGGAGTTTCGGTTGCTCCGTCTGTAGCAGTCTTTGATAAGGTTTAGAATGTCTATATTTCTATAAATTTGCAAAATACAATCAATTTGTAGGATTAATAATTTAATATATTCATGTTTCAGAAAGTTTGTTGATCTATATCTTGATATTTTCAACTTCACCTTGTATACTTCACATTTTTACTATATTTTAATTCTACACGTTAGGAAACCGCTGCGGCCCTCTTCCCTGCTCCCAAGCAGTCTGCAGCTTCTAACGAGGATCAAGATGACAACGTTCTGAACGTTGAGGAGTCGCTCAGTTCTACTGTCATTTCTTTGGAGTTTGGTAATAAATAGAGCGAATCAAAAGTCTTTAAACCCTACCATGGTGGTCAAGAGTCCACAATAATTCTGTTATACGCTTAAGGTTGGTTCTTTGGAGGTTAGTATTAAATAGAGCGAGTTCTACTGCTATTTCTCAGGTGCCTATTCAACCTGTATTTCACAGGACTTTCCTACCTATAAGATAGACATTGGAGCTTGAACACAGTATTAGTTCACCCAATCACCCAATATAACACGCTGGGGTTTGACCAATGAGGGTGCAGGATTTGGATGATGCTGCGCCCTGATTGGTCGAACCATGAAGTTCTGTGGGTAAACCATAGAACGCTGTGATCGCTAATTACCATGGTTATTACCATGGTTACTCCCAATTACCATGGTTACTCCCAATTACCATGGTAATTACCATGTTTACTCCCAATTACCATGGTTACTCCCAATTACCACGGTTTCTCCCAATTACCATGGTAATTACCATGTTTACTCCCAATTACCATGGTTTCTCCCAATTACCACGGTTTCTCCCAATTACCATGGTAATTACCATGGTTTCTCCCAATCACCATGGTTACTCTTCCCCTCAGTTTGACTCGTCCGGTGAAAGCAATGAGCTCGACGTTGACATTGATATTCCTGTAGATACTTCAAAGGACAGTGAAAAATACAAAAAGTTAGTTTTTTCGTTCCTTATTTCTTAACATTGCTCAATATCGTTATTGAGTCCTGCCAATCGTTTACTCATCCAGCATCCTTAATGAATTGAATAATTTCGTTACTTACTCCGCAAGAAATTCACGCTTTATTTCTGTTAAGTCCCTGTGTAATCCCTCTTTAGTCCCTGTCTAATCACTGTTTAATCCCTGTTTAATACCTGTTTTAAATACCTGTTTAATCACTGTTAAATCCCTGTTAAATCCCTGTTCATTCCTCCGCAGGAATTACAAACTGACGTACAACTGTAAGTACTACAACCCGATAACCAAGGATTGGAGCACGGAAGGGACCAAAACGACCCTAGGGAGCTCTGGAGATGGAGAGACGACTTACTCCTGTAACACCGTCCATAACACCAGCTTCGCTATTATCCTGGTGAGTCAGGGAGGCTTTTTTGTTTTTTTGTTTGGTGCAATGTCCAACAGACCACCACATCCCATTCCGGGGATGGATGGCAACTCTCAGGGAGGCTATTACTGAGCTCTGTCGCTAGTTCGAGGAATGATAATTATTCCGGAATTCCCTAGTCATTTAAGCTTTTAATAAGATCTGCGCAACGAGTTCATCGCTGATTAAAAAAAGTTCTCAGAAGGTTTTTCCCATAATTGTTGCCTTATTGTTTGTGTCACATTAGCCAAGGCAACATAAACCAAGCAAATCGTTCCACAATTATCTAATTAAACCCGTTATTTTTTCCAGAGTGCTGCTGAGATCCAAGACAACTCGCAGAGCATCGTATCCACCGTCCTCAACAGCATCAACATCGTCTTCTTAGGTCTTACCTTCCTCTGCATCTTCCCTTTCAAGCAGTTCCGTGCCAGAAGACTCATGCAGGTGAGATAAGAGTATGCGAAATATATATTGTGGCATTTTTCTTGACCCAGAATTAGCGATCAAAGCCATGAAATTGGTTCGCACTTGATTCATTGAGCTGGTCTACGTTTGAAATAGGCAATAGCATCATCTGACAATTTGATATTATTCCATATTTGGAATGATTTCAAATATAATGAAGTCCAATCGATTTATAATCTCTAATTTAGAGCCATAAATCTCTCACCTTTAGCTTAGTGGCGTTGGTCGGGAATCGAACTCGTGACCTTTCGATCCTGTGCCCAAATCGATACCACCACACCACTGTCTAATTTATATCCATATAAAACCTAAACTCCGCACACGAGAAATAGACGGTTCAATGTCATCAACTCACCACGTTACGCTATGATAATGACGTCATCCTACCCGCCTATTTCTCGTGAACATCGTATAATCCCCTCAGATCCAAGCGCAGCTGTGTATCTCGCTCTTCATCGCTCACATCACGTTTATTGCCGTGGGTACGATAAAGAACGACGCTCCGGGGTGCGTCCCGGGAGTGATAATAACGCAGTACCTCTTCCTGGTGGCGATAGCGTGGTCTGTGTGTGCGTCTATATGTCTCTACGAGAAGGTACGAGAGGAGGAATTTTAATGAACGATTAACGAATAGGAGTGTGTTATCGAAAGTTATCACACGAGGCGTCAGCCGAGTTTTAAAAATTTTCGATAACACGCGATCCATGAGTTATAGTTAATCTTATAGAGCCTTTCCATGATTTGTATTTAGCTTGACCTCTATCAATTGTCATTTCAAATTTCGATCTTTGAATCGTTAGTGACCTTTTAATATAAATAACCCCTTCCCCGCTAAGAACCAACTCTGAGTCCCCTTCAATCAATAACCCCTTTGCGGGAGACAGACCCTCTGTTAGGTAAAAGCTTATCAGCGGGGTCCTGTTTTCTCGCGGGCAGATTGGGCATCTCAGATCTGATAGTGATATTTTGGGACATTGAGGTTAAAAAAATAACCCCTTTACAGATAGTAACAGCTCTCAAATCGTTCGGCAAGCAAGACAAGTACTACTTTGTGAAGTGCTGTGCGGGCTGCTACTCCTGCCCTCTGTTCGTTGTGATAGGTATCTACGTTACAGCGGTAATGATGAAGAGTGACACAACTCCCTACATCGCATCCGCAGGTAATTATAAACTGGACTGGGGAAATCCAAAGTTGGTGGTTTTTGCGAAAGAAAATCCCAAAAATATCGATCCTTATAATAATTGAGTAATTGCCCCACCTTAATATGTCTTGTTTGGTAGACCTTAATTACCCCAATCCACCCCTCTCAACCCTTGGGCTTGAACAGTAAACCCCTCTCAACCCTTGAACATTAAACCCCTCTCAACCCTTGAACATTAAACCCCTCTCAACCCTTGAACAGTAAACCCCTCCTTTGAACAGTAAACCCCCCCTCCCCTGAAAAGTAACCCCTCTCCACCCTCTCAAAGAAACCCCTCCCAACTCCTATAAACCGCTCTCAACCCCTCTCCACCCTCTCCACCCCTCCCAGGCACGACAGGTGGCAGTTCCACCACATGCTGGGTGGGCAGTCCCTGGAAATGGGTGGGTTTCATGATACCCATCTACCTGTGTCTGCTGCTTAACGTGGTGCTCTTTGTTATGATAGCCAGGATCATCATCAAGGCGGGGAAGTCAGGGTCCAGCTCCGGTCATGCAGTGAGTAGAATCTTCTGATATCTTGGGTCTGAGTAATTACTCTTTTGTTTGTTTCTTAATCGGACAATTCGTCATGTCAAATGTTTCAATTCAATACCAAAATGACATTTTCAAAAAATATTTAGCATAATGTTCTCCCAACATAATATAACCATTAACCCCTCCCAACATACCAACATATAACCCTCTCCTCAGCGTGAGATCAAAGCCCTCCTCTCCATCGCTACGACAGTGTGTCTCCCTTGGCTGGTGGCTGCCCTCGCAATTGGACCCATAGCTCAGTTCTTCCAGTGGTTATTCATCATCCTCACAGCCCTCCAGGGACCGCTATGCTTCGTCTGCTTCGTTATCTTCCAGGTACGTAGCTGGGGAGGGAATGGGGGGAGTGAGAATTAGTATGGAAATGGGGAGGGAATATGGGGAGTGAGAATATTAGGTTCCATGTTGGAAATATTCAAGTTTTGCATGCTGGGAAGGAGCATTTTATTGTGTCATAAAAGTTACCAAATATTTATGATTGTATCCTCCTAATCACGCTGAAGAGTGGAATATTTCACTGACAATTCATTTGTAAATATTAAATAATCCCATTTGTAAATAACCCCTTATCTCGCAGGAGGATGTGATAACTAACCTCTTCAAACTGGTGGGGCAGACCCCTCCTGCCTTCCTCCTGGCTCCCAAGAGCTCCAAAGCCTCCAAATCTACGACCGGAGGGGGAGGAGCTGCCTCAGAGATCAGCCATGTCCCTCCAACCACGGTGGCACCTAAGAAGGTAAGATATTATAAATTTAATAATGAGGTATAGTCAAATGTTTATTTATCTTTAGTATTCCTAAGTGGCATCTAAGAGGGTAAGATTGCAGTTTTAAGAAATGGGGTGATAAAGGGTTCGTAATTAGTGATGTTGATCTAACGTTACTCATTATCATTAGTTTCATCATTTTCACCATTTTTATTTTCATTTTCATTTTCCTTCTCATTTCATCATTCCATGAACTGTTTCAGGAGATGAATGATGACGCTGATGTGGTCTCCACTCCCACGTATAACGAGATAGGGGAGGAACCAGCAGAGGAGAACATCTATAGCAAAGTGTGAGTGTGTTGTTATAGTAACCATACGTGACCATATAAGGAAATAAAGCAAAGTTTGAGTGTGTTGTTATAGTGACCATACATGCCCATATTAGGAAATATAGCAAAGTTTGAGTGTGTTGTTATAGTAACCATACGTGACCATATAAGGAAATAAAGCAAAGTTTGAGTGTTTTGTCATAGTGACCATACATGCCCATATTAGGAAATGTAGCAAAGTGTGAGTGTGTTGTTATAGTGACCATACATGACCATATTAGGAAATACAGCAAAGTGTGAGTGCGTTGTCATAGTAACCATACGTGACCATATAAGGAAATAAAGCAAAGTTTGAGTGTTTTGTCATAGTGACCATACATGCCCATATTAGGAAATGTAGCAAAGTGTGAGTGTGTTGTTATAGTGACCATACATGACCATATTAGGAAATACAGCAAAGTGTGAGTGCGTTGTCATAGTAACCATACATGACCATATTAGGAAATAAAGCAAAGTGTGAGTGTGTTGTTATAGTGACCATACATGCCCATATTAGGAAATATAGCAAAGTTTGAGTGTGTTGTTATAGTAACCATACATGACCATATAAGGAAATATAGCAAAGTGTGAGTGTGTTGTCATAGTGACGTCATTGAATGACCATATTAAGAAATACAGCAAAGTGGGAGTGTGTTGTTTTAGTGACGTCATTAAATGACCATATTAGGAAATACAGCAAAGTGTGAGTGTGTTGTCATAGTGACCAATCACACGACCAGAACTTTCTGAAAACTATTTTCGACCATTTTACTAATTTACTATACTTCTTCTGTGAATGCAATGGCTCTTGTTATACAGTGGCTCTTGAGTCTTGCTATATTACTATTATTTGGGGAGCGAATACACTCAAACTCCGGCTATTTGAACAATAGCATCTTCACACAATAGGGCAGAATAGGTGTTTGAATTCGACTATTTATAGACGGTTAACTTCATCAACTCACTACATTGAGCTATGACGTCATACTGCCAATACTAAGAGCTGTATAGAATGAGCTTGTGTTTTACGGTGTGAAAACAATTCCATGGTTTTAAGGGCTAATTCATGACTTCACCCAAGGTATAATTCGCCATAATATAATAGTAGATGTTATCATCTCGTGGTCATCTCATTGTTAAGGGCTAATTCTAGGTAGTGTGTAGAGCAGAATGTGCTAGTGTGTAGTGTGATGTCATCAACTCACCATTTTAACCCCTGATAATGACGTCATCAACTCCCCATTCTAACCCCTGATAATGACGTCACATTCCCTCAGTGACGAAGAGGCACCGCAAGATAACGACGACTCGATGAGTCAAGGCAGCGAGAAGCACCTGTACGAGACCACGGCTTATACCAACCACGGGTGAGTGGAATATTTCAAATGTTTTGCAGAAATAAAAAGTTTTGCTGACGACGATAATCACATGATTTTCGAAAGCTCCTGATTTTAAAGTTTATCGTATCATTTAACGTTTTAAACTTTCTTCAAAAACTTGATACTTCGCTCACTTTGGAACTTCGTTATTTAATAATTTTGGGCCCAGCGTTTTCCTTATAATTCCTGACGATAACGCCATTTTAGGCCATGATGATGACGTCACCGACCATTGACCAATTCCTAAACAATTTCCCTGTTCCCAGGGATAAAGGAGTCTGGGTTAGGGTTAGGGTTAGGGTCTGGGTTAGGGTCTAGGTAAGAGTCGGGCTCTGAACAATTCCTAAACAATTTCCCTGTTCCCAGGGATAAAGGAGTCTTGGTTGGGGTTAGGGTTAGGTTTAGAGTTGGGTTCTGAACAATTCCTAAACAATTTCCCTGTTCCCAGGGATAAAGTAGTCTGGTTTAGGGTCTGGGTTAGACTCGGACAGTGAACAATTCCTAAACAATTTCCCTGTTCCCAGGGATAAAGGAGATGACGTCTCTGAACAATTCCTAAACAATTTCCCTGTTCCCAGGGATAAAGGAGATGACGTCTCTGAACAATTCCTAAACAATTTCCCTGTTCCCAGGGATAAAGGAGATGACGAGGAGGATATACCGGCAGTAGAAGGAGGAGAATCGTACGAGAATCCGAACGTTACGAACAGCGACATTGACATCGCTCAGAACTCTTACCCTCACGTACCACAGTTAGTGTGAGGTGCCATGGTTACGGTAGGGTTACCGTGGTAACGTGCGGTGCGTTACTCGTGTGTTACCATGGTAACTGTAGTGTTCCATGTGTTGTGGTAATATATGGATGTATTAAGTGTTACCATGGTAACTCACGTAGCAATATAAGAAGCGATGGTCAGGACTTTAAGGAGAGGAGATGGGAGAGAATAAAGTTGGACTCGTGCCAGGAATTTATAGAGATATTAGATAAGATAAGAGATAGAGATAAGAAAGTATTGGTACCAAGATAAGTGAAGATTGTTAAATTATCAACGATTTTACTCCACTGCAAGGTCAAATTTGTATTTTCAGACATGCTTAAAAATAATAAACACACAAAAATCCAGTCTTGCTGCTTTCATAACTTTTCTCTAATTGGTTGAAAATCAATTAATGAGGTACCAATACGAGCTTATCTTTGTGGACCGTGGTAATATTAGATCTTAGTCATTCTGTTCGTGGTTTATGATAAGAGGTTGTATACTTGTCTTTGTCACATCATAGATGTGTTTTAACACTTTGTTCTTTTTTGAATATTTTAAGAATTTTAATTTTAAGTTTACATTTTAGAAGATATCTAATTATGTACAAATTATATTATGTTATTTTGTGATTAGTTAATTTGGTGATTTTGTAGAATTAATATAACAATGCAAGGACAAAATTTAACTAGACACTCATTTTAAATTTGAGATATATTTAAGATGTTATTTCAGACCTTCTTAAGTACGCGCATAGAAATAGGCGGTTCATCAATTTACTATATTGTGAGTGAGTGACGTCACAGTCCAAACTTAAATCTTTTCAAAGCCTCAACTTTACCTTAACCTTCCCTCTCACCCTATCCTTTACACCCCCATGGTTTTGGGTGAGGTTGAGGCATTGGAAAGATTACTGTGATTTCATAGAGATACTACTATTGGCAAAAGAATCTTAAAAACAGCACGATCTTTAGTGATCCTTAATAAAATTACTGAAATGAATTGATCAGATATTGCAGCTCTTTTGTACTGCAGTTTGTAGATAAAATCACCCTTTTCTGGATCACTAATCCACTATTCTTAATATTTTTAACCGCCTATTTCTAGCGTGATCTTTATTCTCTAACTTGTGCAGTGGTTATCTGTACCTAAACCTTAATGATTTTAATAGATTAAACTCTTTTTAGCTGTTTAGAGTGCAATTAATCATAAATTCATAAATAATTGAAATGATAGTAAAATATAAATTAAGCTTTTGTATTTTATACTTGATATATTCTGTTGTTCCAAAAATCATATGTACCTCGTTTATTTTTGTGACCATAACCCTTAAACCATTATGTGTGCTCATCATGATCAGTAAAAAGCTACTCATCAAAAATTAAAGGGTAGTAAAATATTCTAATTTTTCTGAGGCCCAAACTAAACAGTTTTACTGCGCTTTTTACTCATGATCACACATTGACAATGAATGAATGGATATTGAATCTAGTGATGTCACAACCTGCAAGCGGATGTATTACATCACTAAATATTTCTTAAGAGAATCACGTATTGTTACTGCCACTAACGAACATAATATATAAAGTTTTAATATCCTTGATTAATAAATATACGCCACAGAATCACCGGCAGCGAACCGGAACTTATTCTGATCAATCAGCCGAGCATAAAGAATAGACTCTTATGACATCATCAATTTCAACATGTTAAGCTATGATAATGACGTCATTCCAACTCATATGTTATGTTTTTGTGGAGTTTTTACCGCACACATATACAGCAGACATAAAACATATTTTCCAATCAAATCACGATAATATGAACATATACTGCTCCTGTTGGGAACAGGTGAAAGCTTGTGACGTCATTATTATAGCTTCAAGTGGTGAGTTGATGACCTCAGATGCCTGATGCATGTTTCTTCGAGCAGTATGAAGCCTCAAGCTGTATAACATATTCTACTTTTAATTTCTTGTCACGTGTCATATAAAACCACTGTCTCCTACGAATGATATAATGACGTCATTATCATGGTTTAGAATGGGGAATTGATTACGCCGCACCACAAATGCTTTGTTCACTGCTTTTTAACGCGTGATAGAACCGAACACATGACAAAAAACTGTCACGTGACTTCACATAAATCGGAAAGCCTTTAAATATAATGTTTTATACAATTTGTACACGTCGTGTGCCAGACTCTATTTGTGTCAAATGCATGTCACTATATATCGCTATACGATATATATTAACACTTAAAATAGGCGGTGTGACGTCATCAACTCACCACTTTAACCCCTGATATTCTCTCATTAAGTCGAGGACTGATCCGGCAATCTATAAGCTGAGTGACCGGTGGCCGTACTATGCAGTGCAGTACTTGTGGTTACTGTACATGTTGCAGTGTACTTGCTTTGCTGTACGTTTAGCAGTAGACAGGTGGAATATAGGTTGTGTAATGATATTCTTTCATGTGCCTCAAACACCGAAAATTTCAGATATCAGTCACATCCAACTCGCTAGGGTTATTTGACCAACCGTCCGATGGTTTTGGTGGTGTTATCTCACCAGTTGGCCAAAACACAGTCTGAAACCACGTTATTCTAACTTGGGACTTACAAAATTGATGTAATTTTTTAATTTCCACAAATTGTACACGTGAACTCACGTGCTGAAATTTTCGCAACTGACTCTAATTTCACGATTTAAGTTGGTTTCACCGTAATATAGTCTAAAATCCCATGCAAATATAAATTTGTTGAATTCCCTTAATTTCTACGAAACTTCCATGCGAACTCACGTGCACCAAATTTGATTTTCCATCCTTATTTACTACCAGTCAAGTAGAATATCACGTAAATTTTAAATAATCTGTTGTCGTACAACATTATCCTGTGTGACTCAAACATAACCTATAGCCTGGTCTAAAATAGGAGTATCTCAGGTGGCCCAGCTCACTTTCACGAAATGCGGCGCACACTTTTGATTATTTCTTGATTGCTATTTATATTTAATGTTTGCGGTGCTATGCGATCATGTGCGATTTATTTAGCCATATCGGTGTCCTCATCATCACTGTGGAAATTTAAATTTTTAAATTCTGACACGATTTCTCTGCCTTGTGTGATTTTTAGTTATCATATTCAAAGTAAAAAAGTATAAGTTATAACCGCCCTCATAAGTTTAAGAAATTCCAGGTCGCTCAACTCTTGTATGCATAGCATAAAGGGGTTTGAAAATCGAAAACCATGGAAATCAAGAATTTTAGAATTAGAGCATGATTCATCAAATTCTTCAGTCTCATCGGAAATCTTTCGGAACTGAATACTTAAATACGTGGTTACTTGGATACTTGGATACTTTTATAGTAATTCATGCTCCTATAAATTAGAAAAATACCACGTTATCATTCAAAATACCGTGCAATATATATAGGCGGTCACAATGACGTCATTAACAGTGTGCGCGCAGCCAAACTGTAGAAAATATAAGCGCCTATTTTTCGTGACAGCAGAGTATATATGCGACATGACTTCTTTCCTTCATTCCCTTATATTGTACGATTAACAAACGAATGGGAGTGTTATATCGAAAATTATCACACGAGGCGTCAGCCGAGTTTGACAATTTTCGATATCACACGATCCATGAGTTTGTTAATTGTATTATTACCCGACAAAACAGTAGTCCCTACCACTCGGGTCTGACGACCTTCGTCTGAATTCAACGTTTTTATAGATTTTCGAGTGCTCCTTCATAAAATCAACAATTTATTTAACGATAATTTGCCACTGTTCAGTAGTCCTATAAAGGAGTGATATATCGATAATTATCACACTGGAGTTTGAGCCACGGGAGGGTAATAATATTGTTTTTATCACCTAGGAGCTAAATACTGGTGTTATACGCCGCGCACGAGAAATAGGCGGTTCAACGCCATCAATTTACTACATTGCGCTATGATAATGACGTCATCCTGCCCGCCTATTTCTCGTGCGCGGTGTTAATAATCCCCTCAGTGAGTACTGTAACTCAATCTATCAGAGAGTTCCGCTGTAATACATTTAGTCTCTCAGCCATCCTCCATATAAAATATATTTCCATATATTCCAGTTGAAGAGTGACGTCATTATCATGGTTTAAAATGGCGAATTGATGACGTAACATATCGTGTTCTGTGGTGTTTGAAAGTTCAGGAGTAACTTGATATACAAATGTGGCCACATATTATTATGTAATTTTTGATTGTATGGCACCTAGATTAAATTTCGTTCTGAATTTTTTGCACCGATGTTTGAAACTGTGACAGGTTTTGTGAGAAACTGAAATCAATTAGAAAATTATTTTATTTTGGCACAATTTCTCGATTTGTTGCTTTTGTAATTTTTTTTGTAATTTTTTTATTTCTAAATTTTTTGCATTCTCCGTTTTTTGTTTGTTTTTTTTTTCTTCATTTTCTTTACCATTTGAACTATTCTGTATTCTTCGTATTCTTGTATTTTCGTGTCATTAAATTTAAAACTTTCCTTAAAAATAAAATGTATTGAATCGTATGATATTAGTGAAAAATCAAAAATAATATGCTCAAATATGCTATAAGGATGCAGCGAGCAAGTTGCATGTTCATATGTTTCACGACAAAGACTACACTTAGTGAGGAAAATGAATTGTGCGTGGCAAACTTTGTTTTACGTTTCGGAACGACGGAGGAGGAAAATTCTACGTTAATAATTCTATCATGCTGAGTTAACATGTCAAAGTGAACGAGAGTGTGAAAGTTACAGACATAACGGCAACATTGAGCTTCATGGTTTTCTTGTGTTTACTTTGAGTTCCACAGCTGGATATTTGTTTAGTTTTTATTTTCTTGTGTAATAGCTTATTACGATTTTCATATCATCAGCCAATGTGAAAATGGCTGAATATATGGATTTTAAAGATGAAAATCAGTTTTTGACTTTTTACAGTAATATGCCGTAGGTAATCTTAGAATTGAATTAGATTCTTAAAAGTGGAAAAATAAATCCTATTTTTAATGCCCAGATACCATGGAAATCATGAAATAACAGTACATGGTGCCTGACACGGCTAGCAGAGGGAAGCGAGATTCAAGGAAGGAGGACGTCGCCAAACAGGTAACAAGGCAGTGAGTGCAGTGACTGACAGTGAGTGCAGTGACTGACAGTGAGTGCAGTGACTGACAGTGAGTGCAGTGTCGCAGTGACTGGCAGTGAGCTGTGAGTACAGTGACTGACAGTGAGTGCAGTGACTGACAGTAAGTACAGTGACTGACAGTGAGTGCAGTGACTGACAGTGAGTGACAGTGACTGACAGTGAGTGCAGTGACTGACAGTGAGTGCAGTGACTGACAGTGAGTGTAGTGACTGACAGTGAGTGCAGTGACTGACAGTGAGTGCAGTGACTGACAGTGAGTGCAGTGACTGACAGTGAGTGCAGTGACTGACAGTGAGTGCAGTGACTGACAGTGAGTGCAGTGACTGACAGTGAGTGCAGTGACTGAGTGTGACAGTGAGTGCGCAGTGACTGACAGTGAGTGCAGTGACTGACAGTGAGTGCAGTGACTGACAGTGAGTGCAGTGACTGACAGTGAGTGCAGTGACTGACAGTGAGTGCAGTGACTGACAGTGAGTGCAGTGACTGACAGTGACTGACAGTGAGTGCAGTTACTGACAGTGAGTGCAGTGACTGACAGTGAGTGCAGTTACTGATAGTGAGTGCAGTGACTGGCAGTGAGTGCAGTAACTGACAGTGAGTGCAGTTACTGACAGTGAGTGCAGTGACTGACAGTGAATTCAGTGACTGACAATGAGTGTAGTGACTGACAGTGAGTGCAGTGACTGACAGTGAGTGCAGTGACTGACAATGAGTGCAGTGACTGACAGTGAGTGCAGTGTCTGCAGTGACTTACAGTGAGTGCAGTAACTGACAGTGAGTGCAGTGACTGACAATGAGTGCAGTGACTGACAGTGAGTGCAGTGACTGACAGTGAGTGTAGTTACTGACAGTGAGTACAGTGACTGACAGTGAGTGTAGTTACTGACAGTGAGTGCAGTGACTGACAGTGAGTGCAGTGACTGACAGTGAGTGCAGTGACTGACAGTGAGTGCAGTGACTGACAGTGAGTGCAGTGACTGACAGTGAGTGCAGTGACTGACAGTGACTGACAGTGAGTGCAGTGACTGACAGTGAGTGCAGTGACTGACAGTGAGTGCAGTGTCGCAGTGACTGGCAGTAAGGACAGTGACTGACAGTGAGTGCAGTGACTGACAGTGAGTGCAGTGACTGACAGTGACTGACAGTGAGTGCAGTGACTGACAGTGAGTGCAGTGACTGACAGTGAGTGCAGTGACTGACAGTGAGTGCAGTGACTGACAGTGAGTGCAGTGACTGACAGTGAGTGCAGTGACTGACAGTGAGTAAGTGCAGTGACTGACAGTGAGTGCAGTGACTGACAGTGAGTGCAGTGACTGACAGTGAGTGCAGTGACTGACAGTGAGTGCAGTGACTGACAGTGAGTGCAGTTACTGACAGTGAGTGCAGTGACTGACAGTGAGTGCAGTGACTGACAGTGAGTGCAGTGACTGACAGTGAGTGCAGTGACTGACAGTGAGTGCAGTGACTGACAGTGAGTGCAGTGACTGACAGTGAGTGCAGTGACTGACAGTGAGTGCAGTGACTGACAGTGAGTGCAGTGACTGACAGTGAGTGCAGTGTTGCAGTGACTGACAGTGAGTGCAGTGACTGACAGTGAGTGCAGTGACTGACAGTGAGTACAGTGACTGACAGTGAGTGCAGTGACTGACAGTGAGTGCAGTGACTGACAGTGAGTGCAGTGACTGACAGTGAGTGCAGTGACTGACAGTGAGTGCAGTGACTGACAGTGAGTGCAGTGACTGACAGTGAGTGCAGTGACTGACAGTGAGTGCAGTGACTGACAGTGACTGACAGTGAGTGCAGTGAGTGACTGACAGTGAGTGCAGTGACTGACAGTGAGTGCAGTGACTGACAGTGAGTGCAGTGACTGACAGTGAGTGCAGTGACTGACAGTGAGTACAGTGACTGACAGTGAGTGCAGTGAGTGCAGTGACTGACAGTGAGTGCAGTGACTGACAGTGAGTGCAGTGACTGACAGTGAGTGCAGTGACTGACAGTGAGTGCAGTGACTGACAGTGACTGACAGTGAGTGCAGTGACTGACAGTGAGTGCAGTGACTGACAGTGAGTGCAGTGACTGACAGTGAGTGCAGTGACTGACAGTGAGTGCAGTGAGTGCAGTGACTGACAGTGAGTGCAGTGTCGCAGTGACTGGCAGTGACTGACAGTGACTGACAGTGAGTACAGTGACTGACAGTGAGTGCAGTGACTGACAGTGAGTGCAGTGACTGCAGTGAGTGCAGTGACTGACAGTGAGTGCAGTGACTGACAATGAGTGCAGTGACTGACAATGAGTGCAGTAACTGACAGTGAGTGCAGTGAGTGCAGTGACTGACAGTGAGTGCAGTGACTGACAGTGAGTGCAGTGAGTGCAGTGACTGACAGTGACTGACAGTGAGTGCAGTGAGTGCAGTGACTGACAGTGAGTGCAGTGACTGACAGTGAGTGCAGTGACTGACAGTGAGTGCAGTGACTGACAGTGAGTGCAGTGACTGACAGTGAGTGCAGTGACTGACAGTGAGTGCAGTGACTGACAGTGAGTGCAGTGACTGACAGTGAGTACAGTGACTGACAGTGAGTGCAGTGACTGACAGTGAGTGCAGTGACTGACAGTGAGTGCAGTGACTGACAGTGAGTGCAGTGACTGACAGTGAGTGCAGTGACTGACAGTGACTGACAGTGAGTGTAGTGACAGACAGTGACTGACAGTGAGTGCAGTAACTAACAGTGAGTGCAGTGACTGTCAGTGAGTGCAGTGACTGGCTGTTAGTGCAGTGCCTGACAGTGAGTGCAGTGAGTGCAGTGACTGACAGTGACTGACAGTGAGTACAGTGACTGACAGTGAGTACAGTGAACGACAGTGAGTACAGTGAACGACAGTGAGTACAGTGAACGACAGTGAGTACAGTGAACGACAGTGAGTACAGTGAACGACAGTGAGGGCAGAAACTAACAGTAACAGTGAGTGCAGTGACTGAAAGTGAATAGATGGATTTCTCCCATCCCTAGCGCGTCCTAGGATGTAACCCTACCCTCGCTCGCGCGGTGCAACGTTCCACATTAATTGGATCGTAGGATGTTACCAGCCTTACCACCTATTACGTGTCCCTGTTTGTTCGCTCGCGCGCGCAAAATAAGGCTCTGTACATGTAACATGGAGTAACATTTGGCCCTCGTGAGAATCTCAATCAGCGTTAGCCTGTCATTATACTTATATTCCACTAACCGGGGGTGTTGGAGCAAGCTGCGCGGCGCGCGTAAAACTAGGGATCTGGTTAGAGCAAATACTTATTAACTTATTATTTATGCATCGCACGACAATCCAAATGTGGAACGTTCCTAAGCCCGCATAGGTGTATGTACGCGCCGCGCGCTTCCCTGAGGAAGGGCGCCGCGCGACGATAACTGGGGTATACGTGTTTAGCAATGTGGAACGTTTTCCTAAGCCCACATAGGTGTGTGTACGCGCCGCGCGCTTCCCTACAGGAAGTCACACAGGGCCGGATATACGTGTTTAGCAATGGAACGTTGCGCGCGCGGGGTAGACTACGACTGTAATTAAATTAACGCCGCGCACTCGAAATATCTAACAAGCCTTTAGAAAATCCAAGGTTTAATAAATCGCGTTGGATAACATTAACTAAGATCAGAACGTTTTCGTAATTATCACACGCATTCTTTCAGGAGAGGTGGGCGATCAGTACCAACAAGGCCTTGTCATGTAAACTACAGAACACTCAACGTGCTATAGATACTGCCAGGGAATACCAATGCAAGGTAAAACCGAAAGTTTTAACTATTTTCATATCGCCAAGCAAGAGTTATTGCCATGAAATTAGTTATTAGGCAAATTTTTTAGGCAAAATCTTATTCAGCATTTTCAGAATTGATTGAATTTGCCAACAATTTTAATCATGTTTCAATTCGATTCTTAATTTCCAATTCAAACCAACAATCAAATTTCAAGGTGTGGGACATTGAAACGAAATACATCAAGAGGAAATGGAAGAATGTCATCAACAGGAAGGTGAATAAATTACAGATTTTAAAATTCATGGAGGGGCATTTTAATCATTTTGAAGTTTTGAATATGAAGATGCCCAAAGTAGCCCTTAATTATAACCTAGACATGGCCCTCCCAGACAAGTTGAAGTATCTTTTCAGGTGGAGCTGATGTTTGCGGAAGGCTTTATCCCCCCAGGAGATGTCAAGTTGAGGTGTGCTCCTACTCAGAAGGAAAAACTCATTTACCAAAGGTGAGACAAGTTAACAGTAACCATTATCAATATCATATTTGACAAATGGCAACTTCTAATACCCTGACACCATTTATCATTGACACCACTTCTCTCGACATAGGCAGCAACATCACGTTGACTCTGACACCACTTAACTTTGACACCACTCAACCTTGGCACCACTCAACCTTGACACCAGTTAACCTTGGCACCACTCAACCTTGGTACCACTCAACCTTGATACCACTCAACCTTGGCACTACCTAACCTTGACACCACTCAACCTTGACACCACTCAACCTTGGCACCACTCAACCTTGACACCACTTAACTTTGACACCACTCAACCTTGGCACCACTCAACCTTGACACCACTCAACCTTGACACTACTTAACCTTGATACCACTCAACCTTGACACCACTCAACCTTGGCACCACCCAACCTAATTGACACCACTCAACCTTGGCACTACCTAACCTTGACACCACTCAACCTTGACACCACTCAACCTTGGCACCACTCAACCTTGACACCACTCAACCTTGACACCACTCAACCTTGACACCACTCAACCTTGGCACTACTTAACCTTGACACCACTCAACCTTGGCACCACTCAACCTTGACACCAGTTAACCTTGGCACCACTCAACCTTGGTACCACTCAACCTTGATACCACTCAACCTTGGCACTACCTAACCTTGACACCACTCAACCTTGACACCACTCAACCTTGGCACCACTCAACCTTGACACCACTTAACTTTGACACCACTCAACCTTGGCACCACTCAACCTTGACACCACTCAACCTTGACACTACTTAACCTTGATACCACTCAACCTTGACACCACTCAACCTTGGCACCACCCAACCTAATTGACACCACTCAACCTTGGCACTACCTAACCTTGACACCACTCAACCTTGACACCACTCAACCTTGGCACCACTCAACCTTGACACCACTCAACCTTGACACCACTCAACCTTGACACCACTCAACCTTGGCACTACTTAACCTTGACACCACTTAAGTTTGAAACCACTCAACTTCGACATCACTAAACCTTGACACAAACCCACTCTGACACCACTTAACCTTGACACCAGCCCACTCTTACACCACTTTACCTTGACACCATTCTTAGTGACGAGTACGCGATGGGAGATCCTCTGTACAGACCTGCTCTCTACAAAATAGTGGGATCCCTGCCTTCCTCCGAACACCAGGTAAACTAACTTCATTAATCATTAGGTTTACAAGCTGATTTCAAATTCATAGGTTTGTAAAACTAAACTCAAATGGCTTTCAGTTTCAGTGTCAACATTGAACTTTTTACTATCAATGATCTGTGGAAATAGGAACGTTCTGCTCATGCTATCTTAATCTATCTAAATAATTACACAAGTTACCATGATGACACCCCTATTTCCCTCAGTTACTACGCGAGTACGCCAGAGAGCGAGTCTGCCGGCCCCAAACCGCTGGACCACGTCTCGGAGACCAGCGTCCCTCCTCGCGGAGCGGTTCAGGAGGAGCCCCCACCCCCTCCTACCCTCGTCCTTTCACCGCCACAGCCACCCACCGCGGGAGGGGGAATGTGCAGAGACCCACCACGAGTAGACTAACGAGGGTGGTGCCTCGTCCCATGAGCTCAGTTTCTAGTAGACAGAGGATTTCCAGTGCTAAAGCTTGAGAGAGACACAAACATCTCCCTTTGCCGAGCCTAAGCTTCCCCGAGGGGAATGGGAGGCACTTTTGGAATGGACTTGGTGTTGAGAAAACAGGGGATTTCTACTACTAAAGCTCTTGAGGGAGTGCAATGCATAAATGCAATATTGCATTTATTTCGCAGAAATATATGGTCGGTAGTGCCCCAAGTGCAGGGTTTACACAGAATGAATTTTATGAATATCATAACTTCACTATCAGGGGGATGGAAATAGATTCGAATAATTGTTGGTACTGTCTCAATTGCCAACACTTAAGTTTGAGTTGGCGTTGCTCCGAAATTGAAGATTTTGCTGAGAGAAATCAGAGAAACAGAAGGCTTGAATTGGAAATGTTTTATCGGTAATTGACAGTATTGTTTGTTGAAGTATATATTAATTTGTGTGATAATGATGGAAAGGGCAATCATTTTACATTGCTTTATGAGAAGGTTTTCAGAACATGAATAAGATTTTATATTAATATAACGGTTTGATTTAACAAAAATAAACTAATCTTATATTGCCGAGGTAAAGAAAACGTCCTCAGAAAAAATTAACATAACCTTTTTTCGGCACAACCATTCTTTAACTTTTTCAAACTGATTTACCTGATTTCAAACAGATTCCGAGATAAGCTGAATTCTCCTCAAGTCATTCTCACTGGGAGCTCACCCTATATTCAAGTGTAGCAAGATAAGTAAAAAATATTATCTAATAAACTACCCAATTTAATAATTCTAATTCAATTCAATCATTGCAGTTCACACAAGAGCACGTACAGAATTAAAATGTTAAAATATGATTTTCAAGATTTTCATTCTTTAAATCATCACGATCTTTAGCAACTTTAAAGTATCATCAATTATGAACACTTTAATAATATTTTTTTTACATACGATTTACAATTTCTACACTCTACAAGTTATAAATGAAACCTGATATATCTATCGGTATGAAGGTCATTAATAATCAAGGGGGGGGGGGCCAACCTCGAAAAACCCCCATAAACCCCGAAAAATTAAACCCCTATTTGGCTTTTTTTATATCCACTTTGGGGTTTTTGGGGGTTTAAATGGGTACCATTTCAAAATAGGGCCAAAAATCCACAACTAAAATGGTACCATTTCAGAAAAGGGTCGAAAATCATCATCAAAAGTGGTACCATTTGAAAAAAATTCGGAAAATTTTCTATAAAATGGTACTGTTTCTGAATAAATTTTAAAATTTCTCAACAAAAATGGTACCATTTAAGAAAAGGTTCGAAAATCATCAACAAAAATGGTACCATTTCAGAAAAGTGCCAAAAATTTTCAGCAAAAATGGTACCATTTCAGAAAAGGGTTGAAAATCTTCAACAAAAATGGTAGGTACCATTTCAGAAAAGGGTCGAAAATCGTCAACAAAAATGGTACCATTTCCGAAAAGTGCAAAAAAATCTTCAGCAAAAATGGTACCATTTCAGAAAAGGGTTGAAAATCGTCAACAAAAATGGTACCATTTCAGATTAGGGTCGAAAATCGTCAACAAAAATGGTACCATTTAAGAAAAGGGTCGAAAATCCTCAACAAAAATGGTACCATTTCAAAAAAGTGCCAGAAAAAATTTCCAGCAAAAATGGTACCATTTCAGAAAAGGGTTGAAAATCCTAAACAAAAATGGTACCACTTCAGATTAGGGTCGAAAATCCTCAACAGAAATGGTACCATTTCAGAAAAGGGCCAAAATTCCTCAACAAAAATTATGGTTCCATTTCCGAAAAGTGCCAAAAATCTCCAGCAAAAATGGTACCATTTCAGAAAAGGGTTGAAAATCGTCAACAAAAATGGTACCATTTCAGATTAGGGTCGAAAATCGTCAACAAAAATGGTACCATTTAAGAAAAGAGTCGAAAATCCTCAACAAAAATGGTACCATTTCAGAAAAGGGTTGAAAATCCTAAACTAAAATGGTACCATTTCAGATAAGGGTCGAAAATTGTCAAAAAAATGGTACCATTTCAGAAAAGGGCCAAAATTCCTCGACAAAAATGGTACCATTTCAGAAAAGGGTCGAATATCCTCAACAAAAATGGTACCATTTCAGAAAAGTGCCAAAAATCCTCACCAAATATGGTACCATTTGAGAGAAGAGCCGAAAATCCACAACTAAATCAGTACCATTTTGAGGGAAAATCGAATTTTCCGACCGAAAAACGGCTATTTTTAGCAGTTTAGCCTCCTTAAACCCTCATAAACCCCGAAAAATTAAACCCCCATTTGCCAATTTTTATATCCACCCGGGGTTTTTCGAGGTTGGCCCCCCCCCCCTAATCAATGGCAGATGGCTATTGGCTAATGATTCAAATCTTATAAATCAATAAATTCTTCTTATTGCTTCGGGTTTTGCAAAAAGTATCCTAAAAAATCATTATCAACGCGATCAATCAGTTTTTAGAAGGCATATTCTATTCATCTGTGAAACTTTAACTCATCACTTAGATTGATAAAAAAGTCATAAGAATTATCAGACTTTTCGTTTAAAAACCCGCATTTCGGGCTGGTTTTGACAATTTGCTGTTTAATGTCCACATGTTTGTCCTTCATAATCAATTATATCACATCAATCACCTATCCTAGCAGTCATTAAATCGCCCAGTCATTCTGGGAACAATCCGTACATGGTGAATCATTCTTTTAGCTTTTTAGCATGGGAGGAATATAATTTCATTGTGTTCATCTATGGATATGTAATTTGAAATTCATTGCTTTGAGAGAATCAAAATATTTCCTTGCGTTCATGAAAGCGGTTTAGACAAGAGGGGGGCCAAAGTGTTGGTCTTCTGTTTCCCCGGGAATTGGGCTTCTTTTCTGAAATCAGAAAGATTATTGGGCAGACAATTCCAAATTCATAACTGCATTCAAATAATTCGGAGATCCAGGGAGATTCTCAGTTTTAAGTATTACACAGGTCATCTGAGAATTATCTTGAAATTTCCACACGTGCGCTATTGGTACGCACGTGACAGGGGCGTAACCAGGTTAATGAAAATTACTTACGAATATTTCAGTGCTTTCACTGTGAGCCACCCTGAAAATACCATGGAGTTCATACAGCGTATTTCATGCACAAGGAATTCCGGGAGGTCTCAATTTTATGGGACTAAATCGATCGTTTAATAGTAAAAGCTACAGGTTGCCTTCGTGCTGGCAATTAAAAATAGTAAATAGAACTAAACTATAGAACCAGATAAGACTAAAAAGAACTAAGACTAAAAAGAACTAAGACTAAAAAGACTAACTTTTTGGAAGACGATTCTAAGTTGGAGTAGATGACGCCGTCATCTTGGCTTTCCTCTTCTCCATGGGAAGTAAGGTGACTTAGCGCTCTAGGAGTATAGCTGTATCAAGAGAATAGATCTAAAAAGATCTAAAATAGATATAAAAAGATTTAGAATAGATCCAGGAAGATCTAAATAAGATCTAGTAGAAAGATCTAAAAAAGATCTCAAAAGGTCTAGAAAGATCTAGAAAAATCGAAAAAGGATCTTAAAAGATCAAAAAAGATCTTAAAATATCAACAAAAAAGATCTAAAAAGATCTCAAAAGATCTAAAAGTTCTAAAAAGATATAGGATTTTTAAAGATTATTTATATTCGACCTTAAACTCCCTGAAAGAATAAAAGACTGAAAACGTACATGAAGGGGAAATTGTTAAGAGCTCAGTATGCTTATCACAAGTTGCAGAATCAAGAAGGGAGTCAGAAAGAGAATCTAAAGTCATGACTCATGCAATTTAGCAGAAGATTTCAAACAGACGATATGATCATGCTTCGAAATAAAAGAAAAAGAAAAAGTGCACCCCCTAATGGGACAACCAAGCCCCTCAAATTATAAATGTGTCACGCCATGCAAATATCACTCCAATTTGCTTCAAAAATTGCTCAATTTGATTTGAATGAATGCTTTATTATCAGGATGCATGAAGACCTTTTTCTGCCACGCTGCGTACGCGTAGGCATGGCAAACATGATCGTCTTTATGACTTTAGATTCTTTTAGACTTTGCCTGTGACGATTAAAGTACCGACATAAAAAAGCAAAATAGCGGCAGAAATGTCATGACGTTATTTGCAAAGATATAAGTGTAGCATCGTATCATTCAGTCAAGTATGTCGCTTGTTTAGTCTAACTTGACTTCACCATATTAGGAAATACACGAGTGTTTTGTATCCGAATATGGTAAACTTCATGGCTCTATAGTCTATCATTATTATCAGTAACTCACAGCGTATTTGAATAACATTTTTCCTCGGTACTGCTGCAGGAACTCAAAATTCTTGAGGTTCCCTGAGGATATTGTGATCCTCGTTTGTTTGTGAGAAAATAATTTTCAAAATATTTCCTTGCGTTTGGGAAACATTTTCAAGTAACCGCTTGACCTGAGTTCTTGGCAAGAGAATAGCTGCTCAAAGCAAAGGAAATATCAGAAGAACTAGCAATATTAATTCAGACAGAACGAAACTTTTCCATTACATGCACATATATAAAAAGCTAAAACTGGAAACCACACACCAATCAACACGCCATGGGAGTAACTTTTCTTACCATCGAGTTAGTTTTCTTGGTGTTCTCCGAGTTCCTCTCCTTGGAGGAAGGCACCACGCTGAGGAAGAAGGAGGGAGTCTCCATGTTCATCTTGGAGAAGAGGTTCTTAATAACTTCCTCCTGCAGCAACACGTTGAAGAGAAACAGACCGGGACCCTGGAGGAGGGAGGGGTTAAAGAAGGGGGGCAGAGTCGGTTAAAGATGGGTTCTTAATCTCCTCCTTGGGGGAGGGGGAGAGAAAAGTGGTTAATGAGGGAGGGGTTAAAGGAGGGAGTCTCCATGTTCATCTTGGAGAAGAGGTTCTTAATAACCTCCTCCTGTAGCAGCACGTTGAAGAGAAACAGACCGGGACCCTGGATGAGGGAGGGGTTAAAGAAGGGGGGCAGAGGCAGTTAAAGAGGGGTTCTTCATTTCTTACTTGGAGGAGGGGGGGAGAAAAGTGGTTAATGAGGGAGGGGTTAAAGGAGTGAGTCTCCATGTTCATCTTGGAGAAGAGGTTCTTAATAACTTCCTCCTGCAGCAACACGTTGAAGAGAAACAGACCGGGACCCTGGGGGAGGGAGGGTTAAATGAGGGGGTTAAAGAAGGGTTCTTTATTTCCTCCTGAAAAATAGTTAATGTGAAAAGGGTTCAAAGGAGAGGGTGGTTTTTCATAACCTCCTCAACAGCACCGTCGCGATATTCGTCTTCAGCTCCTTAATAAGATCTACCATTGAGAAAGTAGTGGTACAACTTCAAAAAAAGGGCCCACACTCAGTAGTATCGGTAGTATTAGAATTGGAAAAGCCGAAAAGGTGCAATAAAACAAATGGTATCCACCCCTCGGCAACTCAGCCACCAACCTGGAGACCGAATGTGATGAGAAACAGATACTGCAACACCATGGCAGCCCCGTCACCAGTCAGAGCACCTGGGTGAATCAGCCAGGGGAGTCCTTGAGTGAAGGCCAGCGCGAAACCTGCCTTTACCACTTTCTGAAAGGGATCATTTGGTCAGACTGCGGAGGAATCAGGGCGATGAGTGGTGGCGAAATGTTCATGGTTTAGTTTAAAGTGGTACCTTTATGGTTCATAACTCCCGAAAATAAGCACCAGGGATCAATGAAATCTCTGATTATGTAGCAAATTCCTCGGGTCAATTCATTCTAAATTTCTCAATATATTTTTCTAAATTTCTCAATAATTAACAAGATTCCTCTTACCTTTTGAGCGTTTGAAAATTCTTAGGGCCAAGTCATTCTGAATTTTCTCTCACCTTCTGAGCGTTTGCATCATCCCTCTTCCTCGCATTGCCCAGCACTCTCATTATCATAATGAAGAAGACCACGTTGAGTGCCATGAAGACGTAGATGGGGAATAGGATGAAGGAGTACATCCACATCTCATCGTACCAACATGCGTCTTTTCGGATGTAGTGGATCTGGTTGTCAAATTCCTGGGGGAAGCAAAGTTAAAAGTAGTGGATCTGGTTGTCAAATTCCTGGGGGAAGCAAAGTTAAAAGTAGTGGATCTGGTTGTCAAATTCCTGGGGGAAGCAAAGTTAAAAGTAATGGATCTGGTTATCAAATTCCTGGGGGACGCAAAGTTAAAAGTATAATTGTGAAATGGCATGATGTGAATTGCAACAGTTTGCGAAACATTTTTTCTAAGTTGACCTTGAGATTATTCTCTTTCATCTTTCCCTAATTTCCTGACAACCCTGTGACTCTGTAAGACTCATGTTCACTCACCGATCCCTCGTTGTTGGCCTGGATGAGATAGTCCACAAGGATCGCCAGACTCGGTATCAGAAGGGGAACTCCGTACGCAAACAACGAACATTTCTTAACCAAATTCTTGTCTTTCTTTCCGTAACTCTTCACTGCGTCAACTATCTATAAAAGAGTGGTTTGGATAAAGTCAACCTACAAAAAGAAAAATTCTGTGAAATCACAGAATGCTAACCCACTTTCAATTATACAACTCCAAAACAATTTTCATTTTTCCAAAAAAAATGACTTCAACAAATTCAAAAAGCCGCGCGCACAGAAGACACGCAAACTGCAGTGGGGGGTTGAAATCGCGTTTTTGGGCTCAAAACTGCCTTTTTTCGCCCCTTATTGGGCGTAGATGTCTCATGGGTGGTCAAATAGAAGTGTATCTGGTCATAAATTATGCGCCTGAAACCACTGAACCAATGATATTCGCCAGTTTTCCTTTGTTTTCCTGTAAAAATCCAAAAAACCCTATTTTTACCTCTCAAAACAGTGATCCAGGAGTCAGGACGTTCTTCATTTCTGAGGCACCCAAGATCCGAAATCGAAAAGCTTTGGCCGATTGAGCTGAAAATTTCCAAGCCATCCATGGACGACCTAAGAAAGACATACCATACTTCAGAATCCCGAAATCAGCCATTTTGTGTCTGTTATGGGGGGTTAAAATCGCGTTTTTCGGCTTAAAAACTGCCTTTTTTCGCCCCCATTGGGCGTAGATGTCTCATGGGTGGTCAAAAAGAAGTGTATCTGGTCATAAATTATGCGCCTGAAACCACTGAACCAATGATATTCGCCAGTTTTCCTTTGTTTTCCTGTAAAATCCAAAAAACCCTATTTTTACCTCGCAAAACAGTGATCCAGGACGTTCTTCATTTCTGAGGCACCCAAGATCCGAAATCGAAAAGCTTTGGCCGATTGAGCTGAAAATTTGCACGCCATCCATGGACGACTTAAGAAAGACATACCATACTTCAGAATCCTAAAATCAGCCATTTTCTGTCTGTTATGGGGGTTAAAATCGCGTTTTCGGCTTAAAACTGCCTTTTTCGCCCCTTATTGGGCGTAGATGTCTCATGGGTGGTCAAATAGAAGTGTATCTAATCATAAATTATGCACCTGAAACCACTGAACCATTGATATTCGCCAGTTTTCCTTTGTTTTCCTGTAAAATCCAAAAAACCCTATTTTTACCTCTCAAAACAGTGATCCAGGACGTTCTTCATTTCTGAGGCACCCAAGATCCGAAATCGAAAAGCTTTGGCCGATTGTGGTGAAAATTTGCACGCCATCCATGGACGACCTAAGAAAGACATACCATACTTCAGAATCCCGAAATCAGCCATTTTCTGTCTGTTATGGTGGGTTAAAATCGCGTTTTTCGGCTTAAAAACTGCCTTTTTTCGCCCCTTATTAGGGCGTATATGTCTCATGGGTGGTCAAATAGTAGTGTATCTGGTCATAAATTATGCGCCTGAAACCACTGAACCAATGATATTCGCCAGTTTTCCTTTGTTTTCCTGTAAAATCCAAAAAACCCTATTTTTACCTCTCAAAACAGTGATCCAGGATGTTCTTCATTTCTGAGGCACCCAAGATCCGAAATCGAAAAGCTTTGGCCGATTGAGCTGAAAATTTGCACGCCATCCATGGACGACCTAAAAGAAAGACATACCATACTTCAGAATCCCGTAATCAGCCATTTCTGTCTGTTATGGGGGGTTAAAATCGCGTTTTTCGGCTTAAAAACTGCCTTTTTTCGCCCCTTATTGGGCGTAGATGTCTCATGGGTGGTCAAATAGAAGTGTATCTGGTCATAAATTATGCGCTTGAAACCACTGAACCATTGATATTCGCCAGTTTTCCTTTATTTTCCTGTAAAATCCAAAAAACCCTATTTTTACCTCGCAAAACAGTGATCCAGGACGTTCTTCATTTCTGAGGCACCCAAGATCCGAAATCGAAAAGCTTTGGCCGAGTGAGCTGAAAATTTGCACGCCATCCATGGACGACCTAAGAAAGACATACCATACTTCAGAATCCTAAAATCAGCCATTTTCTGTCTGTTATGGGCATGGGTGGAGCAGGAGCCGGGGACAGGGGGTTTTTTCCCCGGCTTAATTTATGGAGCCGGGGAAAAGTATCCTTTTTCCCCGGCTCAAATTTGACAAAATTTTTCAACCTTCTTATATAAAATCGCAAATCAGACCAGCTTTGAGCCTTACTTTTCAAGTTACACTTTCTGGCCAATCTATAATTGTGTAAAAAATTTTTGTTATTTCAAGGCTATTTTTACCTTGACCAAATAGGATTATGACCATCATTAACCGATACAAACTAGATTCGGTGTGGTTACACGACTTTTTCATTTGATAGGCGGTTTTACCCAATCGGTAATTCAGTGCAATAACACAATATTATGATGTCACTTCCATATGCCTATCATTTTTTGATATATGCGAACATAGCAGATATTGGTCCGACCTGATTGCTTTAGGAAACAAA